>OU015742.1:202822931-202841464 GCA_907169655.1 Acomys percivali | reverse complement strand
TGTGTGTGTGTGTGTGTGTGTGTGTGTGTGTGTGTGTGTGTGTGTGTTGGTAGAAGCTGCTACAGATGGAAAGACCCCCACCTCAAGGGAAGAGACATTAACTAGGCTCCAAGTTGAAACCCTCTGTGGCACCGCCGTTTGTAGACTTTTTATTTTGCTCGTTAGTTCCTGGGATCGAGAAGCATTCTGTCGGCTTAGGGGTGGCCAGGTCAGGCAGGAACCCAAACCTTGACATGCTGGGAAGAGAGGTGGTGGGCATCCAGCGTCGGGGAGACAGGCCCCGTGCCTGTAGTGGAAAGACCTCGGAGCTGGGAGCCGTACAGTGCTAGGTCTTGTTCATTTTCTGGTCCTGGCTCATACCCTTCCTTACCTGATGTCCACATGGGTAGAATCAGGTGGGAGCAGATGTGAGCGTGGGCACAGCCTTGAGATTCAGGTCAAAAACAGCTAGTGTGGGTAAGCCCTTTGACTAGGGAGTGGGGTGGGCGATCAGGAAATGGCACAAGAGCTGTCCTGACCGAGGGCTTGTGGATGGTTGGTCTGGCAACCAAGAACCGTGGGAGTGGGTCTGCCTGGTGCCTGGGTCCTGAAAGAAACCAGTTGGGGATCAGGCGTGGCCAAGATTGGGCAGGCAGGGTTTCCCCTGCTCTGCTCTGAGCCCCGGACAACTCCTTCCAAGGCCACCCAGCTTGTGCCTTCACTTTATCTTTTCCTGGGCTCCTGCCCCGTACATAGGGTGCGCTCTGTCCCAGTGCCTAGCCAGGTATCCTCAACCCTGGGGGCTTGTGATAGGAAGTGTGTCCCTGAAGTCGAAAAGGCAGGGGCAGGCATGGGAGGGGCCCTAGGCAGTTACTATTGCCCTGCCCCCCCTCGCCCCCACAGCAGCACAGCAGGCAGGTCTGAGCAGGGCCGACAGCCTGTCATCTGCACTTGGGCCCAAGCCAGCGTGGCTCCAAATCGCTACCTGAGGATGTGTTTTCTGCTCGAGTTGGCAGCGGTGTGTGTGGGGGTAGGGAGGGCCTGGAGGAATGTGGCGGGCCAACGCGTGTCCCTTGTGGCTCTTTGCCCCCCTGGCCAGCCGGTTGGTGTGGGACGGGATGGAACAGACCTTGCCTTCCTTGGAGTCAGGGTACCCCGTCTTGAGGACACTTTTAACTTCCTTCAGTCTGTTCCCAGCTGGTTTCCCCAAATGCCCCAGGAAGGGGCAAGTTTCTAGCCTGGATGGAGGTTTGGGGTTAAAGGGTATCCTGTGTTTGGGGGACCGTTCTGATTCCCTCTCTCCCCTCTTGCTGCATGACCTGGCTGCCAGGCCTCTAGCTGGTGCCGTGATGCCAGGCTCTTGGTATTTCCGCTCTTCAGCAACCGCCCTGCGGCCATGCGGCTCGGTTTGCCACAAGTTCGGCTCTGTTCCGTAAGCCAGGGTACATTGGGAATCCAGGTGCCCACTAGATCAGTTGGTTCCCGGGGACAGCAAGGACCAGCCGGGACTTGGGTTCCTCGGGTTGAAGGAGGGCCTTGTGGAGAGATGGGAGGAGAACAAGCCCAGGCCTCCCACGAGTCCCCCTCTGACTACACTGGTGTAGCGGTGGCTCTGGATGTGTCTCGGAAAGGCGCAGCAACCCACATCAGGCTGTGCACGTTGCAGATGGCCCCAGGAGATGTGTGTCTTCCCTGGGGTGGCTCTGCTGCCTGCCATACATGCTTGAGCTCTGTGGGTTGAGCGGGCGGCTGATGGAGGGTTCTGGGAAGAGTGAGAGCTTTCCTTCAGGGTCTGGCGGGAGGCATCTTCAGGGGGAGTCTCTGTTGGCTGAATGAGGAGAAAAGTGGTTGCTGGCTTGTGTGTAGTGGGGCTCTGCTCCTGAAAGGCTGCCAGAGAAGGCGGGTCTCTGCTATAAGCCTTCTGCCTGACCAGCTTGCCTTTTGAGCACAGGGCTGCAGCCCTGTTCCAGTCTGTTTCCTTGGTGGCAGGTCAGTGGTGTATGTACCGTCAGAACTGCAAGAATGGTAAAATGTGGGCTCCGTGGCTCATTTGGGGCCCTGTGTAAAAGTGAGGTACGCTCTGAGGCTGACCTGGTTTCTGTGCCTCAGAAGAGCTGTGGTGGCAGCAGTGCTGTAGCCTGGCTCCCCTCCCTCGAGATGGATGCAGTGCCTTTTTGACTGTGAGTCCTCAAGCCTAGAGGCTGTAGGATGCCCAGCACGTCCTCAGCTGAAGTCCCCAGTGTGGCTCTGTCTTACATAAATCCGTCCTCTCCCCCTGCTGGCCATCTAGCACATGGCCAAGTGTGTTCTTGAGGGCTTGAGGGCGGCAAGGTGAGGATCAGGGCAGGACTGTCCTATAGGGCAGAGGGCTAAACAGTTCTACCTAGTCAGAGCAGAAGGTCCTGGAGCAGCTGTGGTGGCATGGGCACACGGCCTGGCACCACCTGACCCAGGTGAGCTGTTCTGGAATCTGCGCCTTGCGTGTACACCAAAGGGGCCACACTGCCCGCCATGCCTTCCGGGACTGGGTTCGGCGCTGGCCTCTTCATCGTGCCTCCCATACCATCCCCATGAGACCCAGAGTCCTCCCTGTGTGGAACTAGGGCCAGGTGGCACTTTGTTCTGTACCCGACCTTCTCCCTCGTGGGTTGGGGGTCTTGTTCAAGGCTGCACAGTGTGCAGTGAAGTAGGGCTCCCAGTAGCCCGCAGCACAGGGGCGCCCCAGGAGGCACAAGCCAGTGGAGGACCCAGACATGGAAGTGGATGGGGCCTTTGTCCCTGGGCCCACGGGAGCGATTGGAAAGCAGGGCTGTAGTGTGACGGGCCGGCCATGCGTCATGGTATCTGGAAGGGATGGGAAGTGGGCTGGACCAGTGAGAGCTCCTAGAGAGCCAGGCAAGGGTTTGAGCTAGTTGGTCGTAAGGAGATGACAGAACCTAATCCGCAAACCCAGAAGGGGTTTGTGAGCAGACTGAAGGCCTGAACTAGTCTCTGTCCACACACTCCATCCTGAGGTGGGTATGGGCATACCTGATCCTGGGCTAGCTACAACCCCAGACAACTGAGGTATGTTAGGGTACCCATTGGCTGCTTCTCTCTTCACACCTGGGTTCTCCAGCAGTGGGTGAGTGGGGCGCCTAGGCCAGGCCTCAGCTGGTCTCTGATGTGGGCTGTGGCTGTCTACGCTCTGGCATGGAGTAGCCTACCGTCTCTTCCTGTGATCCAGAGACCTGATGCCTAAAAGGGTTGCCTCTTCCGCCGATCCCTTGGGTGACAGTGGTGACAGAGGTCTGGGCCTCTCTGAAGCTCTGGCTTCAGGAAACGCGTCTGTGTTTAGGGCTCCAGGCATTGGCAGCAAGTGTGGAGCTCTGTCAAGGGGCCAAGTTAGATGGCTGGATTAGAACCAGTGTCCTGCCTGCTGCTGGGTGCTGAGAACCCTGGCTGTCAGGCAGGAGGCACGCCTGGTCCCAGGTGGACCTTCCCCGTGTTTGTCTGTTGTCCTGTTAGCTCTGTCTGAGGGCGAGGCGAGGGGATTGCGGGAAGACTTGGCATTTGACCAGACATCCATGGACCTGGGCTGTGGGTGTGTCTGGGGCCAGGCTTGTAGGAAGAGGTTCTGATGCATAGAGCCTCTAGAGGCTGTCAGGCAGGTGGCCCAGGAGGGCTGGCCTAGGAGGAAGGACCAGAAGTTTGTCTCTGCTTCTGGGGAACCTGGGCAGGTGGTAGCTCTCTGTCTCTCCCGTACTCTTCCAGTTTTCCCAGCCCCTACGCACCCCAAGGGCCCCCAAGATCCCACAGGCTTCCAGCCTAGGCATCGTTGTCCCTCTGTCAGCTGTAGGGTTTGGCTTCTCAGGCAGGGATGCACACTGCCCCTTGTAGTGAGGGATGTGGTGCTGGAGCCTGGGGGAAGGGAGGAGCTGGGGGGCCGCTGTGGCAGGTGGGGAGAAGCCACAGGTGCCGCCTGCCTGCTGGCTCAGGTTCTCCCCGGATGACTTCCTGCCATCCAGGTGTAGGGAGCCCAGCTGGCGGGCGACAGGCCCTCTTGGGCGGCGGGCGGGCCACGTCCCTGCGGGAGCAGGTAACCGGAGCCCTGGGCTCAGGCTAAGGTGGTGGTAACCCTACCTGTGTGGCTGGCATGGGTTTCCTGGGAGTGCTCCTGGCTCACCTGAAGGCCAGGTGTGTGCAGGGAATCCAGACCTGGGCTTTTATGCCTGCCTTGTGGCCATTGCCTCTGTACCCAGCTGGTGGGCTTGGCTTGTGGCAGTGATGGCAGTGATCTCAGGCACAGTCTGCCCTCTGATAGCCCAGCAGCTCCTTGGCCCTATGCAGGGGAGCGAGTGTCAAGCCTGGTGGGGTCAGATCCCACTGGCCACCTGTGTTGATGGGAATCGGTGATGGTGTCCACGGTGGGGTCTGTAGCCCTCTCCGTTTCACAGTCCTTGCCCGCTTGGCCCCGCTTGGCCACCTTTCTGGCCCTCATTCCTCCTCCCCCTCCTCTTTGCACTGGTTTCTCCCTTGGGCTCTAGCCTATTTCTCCTGGGGCTGTATGACCTGGGCTTCTCCCTCGCTTTCTCTGGCTCCATCTGTTGGTGCAGGGGCTGCAGGCAACAGGCAATGTCTGAAACTGTGCTCTGCACTCTAACCAGTGGGTGGGTCAAGGAACAGGGCAGGTAAGGCCTGAGAAGGGACCGGATACCCAGCTTATCACCAGGGAGACAGACTTGGCAGAATGGAGGCCCCGGAGGAAGGCTTTCCCGGTGGTTCGCGTGATGTGGTGAAGCGAAGGGAGAAACTGTAGAGCACCAGATAGGCTCTCACCAAGGCCGGTGACAGCAGTGCTGTGGGGACGTCTTAGGCTTCTGTGGATAGGGCTGCGAGGCCTGTGGTTGCTCAGAGACCAGGGAGAGGAGCTGTTAGGGTGGGAACAGGGGCGTGGGCGTGGGGAAGAGAATTTAAGGGGGATTAGTGAGTATTAAGAAACCTCGTAGTAGCTTCATAGAACCAGGGACTTTTAGGGGGGAACTAGTGGCCCTCTGCTTTTGGCCTTGCTCACAGTGGCATGGGCCCTATGTCTAAAGACAGGTGCTCAGAGGAGGTGCCAGAGTAGGAACTGAGGGTGTCTAGGTTGAGGTGCCAACAGACAGGGAACAGGTCAGGGTCTCCCGACCCCAGGCCCAGGGAGGCTGGGTATGGCAGGCTGAGTGGGGAATGGGAAAAGCCCTAGAAAGCCTAGGGCTTAGGACCAGGTTAGATGGGGCTCCAGTGCGTCTGAGGGGAGGGTTTGGAGGCTGAGCAATGGCCAGTGTTGTGCTCAGCCATTCAGGAAAGCATGAAGTTTCCTGAGCACGGCCAGGATGCAGAGGAAGGGGTGCCCGAGGGACAAGGCATGGTGGGCGCAGGCCACCCTCTCACAAGGGCAGGCTTTATGTTGCCAAGGTAACAGCCAACAGCAGTGCTCATCACTATGACCCGGGGCAGGAGGGACAGATGGTGAGGGCTGGCTATGGTTAAGACTGAGGCTGTGCTGAGCATAGCACCTCTTGGGCTCAGTATCCCCTATCTGAACAGCAGGAGAGCTCCCTAACCCCTGCTCTGGATGGTAGTTACTCTCCCCTGGTTTTGTCTGTTGCAGGGGGTGTGGGGGTGGGGGTGCTTCTGGGTAAACACCTCCATGTGCCCGCTAGAGGGACTGCTTAGTGGCCAGGATACCATCCTCCCAAGTGGGCTTAAAATACATAGCATCACATATTGTCAACCTCAGCTTATACCTCAGTGAGGCGCAGGGATGTGTTCCCAGTGGAGTGCTTAGCCCACAGATGCCTGAACCCTTCGCTTCACCCTTTGCTGACTTAAGGAGCTTGCATGTGGCTGGGCTGAACCCCAAGAACCCCAAGAGCAAGGAGCTGGAGTTTCCTGACAGATACAGTCAGAGATAAATCTTCTGCGTTTGAGTTGGGATATCTGGGGGTCTGCAGAGGAGAGGAGCCAGTGTTGGGGACAGAAGATGGTGACGGGAGGACACCACAGAGCCATAGGACGGTGTCCTCGGCTAGACCTGAGCATCCCAGAGCCACATGGGGCCAAGGGCTTGCACCCTGCCCCCAACCTGAATAGCAGCAGGTGGGAGGGAGCCTCAGACACCTGACCAGCTATCCTCTGTCTGCAGCGTTCGTTCACCCTCATTGTGGAGGCCTGGGACTGGGACAACGAGACCACTCCAGATGGTGAGTGTACCCTGTACTGGGGGAAGTGGGTGGGCGGATGACGCTGCCAGCAGCATTTCCCCAAGGTGCTGAGAAACTGGTCCCTGAGCCAGCGTGCTTGTGGCCAGGTCCCCGGTCCTCTGTCTTCTGTGAGGGCAATGGCTCTCTCCATTACCTGCAGCTTTGCAGAGCTGTGTGTACAGTCCCTCCATTCCTGGTGTCCCCAGTGCATTCTTTTGGGGCCCATGCTAGTGACACGGTGGAATGGGATACCCTCAAGTGGCTCTCTGGCTTTGTGGCGTTTTCTCTATCTTGGAACATGAAGCTTGAGGGTCACCACCTCAAAGCCAGATGTTCTGTGTGTCGTGTGTGTATGTGGTGGGGTCACCTCAGCCTTTTAGCAGTGAGGCAGAGGTTTTCTGTGGACACGCAGGGAAGCTCCTTGAGCAGAGACTGGCTGTAGGCACAAAGGCCCAGAGGCTAGCTGACACCCAGTGTTTGAAGATCTGGGTGGCGGTCCCGTGTTTGAGGATGAGGCATTCAGTCAGGCTACCTTCAGGTCAGGCAGGCTCTGGGGCCAGTGAGGATCCCGGCCTCTTTCTGGGGATGGATTGCTCTAGTTGCTGTGTGGACAGAGTCTGCAAGGCCAAGGTAAGGCCAGCAGAGAGGATGCTGTGCACATCAAGACAGGGGCGCTGAGACGGGCAGCTTGAGCAGTGAAGGGGCTCTGGCTGTTCTTGAAGGCGGAGGCACAGGGTGGCTGATGTATCGGACCTGAGGCTAGGGTCAAATGTCACCCTCGAGACCTTCCAGAGCAAGGCATCATGACCAGGATGAAACCCAGTTCTACCCATGATGTTACCAAGGATACATGATCAGGGAGAACAGACTGCTGGGGTAGGGGTCACCAAGGCTCAAGGAATGCAATAGGGCCTTAACAAGGACAGGCCAATGCGCCTGATGCAACACCCCCCCACCCCACCCCCGTTAGGAGAGCGCTAGCCCAAGGCACTAAGTATCCAGCTGGGCATGTACTAATGCAACAGGAGGAAAAAATGTAGAGTTCAGTAAGATAGAAAACCCCAAACAGCAGTGGCAGGTGCTATGCAAGCCTGCTCAGTACTTTTGGGATGCCCAGCCTGTGTAAGTGGGGCCCCAGAATTTTGTTTTAAGACAGATCAGAAGCCGGGCCGTGGTGGCGCACGCCTTTAATCCCAGCACTCGGGAGGCAGAGGCAGGTGGATCGCTGTGAGTTCCAGGCCAGCCTGGTCTACAAAGCGAGTCCAGGACAGCCAAGGCTACACAGAGAGACCCTGTCTTGAAAAACAAACAACCAAAAAAGATGCATCGATAGGATGCTTCTGGAAGCCAGAGGTAGCACAGGAAGGAGGAGAGAATGGTGGCCCATGGCTGATGTGTTGTTGCCCGGGGCATGTGGAAGGAAGCTTAGGGCTTACAACTCTGCTGACCCTGTCTTTGTGAGGGTGGAGCAGGAGTGCTATCTTCCTGGGCCCCAGGTTAGATTTCCGGTCCCGCCTTCCCATGGGAGCCTGGACAGTGTCTCCCCCACGCCCCTGGCTCCTGCCCGGGTGTCAGCCTCCCGCTGCCTGGCTGCCCTGTGCCGCGCGCGCGTTCCTGGGGTCTGACGGGTGGGTAGCCCGATGCTGCTCTCTGACTCTGCTGCTCCCAAAGAGGAGCTGCTGATTGAGCGGGTGTCACACGCCGGCATGATCAACCCTGAGGACCGCTGGAAGAGCCTGCACTTCAGCGGACATGTGGCGCACCTGGAGCTGCAGATCCGGGTGCGTTGTGACGAGAACTACTACAGCGCCACCTGCAACAAATTCTGCCGGCCCCGGAACGACTTCTTTGGCCACTACACCTGCGACCAGTACGGCAACAAGGCCTGCATGGATGGCTGGATGGGCAAGGAGTGCAAGGAGGGTGAGAGGGGCGCTCCCACTGTGGGCGTGGGAGTGGGCACAGGGCGTGGCCAGCATGGCTAGCTGCAGCTGTGCCTCTTTCTGCCCCTCTGTTCCAGCCGTGTGTAAACAAGGATGTAATTTGCTCCACGGGGGATGCACTGTGCCTGGGGAGTGCAGGTGAGCACCGTGCCCGCCCTTCTTCACCCGAGTTGCTGTTGAGCCCGCAGCAGCTGGAGCACCTTGCAGGCTTTGGTGGGCCGTGGGGTATGTATGGGCTTCATGCCAGGTGCCCACCCGTGCAGGAGGGACGGAGGCTATAGAGGTGCAGCTCGTGGCCATGAAAGGGACGACAGTGCTGTCCTGAGCATGTGGTGTGCCCAGCGTGACGTTTTCTCCATTAGGACATCTAGAAGGGGACAAGGGAGGGTGGTCAAGTAGTCACACCACCAGGAGACAGAGGCCAAAGGCATGTGCGTGCGGGCGTGCGGGCGCCCTACATAAATATGAGGAGTCTGCTGCCCCGAGGAGCGCAGTAGGAAGTCACAGTGGCAGGCTGCTGGGAAAGGGAGAGCTGCAGGCTTAGTGAGAAGAGGGACCCTATCACGAGAGGCTTAGGAGAGCCACAGAGCCACACGGGGTGTCAAGGAGGAAGAAAGTATATTGGAGACCACAAAAGAAGAGTGACGGGCCAGTGGGGTGGAGGGGTGGACAGGGCCTGCAGACACTCTTAGGGCTCGGGAGGGGTTTGGTATAGGAGTGAGAGGATGGTCAAGAAGGGCCTGCAAACCTGCCAGCTTGAGCTACTAAACACTGGAGCTGTGGTGGCTGAGGTAGGGATGGCTATGGGAGAGGCAGGCTGGCGTATATAAAAGTGAGTGTTCCGGGTTGGCCTGGCCTTAAGGCACCGGAGCGTGTGGCATATAGGAACATTTACAGCCCAATGGTCAGGTGGAAAGGAGAGGCTGGGAACGGTGCAGCTGGAAGCCTGTAGACGGAGACTTAACTAGGGGCTTGACAAGGGACCTAGAGCTTCAGGGAGGCCAGAAGGGATCCTGCAGCTTAGAGCAGAGAGCTGAAGACCTTTGAGGCTTGCAAAGCCTTGTGGGTGTAATGAGATCAAGGTGATGGTGTAGAGGGTCGAGTAGAGCTCGCGCGGGCGAAGGTTGGCACCCTCAGGTGTGTGAACTAGGGAGGCAGCCCAGGGTGCTGGAGGGTATAGAAAAAGGGTCTGGAGATGAAGAGCTCCAGCGGTAGGCCTGTCAAGGCCCCCCTGCCATCCTGGCTCTCAGTATCCCTGGGTGTCCCTCTGAGTGATGGGTGTGCTTCGTGAGGGTTCTCAGGTGAGGTCAGTGAGGCCAGTGATGGCCAGGGAGTGGGGAGTGGAGATGGGTTGGGGAGGGGTGTGGTGGCAGCGGCCTGGGTGGTGATGTGAACAGCAGCCGGGCTGGTCCCAGGGCGAAAAGCAATGTGTGTGCAGTGGAGATCTGCCCCCACTTCCCAGTGTCACTTGCACACACTGGTTTCAGACAGGCATGAACTCCAGGCAGCGTGTGGAGCACCTGTGTCAGGATAGGCTATCATCTTATTGTAGGAGCCACATCCTAGGAGGGAAGTGGGGGTGGGAGGGGCAGCACTTGTCCGTGGGGATAGCTCTCTGTCTGGTGTAAGTCTTTTATAGCCTGGCTCTGAGCAGTGTGCTGGAGTTGGCGTGACTTCTGGGCAGATGTGGCCTACACTGGTGGTAAACATAGGAGCTTGCCCTCAGACCCCATACTCACCCCTTGGCCCAAGGTGTGGCTGTACCAGCGTCCCCCTGTGGTCAGTGCTGGGCAGGAGGGAGATGAAAGAAGTCAACCTTCCCACAGTGCAGGAAGGCTGTGGGTAGCACACCGACAGGAGTGCTTGGGGGGGAGAACCGGGTTAGGGGGCACTAGGTGAGTGCCTTCCCCCCTCTCCCTGGGCCAGAAGGTGAGGCCAAATAGCCTCCTGCTGTCCAGGGCTCAGGTTTCAGCAGAGGACACCCCTCCCCAACCGGATGCTACTGCGGAGATGGCTGGGCTTTCCTGCCACCCTCCCCAGGCCCTGGAACCTACTGGCAGGAAAGCCACAAGGTGGGGTCTGGCGTGGAGTGGCCCGCCCAGGGTGGAGAACTCACCCTTGGGACTCACAGGGTCTGGCCTCTTAGCTGGCCGTGGAGCTCCCTGGTGGATGACCCAGCGCAAGTCACAGCCTCACTGTCCCTCAACTCCCCATATCACCTAGGGGAGAAGACTCCAATTATAGATGGGAGGCCTACTGTGGGCCTGCCTTAGACATTCTGGGCTAGATCCTTAAGCCAGCCTCAGTTTCCCTAGGTGAGCCTGGGTGAGCCGAGCTGGTAACTGCCTGTGTGCGTGGCTCCAGGCGGCTCAGGAAGGGCTGTGGTTTTTCCTTCTATAAAAATAACTCCTGTGGCGGGTGTCGGCGTGGAAGTGACGTGGCCTGCACGTCATTCCTGCCCCGCAGGGCCTTAGCCTTTAAGGAAGGGGCCCCCAGAGTCTTGTCCAGGGCCCAGAGGGCTGCCTACTAGAACCCTATACTCTCACCTGCTGGCTCTATGCTGGCCACCTACTTACTTACATCCTGAGGGACTCCCCAGAGGAGACTCTAATCCACTGTGTGGTCTGAGCTAGGTCTTAGGGTTACGGCGTCAGCCAAGACCTTCGGGTCCACTCAGTGTGGCCCTCCCTTCAGGCTGGCTAGACAGCCCGTGGGTTGGACTTTCCTAGGAATCAGAGAAACCTCAGCCCTTGAGTAGCAGTGAGGACATGGGTGGCACCCAAGGTCACACAGTCCTTGGGCCAGGATAGCTAGGACCTCTCCTCCTCAGACCCTGGTTAGTGCTGTGGCCCCAGCAGCACCTGGTGAACAGGACCTGGCACCATATCCCTGGGCCTCCCTCGGCTTGGCCTTCCTCCCCGGCGCCTGCTTGTGGGGCCTGGCTCAGGGCTGAGTCCTAGAATAACTCAGAGAGGAGTGACGGGACAGCTGGGCTGATCATGTCATCCAGTGGCCGGGAATGCCCGTGACAGTGAGGCTGGCCGGTGGGCCGTAACCCCTGCTTGGCTCAGAGCTGTTCTTTATGGCCAAGGCCCAATGGCGGTGGCCTGCACTTCTGTGCCTGCCTCCCATACCCCTTACTCATCTGCCTGTCTGATGGGCTCACCGCTCGGTCCCCCCCCCACCAGGTGCAGCTACGGCTGGCAGGGCAAGTTCTGTGATGAGTGTGTCCCCTACCCTGGCTGTGTGCACGGCAGCTGTGTGGAGCCCTGGCACTGTGACTGTGAGACCAACTGGGGTGGCCTGCTCTGTGACAAAGGTAGATGGTGGGCAGTGGGCAGGGCCAGGCCTTAAGCTCTGAAGCTAGGCCTGTCCCTGAGAGCTCTACTCTTGTGCCCAGACCTGAACTACTGTGGCAGCCACCACCCCTGTGTCAATGGGGGTACCTGTATCAACGCTGAGCCTGACCAATATCTCTGCGCCTGCCCAGAGGGCTACTTGGGAAAGAACTGCGAGCGGGGTATGTTGCAATGCCGTTGTTTCTCCGGGAGCCTGGCTGAGCCCACTTTTCACTCTGGTACAGTGGGCTGTGCCCCCAGTGGACTCTGGGTCTTGTGAGCTTGGGGAGGAGTTGCTTGAGTTTGGTTGGTGTCACTCTCCTCACTCTGGCTCTGCAGCTGAGCATGCCTGTGCCTCCAACCCATGTGCCAACGGGGGCTCTTGCCATGAAGTGTCGTCTGGCTTTGAATGCCACTGTCCATCGGGCTGGAGCGGACCTACCTGTGCACTCGGTGAGTGTCCGGGGGCATCACGAGGTAGGGAGTGGGCAGCACCTAGGAGTGTGGATGGAGTGGTTGGATCTACTGCACAGTGGACACTGGGCAGATGACAACCGGTTCCTGCTTCTTTACATGGGACCGTGTCTCCCTACTGTTGACTGAGCCCCCATGGGCTGCCCCCCTACTCCCTGGCTGTGCCATCCCACTGACTGGCCGCACCCCATACCCACAGTTCATGCATCTACACTAACTAGAAACGATCCCTCATCCACTGACTGTGCTCTATGCCCAGTGACTTTGCCCTCCCATTGGCTGGCCACACCTCTACAACACTCACTCTCTCTCTCTCCCCCGCCCCCTGCTCTGCCCCTGCAGACATTGACGAGTGTGCCTCTAATCCATGTGCAGCAGGCGGCACCTGTGTGGATCAGGTGGACGGCTTTGAATGCATCTGCCCGGAGCAGTGGGTGGGGGCTACTTGCCAGCTGGGTAAGGGCTTCCTAGGGGCCGTCCGTGCATGGGTTGCGCGCTGTGCATGTGGCTGCTGCTGCTGCTGCTGGCACTGCTGGGGCTGCGGGTGCCAGGTGCGGGGCACAGTGGGAAACGTGGGGCCTAAGCCCCACAGCTCCCCTTGTCTCGTTCACAGACGCCAATGAGTGCGAAGGGAAGCCGTGCCTTAATGCTTTTTCTTGCAAAAACCTGATTGGCGGCTATTACTGTGATTGCCTCCCGGGCTGGAAGGGCATCAACTGCCACATCAGTCAGTATGGGTGGGCGGCGCAGGTGGGTGGGGCTGGGGAGCACAAAGGGGGGCCCGCCTGACCCTGCCCACGTGCCTTTCTGTCCCTAGACGTCAACGACTGTCATGGGCAGTGCCAACATGGTGGCACCTGCAAGGTAAGGAGGCCGACAAATGCCCTGCCAAGACCGGAGAGGGCGGTGTGTGGCTGGAGGGCATGGGGTAGGGGTCGGGTGAGGCAGGCTCACCCACCCACCTGTCCACACACCCAGGACCTGGTAAATGGGTACCAGTGTGTATGCCCACGGGGTTTTGGAGGCCAGCACTGCGAACTAGAGTATGACAAGTGTGCCAGCAACCCCTGCCGTCGAGGTGGCATCTGCGAGGACCTGGTGGATGGTATCCGCTGCCACTGCCCACGGGGCCTCTCTGGGCTGCACTGTGAGGTAGTGACCTGGAGGGTTTTGGTGGGAGCTGGGGGTTTTGCCTACACTCAGAAGCCTAGCTGGGAGGGGGGGGCCTCATAGCATCACCAAAGACGGGCCTGGCCTTTGTCACAACAGTCCTGTGCTTTGTACCCTCTAATGGGACGATGCAAGGAGGCAGCCTGTGAGAACCTGCCTCCCCCCCACCCCCCGCCAAAGGCAGAGCCAAGTACTAGATGTGTGGACCCATCGTGGGTCAAGGGTGGGCCTGGGAAAAAGTGGGTGGCTTTCCCCATGGCCGCTGCCCTGACCTCTGTTGGGTGATCTTTGTCCTGGGTGACACGTGGCTTTGCTCTAGCCCTTGTGAAAAGCGTGAGCCTCGTGCGCGGTGGGCTTCTTGGGGGCCCATGGCAAAGGGCTGGCTTCAGGTCCAGGGAGTGTGGCGGGGCTGGCTGTGGGAAGGTCCTCTCTGAGCCCTGAGGGTACCCTGGCAACACGGGGGTCAGAAGCTGGCCTTCCTGCCGGCAGGAGGAGCCAAGGCCGGATGCTGCCTGTGGGAGGCAGAGGAAGCTTGGCTGCTGTGGAGGCGAGGACGGCAGGAGGGGGCTGGTGGCTCACAGGTGTTTCCGTCCAGCTGATGGTGCCTGGACATTCTCGGGTGGGCGGGAGCTTCAAGCTCAGCTTGCCACTGCCTGGTCTAAGCCTAAGAGGGCCTGGCTGTCCACACTACACAGTGCTTCTGTCTAGAGCTGGACTCTCACAGATGTACACCCCTCACCCCCACCCCCACCCTTTATCTGTAGGTGGATTTGGATCTCTGCGAGCCAAGCCCCTGCCTCAATGGTGCTCGCTGCTACAACCTCGAGGGTGACTACTACTGCGCCTGCCCAGAAGACTTTGGCGGCAAGAACTGCTCGGTGCCCAGGGAGACATGCCCTGGCGGGGTGTGCAGAGGTGCGGGATGCAGCCCCCGAGGCAGGGTGGGAGCCCAGGTGGCGATGGGTCCGATCCCCATCCGTCTTTCCCACAGTGGTCGATGGCTGCGGGTTCGAGGCAGGGTCCAGGGCACACGGTGCAGCACCCTCTGGCATATGTGGCCCTCATGGGCGCTGTGTCAGCCTGCCTGGGGGAAACTTCTCCTGCATCTGTGACAGCGGCTTCACGGGCACCTACTGCCATGAGAGTGAGTGGCCCGCCAGAGTCCGGTGGGGTGGGGCAGGCTGGCCAGCCGCAGGGACAGCTCACCTAACCTCTCCCACAGACATTGACGACTGCATGGGCCAGCCCTGCCGTAACGGGGGCACGTGCATCGACGAAGTGGACTCCTTCCGCTGCTTCTGCCCCAGCGGCTGGGAAGGCGAGCTCTGTGACATCAGTGAGTGTGTCCTCCTGCAGACCCCTGCCTCGCGTGGACCGCCCCACTGGCTAAGGCCTGGCTCCGCCCCTGTGTCCTACTTGGCATTGTGTGCATGGGCCTGAAGTCGTGGGGTAGGATCCCAGGCTCCCACGTGCTTGGGCCCAGCTCTTGCTCTTCTCCGTGAAGCCCTCCCCAGCGCCGGTGACCCCCGCTGACCGGCGTCCTCCCCCCAGATCCCAACGACTGCCTCCCCGACCCCTGCCACAGCCGCGGCCGCTGCTTTGACCTGGTCAACGACTTCTACTGTGCCTGTGACGACGGCTGGAAGGGCAAGACCTGCCACTCACGTGAGTGCCTGGGGTCCCCCCCCCCCCGCAAACAAGTGGAAGGGGCTGCCCGCCAGGACCCTGCGGTGGTCAGTATGTCCCGCCCACTGAGCGCCCCCCCGCCCCGTGCTTGCAGGCGAGTTCCAGTGCGACGCCTACACCTGCAGCAACGGCGGCACATGCTATGACAGTGGCGACACCTTCCGCTGCGCCTGCCCTCCAGGCTGGAAGGGTAGCACCTGCACCATTGGTGAGCCCCCTACCTGCCCAGCACAGCCCGGCGGGCTCTGCTACCCGCCCTGCCCTGGGCTATCCCCCCTCCCCCCCCGTTGTGCTGGGGTCTGCCCAGGCATCACAAGAAGCCCTTTCTCCCTCCTTGCAGCCAAGAACAGCAGCTGTCTGCCCAATCCCTGTGCGAACGGAGGCACCTGTGTGGGCAGCGGGGACTCTTTCTCCTGCATCTGCCGGGATGGCTGGGAGGGCCGCACCTGCACACACAGTGAGCTGGAGGGGCTTCAGGTGGGGGAGGCCTGTGGGGTCTGCGTGTCTTCACCCAGCTCCCCATCCCTTCTTCCAGCTGCCTCGAAGACCTGTTCCTCCACCCGTCCTCTTCCTCACACCTCCACGCTCTCGCTGTTCTGCTCTGCCCTTTCGCAGTTCAACCCCTACCCCAGATCTGCAGCGTCCGCTACCTCCCCCGACCCACCACTGTGCAGCCTGCGGCTCCTGCCGAGACACAGGTCCCACTCCAACTATAGCCCCACTCCCTGTACCTTGCCTGGGGCTCCTGAGCCTTCCTGGCACTTTGCTGCTGGCTGTGCCAGGCTGGTACGGATAGGATAGTGTCTACCCATGAACCTCAGACGCAAAGATGTGCTGCAGAGGCATGACGGGCAAGTGTATGCTGAAATAACCACCCTGTCTTCTCCCCCCAAATCCAGACACCAATGACTGCAATCCTCTGCCATGGTGAGTGGCAGCCCAGGAGGCTGGTAGGGAGCAGGGCCCATCACGAGGAACCCCTTTATGACCACCCTCTCCCCTGCAGCTACAACGGAGGCATCTGTGTTGATGGCATCAACTGGTTCCGCTGCGAGTGTGCCCCCGGGTTTGCGGGTCCTGACTGCCGCATCAGTAAGCAGCCTAGGTGGATAGAAGGAATCAGGGTGGGGCGGAGGGATCTGTCCTGGGCCCCCACCTGGCAACCTCAGTGTCAAGAGCTGGGGAACATAAGCAGCCATATCCTGATAGACAGCCCGGCCACAGCTCTCCCCCGCCCCTCCTTCATGTCTGTGTCCTATGGGTTCCTAGTCCTCCCTGAAGAGCCAGTTGCATATTGGGAGGAGCGGGATAGGCTTACAGGGTGGAATGCACATGCTCACCTCCGATTGCAAGGGTGTCTCTGAGGGTGTGGCCACCTCAGAAAGAGTAGAGCACAGAGGCCCATGGAGGAGGGAAAAGGCCTGTGGGCTAGCAGGCTTCTGACTGGCAGAGTGACAGCGATAGCATAGCAGCCGTCTTGGCCTAGGTAGCTGTGGGGTCAGGTGGCCTGAGGCACATCCTCCCACTTCCTGCTGTAAGAAACCCAGCCGCTTTCTTCCCTGCAGACATCGATGAGTGCCAGTCCTCGCCCTGCGCTTACGGAGCCACGTGTGTGGACGAGATCAACGGGTACCGCTGCAGCTGCCCACCAGGCCGCTCAGGCCCCAGGTGCCAGGAAGGTAGGCTGGCCACGGCCACGTTGGTCAGGGCGTGGACCAGACCCATCCTCCCTGGATTCTCTGCTGAGCCGCCTCCTTCTCGTCACAGTGGTCGTCATCAGGAGGCCCTGCTGGTCCCGGGGCATGACCTTCCCACATGGGAGTTCCTGGGTGGAAGACTGCAACAGCTGCCGCTGCCTGGATGGCCGCCGGGACTGCAGCAAGGTGGGGCCAGCCCCTCGTGCACCCCTCCTGCACTCTGACCCTGAGCAGTCTGAGCCTTTAGGCTCACTCAGATATCAAGAGGCTGGTGCAGGGCTGGGGGTGTTGGTAGATAAGGCTGCCCAGTTCTGAGGCTCATCCTAGGGGGATAACCTGGGAGGGGTCTCGGACCCACCTCTCTTCCCAGTACTCTTAGGGAAGTTGAGGCCCATTCCAGGTTCTGCTCTTCCTCCTTGGACAGAAAGCCCTTTCCGGAGTGGTTTCGCCTGCCTCCCTCGGGTCCCTGGGTGGTACACACACTGGCCTGGGACTCACGGACTCCATCATGTGCTATCTCCTGTGCTGCCTGAGCCTGCCTGGGGTTCCACATTCCCATGTGTGTCTGCTGGGTGTGTCTCCCCCCAGGTGTGGTGTGGATGGAAGCCCTGTCTGCTCTCTGGCCAGCCCAGCGCCCTGAGTGCCCAGTGCCCACCAGGGCAGCAATGCCGGGAGAAGGCCCTGGGTCAGTGTTTGCAGCCACCGTGTGAGAACTGGGGGGAGTGCACAGCTGAGGAGCCTCTGCCACCCAGCACCCCCTGCCTGCCACGGACCACCCATTTAGACAACAATTGTGCACGCCTCACATTGCGCTTTAACCGTGACCAAGTGCCTCAGGTAAGTGATCCTAGGGGAGCCCCATACTTCAAAGCTTACCTTTAGAGTCGTGGCTCAGCTCCTGTAGGTCCAGAAGCCGTAGTTGGCCAGATGGCCACCAGTGGGCTCATGCGGGAGAGAGTAGATCCTGTCTGGGTTGCCTACTCCTCCGGTGTTCCAGGAGCCTGGACTGCAGGGGTACCTTAGATTGCTATTTAAAGCATAGTTCCTGTTTGTGATAGCATCCCTTCCTCATCCTCTGGATGTTTGGAACTAACCTGCCTGTCCCCTGGAATGGAGGAGCTTGGAAGCCATGACGCCTGTCCTGACAAACTTTGCTTTCCCTAAGCTCCTCCGTTGCCTACAGACACGCTGGGTCAGGGACAGGGGAGGCTCCCGCTGTTGTTCTTCTGCTTCGTGGACGGAGGCCTCGGCAGCCGAGAGACGAGCGGCCTCAGGCCCCAGGCCCTGCTAACCTATTGCCCTTCTGCCCAGGGCACCACCGTGGATGCTATCTGCTCTGGAATCCGAGCCTTGCCTGCCACAAGGGCAGTGGCACGAGACCGCCTCCTGCTGCTGCTCTGTGACCGTGCACCCTCAGGGGCCAGTGCCGTGGAGGTGGCTGTGGTAAGTGTGAGTGGAGTGGGGACCTGTCCCAAGCAGGCTCTAACCCCCCTGGCTGTGACACTCTGGCATCTTGGAGGAGGGGGGCAGTGGCAAACTTGAGGCAGGGAGGCATTTACATGGGAGAATGGCGATTGGAGAGTGGGGACTGAGATGGGAACCAGATCTGGCATCCCCCTGGGGGGCACCTCCACAGCTGAGTGGGGCTGGGTGGGGAGCTGTACCCACTTGGACAGCAGCAATAGCGAGGGCTGTAAGAGGCAAGAACACCAAGATGTTCATGTGGTTGACGGTCACTGGCAGTCCATGGGGCCAGCTGATGGATGAGAAGGCAGCAGGGGTGTGAGATGAGATTCTGTTAGGAGGAATGGTCTAGAGCCCAGTGGAGTTAGCAGGGTGCGTGCTTCAGTGAGGCGGTGCTGGCTGTGTGGTGTGGAAGGGAGGGTTGGACAGAGGTACTGGCAGGCCCCAGGGCAGAGGCGGAGGCAGAGATGTCAAGATGGGCACAGGCTAGTGGGAAATAGAGTTCCAGAAGCAGCACAAGTCCCTTCCTGGCTCACCACACAGCACAAGTCCCTTCCT
>OU015742.1:202806075-202817388 GCA_907169655.1 Acomys percivali | reverse complement strand
AAGAAGAAGAAGAAGAAGAAGAAGAAGAAGAAGAAGAAGAAGAAGAAAAGAAGAAGCTGCTGCTGTCAGAACAGCCCCCAGGAAGGGACACATGAGCCAGGAACAATGTAGAGATAACTGTGGGGCCAAGCAACTGAACAAGATTAGGTCAGGTGCTTCCCGTAGCCATGGGGATTTCCTGCATCCCAGCAGGTATGAGCTGTGTGGCTCCAGGGTTATGGGTCTGGATTCTGAGGTGAACAGAAAAACCCCAGAGAGGTGCCTGACTGGGGTACAGGCAGTGGGTGGGTGCTCACTCCTTGTGCAGGACACACAGCCTCCTCTTTTCCCACCACTGTTTCCAGGGGGGGTGACCTGTGCTCGGTGGCTGGCACTGCAGTCTAGACAGCAGGGGCAGGGCCTCTAGCCCAACACCTGAAACCTAATCCTTCTCAGAGCTGAGGTCAAACTGCCCTTTCTCTCCCACATATCCTGTCCACACAGTCTAGATCCTGGGGTGCATCCCAGCGGCCATCCTGACCCAGGGAACTAAGTCCAGGTTGGCAGCCTGATGTGGGTACAGAACAGTTCTGAGGTCATAAATCTGTGCCTCTCATGCTTACTCTCACATTGCCACAGGCAGCAGGCAGGCTCCCCTCCTGGCTGCTTCTTTGGCACTTGGCTCAAGGGACCAAGTTGACTCTGCTTGGCGACAGCTCTGACTGCTTATCTCCGAAGAAACCAGCCTCAGGGAGCGGTGAGGACAGTCTACATGGGAACCTGGTCCCAGGGTGGCTGGGCCCATTAACCCTTGCAGGTGAAGCTGGAGGAGCTGGCTTGGCCCTGTAGTGACTTAGGGACAGGCTGTACCTCTCCTGAATGCAGCTGGACTCGCCTTTCTCCATCCGACCCAGGCCTAGGTCATCCAAGGAGTTCAGGTCAGCAGGGCCCTGGAGGTGTCAGGTTGAAAGCATCTAGGATTTGAGTTATGCCAGTATACAAAGGGGGAAATGAATGCGGCACTCAAGGAAGGGGTCTGCCCTGCAATGTTCTTCCTGCCTTCTGGCCCCATAGGACTCAGAAGGTTGTGGCAGGGGTGGCTAGGGTACAGCCTGGGGAAGAGATGCCCCAAGGGGTGTGTTCTCAAAGGAAGGCGGCAGGCAGCGAGTGAGCAGTACTAAGCAGGGGCTGTTCCAAGGGGCTCTCGGCCAGGAACCCCCAGGAAAGTGCTGTTTCTGTAAGTACCAGAGAAGAGAGGCCACTCGGAGCACGTGGGCTCATCTGTTCAAGTGCAGGGTTTCGGTTTGTTTGGGGTTTTTGTTTGTTTGGTTGGTTTTTGGTTTGTTTTTAGTTTTTCAAGACAGGGTTTCTTTGTGTAGCCTTGGCTGGCCTGAACTCACTATGTAGACCAGGCTGGCCTTGAACTCACAGAAATCTACCTGCCTTTGCCTCCTGAGTGCTGGGATTAAAGTTGCGCACCAGCATGCCTGGCCGGGTTTTTTTTTTAGCTGGTGTTAAGCCAGAGGAGAAGTGTCTGCCTATTAGTAGTATGTCATGAAAGAGAGACCTCTGAATGGAGCAGCTAACTTAGAACAGGCCCAGAAGCTGGGCGGTGGTGGCGCACACCTTTAATCCCAGCACTTGGGAGGGAGAGGCAGGCGGATATCTGAGTTTGAGGCTAACCCGGTCTACAAAGTGAGTTCCAGGACAGCCAAAGGTACACAGAGAAACTCTGTCTCAAAAAACCAACCAACAACCAAACAAACAAACAAACAAACAGGCCCAGAGACTGTGCATTGTGTTTAATACCTTTAATCTCAGCTCTTGAGAGGCAGAAGCAGGTGGATCTCTGTGAGTTCAAGGCCCACGTGGTCTATGTGGTGAATTCCAGGCTAGCCGGAGCTAAACAGTGAGATCATGTTTGAAAAACAAACACCCAGCCAAATTAAAACAACAAAATGGGCCTGGAGGTGCCCAAGAGTGGTAAAGTCCATCCAACGTCACTGTTTCCACGAGTAACCCAGGTCACTTTGGTTATCAACAAGTGTTGGGGTTCCCTGAGGTCCCCACATCTGAAGATTAGGAAGGATACAGAGCCCTGATAAAGCCAAAAATAGACTGAGCAAGGGCCTGGGCTAAAGTCACTCAGCTTAGAAAGCACCGTCCTTAGGTGGGCAGATTCACGGCGAATCCCGTGGAGGCAGCAACTCAACATGGCCCACCAAGAACATGTCCCAAACCACTGATTAACCCCCACACCGAAATCTCCATGGAGGGGGAGCAAATGACTGTCACCTGCAGCCATATAACCTTCAGGCTCTTGGAGTAACTCTTCCTCCATCTTTCTAGGTCCTCACTGCTTTCAGGAGGATGTAGCATTTCCCATCCTGAAATTGAGAGAGAAGTCTCTGGGCTCCTCAAAGTTAGCCTGATGGTCTTTAGATGCTTGGTCAGATAGTGGCTGGATCAGGAGGCACTCTGTCTACAGCAGGTGATGGATCTGCAGAGGAGGGGGCCGTTCGTCCTTATCATCAAAGAAATGCACAGCGGAAGAGTGAATGAGTGCTGGGATTAAACGTGTGCGCCACCACACTTGGCGGTAAAGTGATACTCAGAAGGCAAGGAAACAGTTCTGTGGCCGATGCACACGCAAGGCATACTGGGTGACTTGGAAGAACCGAGCATAGGCTATCAATCTGTGAGGGAAGTGGATGCCTAATTGTACACTCCTGCCAAAAAAAAAAAAAAAAAAAAAGCAAGTACAGTGATGCCTCAAACCCTGCTATCTATATATGGCTCCTGGTCTCCAAAGTCCACCATGGCCTGAAAATAGTAAGTGGAAAACCCCAAAATAAACAATTGATAGTTTTAAATAGCTTTTTTAAAAAATGGTTTTTCAAGACAAGGTTTCTCCGAGTAGCCTTGGCTGTCCTGGACTCACTTTGTAGACCAGGCTGGCCTCAAACTCACAGCGATCCTCCTGCCTATGCCTCCCGAGTGCTGGGATTAAAGGCGTGCGCCACCACCGCCCGGCTTTAAATAGCTTTTTATTACAGTGCATTGTTACAGTGGTTCAGCGTTATTATTTGCTATTGTTAACCTCAACTGTGCCTGAAAATTAAACTTTATCATAGATATAGAGGCATGAAAACATCTGCACTGGAATCAGTACCATCTACGGTCGCAGGCGTCTTGGAGGATGTTCCTACAAATGAGGATGTTGTGTATCCAGACATGGGATAAACCAGAAAAAGGAACAAAGCGATGTGACTACACTGCAGGGTGGACGAAAACTGTGCTTAAGGAGAACAGCCAGACTCAAAAGGCCACACGTGCAGTGACTCCCCTTTTGTGCAGGTTCGCTTGTGTCGACTTGACACAAAACGGGAGTCACACAAACTAGGACCAGTCTCCATCAGATTGAGGAATTGCCTCCATCAGACAGGCAGGCGGGGGTGTGTGTGGGCCATTCTTTTGATTGACGATTGACGTGGGAGGGCCCAGCCCAGTGTGGACAGTGCTGCCCCTGGGTAGGTTGTCTTGGGGGTGTGTAAGAAAGCAGGCTGAGCAAGCCCTGAGGAGAAGCCAGTTAGCAGCTTTCTTCTATGCTCTCCACTTCAGTTCTTGCTTCCAAGCTACTACCTTGAGTTCCTGTCCCAGCCTCCACAGATGAGGGACTACCCGTAAGCCAAATAAACCCTTCCCTCCCCCAGGCTGGTTTAGTCAGTGTCTTATCACCACAATAGAAAGGCAAACTAGACGATCCTTCAAGAGCTGTTTGGACTGGATATCTAAAGACAGGAAGCAGAGAGCAGCTGCAGGTGGCGAGGGTCAGAGCCGTGGTAGGGACCGGTAACTGGGTACAAGATGTCCTTCTCCGGCAGTGGGGTGGGTAGCACTGGGATTGCTTACCTTTGTGAATACATGACAAAGCTATAACCGAGTTTCACTTAAGCAGTCAAGAGGCTGGCAGATGCATGTCCTCAAAGCTGTTAACAATCAAGCTCACAGCACAGCTTCCCTTGAAGCTGTCTGGGCGGGTGTGTTGGCTCACACCTGTAATCTTAGCACTCTGATGCGTAGGCAGGAGGATTGCTGCAAATCCAAGGCCAGTGTGACTACACAGTGAATATCAGGCCCAAACAAACACACTCCTCCTGCCTCTTCCCAACCTGGCACGAAACAAAATAACAGCACGCGATTGGATCGTGGCATTGACCTCCAGAGGTTTGATATGAAGAAGAAAACTGAAATGCAGAAAACCACATTCAGAGCATTGAAGTTATTTTCTTTTCACAAACTACCTGCACGTAATTTTCTCTCAGTTCCCAGCAGTTGATTTTACAGCAGGGCTTACATCACTTAGAGAGACCCATTTCGTCTTGCTTTCATGTTAGCTTTCAGAAAGAAAAAGAACACGGGTACCGAAGGCAGAAGAGACATCAGTGTCTGGAGGAGCCAGAGCCACCCTGAGGTCCCCAAGTGCCACATGGCAGCCTAGAGGTGTTCTAGTGTGACTACCTGGGACTCTGGAGTCTGCCCCTTCTGCTGTCCGGCATTCTTCTGAACAGCCTGCAGGCCCTTAAGACAGGGACACTTTTAGACTGTACTGGGCGGCGAGGGATCCCCTTCTCATGCCATTCAGCCAATAGAGATGTGAACTGTGTTGCTGTGTAACCTGAAGGCAATCACCCCAAGAGTCCATGGGTCTGGGGAACACAAACACCCTGGTGATGCTGTTTCTCTGGTGCGTTCCTGCTGCTGGGCGCCAGGTTTCTCCTAAGGTGTGGGGTGTGGATGCTTTGCCTGCAGGTATGTCCACACACCAAGTGCATGTCTGCAGAGGCCAGCAGAGGAGGTTGAATCCCCTAGGACTGAAGTTACAGAGGGCTGTGAGCTGCCATGTGGGTGCTGGGAGTTGAACCAAGCCCTCTGGAAGAGCAGCCAGGGCTCTTAACCACTGAGCCATCTTTCCAGCTCTGAATTATAATTTAAAAATTACACTTATTTAAGTGTGGGTGTGCACATGTACACACACACACACACACACACACACACACACACACACACACCACTGTATGTATATTGAGGTCAAAGGCTAACCAGCGGCTCAGTTCCCTCCGTCCACCAGGGACTGAACTCAGGCTGTCAGGTGTGGTGGTTGGCTTTACCCACTGAGCCACCTCGCTTCCCCCTTTTTAATTGTCTTTCTTTGCTTTTCGAGACAGTGTCTCTCTATGTAGCCCTGGCTGTCCTGGAGCTCTCTCTCTCTCTGTAGATCAAGCTGGCCTCAAACTCAGAGATCCTTCTGCCTCTGCCTCCTGAACTCTGGGCTTAAAGGTGTGCGCTACCATGCCCAGCTTTCCTCTGTTTTTGTAATTTTATATATATATATATATATATATATATATATATATATATATATATTTTAAAAGATTTATTTATTTTTGTATTTGTATATATAAGCACTCTATTTGCATGTATGACCGCATGACAGAAGAGGGCATCAAATTTCATTATAGGTGGTTGTGAGCCGCCATATGGTTGCTGGGAATTGAGCTCAGGACCTCTGGATGAGCAGCCAGTGCCCTTAACTGCTGAGCTATCCTTCCAGCCCCAATAATTATATATTTTTGATTTGGTAGTTTTTGGCTCACCCTTAAGCCCACAATCCATTCTGAGTTGGTTTCATCTGCTTGGCTGCTACTTTCCCCCCCCTTAAATCCTTTTTCCATTGAATTGACCTCACACATCAGTCTCTCATCTTTGTCCCAGAATCACGTGGCTTTGATGACCACAGCTTTACTGTAAGTCTTGGAACTAGGTGTTGGTTTTTGCTTTTTCACAGTTGTTTTGGCCATTCTAGGTCTCACATCTCTACATTAGTTTTCAGGACACCTTGCCAATTTTGTGCCCCCAAACCAGCTGTTGCTTTACAATATTTTTCTATCAGATTTCTTTATTTTAATTTATATGTATGAGTGTTTCACCTGCATTTATGTATGCATACCACATCTGTGCTGAGGTCAAAAGATCCCCTGGAACTAGAGATATGGATGGTTGTAAGCCACTATGTAGGTGTTGGTAATCGAACCCTGGTCCTCTGTAAGAACAGGAAGTGCTCTTAACCACTGAGCCATCTTTCCAGCTCCCCGTCTTTTTTTTTCTACTTTCAATTTGCAAACAATTATGTCTCATAAGAAGTTGCAGCAATGTATATGCCTGCCATCCTTAGCGGATGTGACCCACACAGCTCTCAGGCATCCTCAACACCAGGACTCGAATTGTCACAAAGCCACCCCAACTACGGGCCTCATTCGTGGAGTGATATTTGCAACTTGTCTCCTGGCTTGCATGTGCATATTCCCGTGATATCTCATCATGAGTGTAGAGTCACTCAGACAGCCAACCCTGTGTCAGGATGCGATCACAGCCCCTGACAGAACTCCACTGTTGTCCCTGAGTGCCACACTCTCCACCTCTTCACCAGGCACTGACAACTGCTAGTTCATCTGCTATCGATCTGGCATGAAGTATCCAAAGGCTCCTGTGGGGTAGGCTTCGAGTCTAGCTGGGGGTACAGCTGTGAGCTGATTGGCTCCCAGGGCACCAACTTCATCAGAGGGCCCATGGATTGGAGAACTCACACAGAAGGAGCCACTACCGGGAGCTAGGGCTTCGCTGGAGGACGTGAGTCACAGGGGTGTGCATCTGTAGAGGACGTCTTGTCCCTGCCCGCCCCCTCGGCTTCCTGGCTGACAGGAGAGAAGTGGCTTTCTTCTGCCACATGTCCTTGACTCGCCACAGCTTAAAAGCAACAGAGCCCTGAATGGGTTGAAACCTCTGACACCCTGGGCCAGATTCCTTCTGTAAGTCACAATGACAGAAAGCCAACAGAATGCTTCTATTATCTTGTCATTTTAGAGGTATGTTGAATTATACAATAAATAACCTTTGAGACCCGCTCTCTCTTCCTTGAGTCTTTAATAATCACCCAAATTACTGCACACATCCACAGAGTGTTACTCTTTTGCTTCTGAATATTATGCCAATATATGGACTAAGCAAGGTTTGTTTAGCCATCAAAGGACATGAAGTATTTCCTCTTCCAGACAATTACAAATAAAGCACCCACCTAAATCACCGTGTGGATGTCTGTGTGAGGGTATTTTTCATTGCTCTGGAACAAATATTCAAGAGTGTAAACGATAGGTTGTAGGCTAAATGCATCCTTACATTTTTCTTTAAATGAGTAAAATTTATTTTTAGCATAGTTTTAGAGTCACAGTAAACTTAAGCTGAAAGTGGAGTTCCCATAGACCCCTTCCCCCCAGCCCTCCACCTCTGGCACCTTCTACGCCCAGAGGCTCCTTTGCTGGAGTTGACCCACCGTGTTTACACAGCAGTGCTGGGCTCCCCTATTCACTTCCCTTTGCTGAGCCCCTCAGAAGATCATAGCGTTGGGATTACACAGGGGCTGCTCTCTTCAGACTGGTTCTACTTAGCCACAGACGTTTCAGTTCCCCACCATGACTTTCTGTGAATGGATGGCTCATTTCTCCCTACTAAGGAGGGGTGTCTTGCCCACAGGATGGACCACACCTATCCATCTATTACTCTGGAAGACTACCTCAGTTGCTTTCAGGTTGTAGTAGTTGAAAGCCCAGTGGCTATAAACATTCCTGTGCAGGGTTTGAGTGGACATGTGTTCAGGGTACAGCTGGCTCATTCTCCAGGAGCAGCAGGGGTGGGCACCCAGCATCCTTCCACATGCTGCTTGCGACCCATCTTCTTCATCAGAGTATTTTTCCAGACCTTTGGACACTTCCCTTCTTGCTCACTTTGTAATTACTGAGTGTTAAGAGTTCTTTGTATATTTCAGGTAGCAATTTTTTACCAGGCACAGCTTTTGCACACACCATCCTGCAGTCTGCCTTGTCTTCCAATGCTCTGGGTGTTGTCATTTCCAGAGCACGAGGCTTTAAGTTTAATCAAAGTGTTGTTTTTCTTGGCATTTGAGGCTGTTTGAATGAGAATGGCCCTTATAAGCTCATATGTTTGAACACTTGGTTTCCGTTTGGTGGAACTGTTTGGGAAGGATTGGGAGGTGTGGCCTTGTTGGAGGAGCTGTGTCCTGGGATGGGCTTCGAGGTGTCAAAAGACTCAAGTCATTCGCAGTGTGCTTGTCTCAGCCTCCTGCTTACAGCTCAGCACGCGACAGCTCAGCACTCGAGCTCTCAGTTGTTCCTGCTGCCACGCCTTTACTCGGCCGTGGGCTCTAGCCTTCTGACGGCATCTCAGTGCTTCCTAACTAATTTGCGTTAGTAGTGCTGTTTTCTCATAGCAATAGAGAAGTGACTAATACAGCAGGAGTCCTGTCTGGAGTTTTCTGAGCTTCCAGACAGTGTGGCTTGTTATTTGACATTAATTTTGGGGAAACTCTCAGCTACTATTCCATCAGATATTTCATCTGATGGATATTCCCTTCTTCTTCTTCTTCTTCTTCTTCTTCTTCTTCTTCTTCTTCTTCTTTTTCTTCTTCTTCCTCTTCTTCCTCTTCTTCCCACTGTATGCTTTTCTTTATTCCTCAGTTCTGTCTTTCATATGTGGGTGATACATTTTTGGGAGTGGGTACAGTTCCTGGATGAACCATTTTATTGGGTTCGTTTTCTCTCTCTTACATTTATTTATTTGTTCTCTCTCACCATCCTCCCATGCACACAACGTGGTGCATGTGAGAACGTCAGAGGACAACAGAGGAAACACTCATCCGTCTTGTTCCAATGTTAGCCCCGATGAACAGGCAAGAGAACTGCAGGTAACCAGCCATCGGTGCTATGGTGGTGAGACGCTGTGCGGAGGGCGTGTCCTCCTGCCCAGCATCTGGCCTTGGCCAAGGTGAACATCATTTTAGCCTGTGATCCTGGGTTGGGGGCAGAACTGGGCACTTCTCTCCTCTTACCTGATGGGCAGCTGCTTCCTCAGGGGAGACTGTCAGGAAGGCCCAATGCCCTGGGCTTTGTAAAAAGGCTCCTTTCCCTCTCCACAGGGGTGTATGACTCCCTCCCTGACCCCTTGCCTCACAAGCTGTGATAACCTGGTGAATCCCAGGGGAAGAAAGTCATGGAAGAGCAGTGTACTCTTGACAAGCCCCAGGAGAGTCCTGGCTGGGGGCAGGGGTGGGGGGCTTCACCACCACCATGCTCTGAAGCTTCTACTCTGGGGACCCCTGACTTTCAGGGTCCCTTTCTCCAGCTCCGGGACAATGGTTTTGCTCCTTTCTGGTCAGTGCCTTGCTACTGGTAGGAGGAAGTTCCTGTTTGGCTTTAGGAGAAGTGTCTGGTCGATTTCCTGAGTGGCTGCAGCCCCTGCTGGGGTCTTGCTGGGTTCTGCACAGCTCAGCCTCTGAGCTGTCACTGTAACAAACCTAGTCTTCTGAGCTGCCGGTGAGTTTTGGGCCACACTCAATTTATCTTGCTCACTTCTAATTATAAAGTAACATTTGTTCATTGGGGGGAATTGTGAAAAGACAGAAAAGTACAGAAACTGTGTAAGTGTTGGGGTGGGGTGGGGGTGGGACCTTCATCCCACTACGCAGAAACAAGAGCAGTTGGCACGGGCTTCCCCTATGTTTGGGTCTCTGTCCTCTTTATGTGTGTTTGCCACCATGCGAGGTCATGTGGCATAGATCAAGCAGCCTCGCCCTTTGAGTGATCAGCTCATGCTTTGTGGTTTTCCATTGACAGGCAGAGCATATCACCCTGGGAACGCCGAGTCCACCTCTCCCCAGTTCCACTTCTTCCTTGACACTGACCCCCACCCCCACTAGCCTTGTATCTTACGGCATTGCCGGTTTAACTTGCTTGTTTCTGCTTTTGAGAAACAGCCCGGGCTTCGTTGGTGGAGGTGGGGATTGAGTCATCCAGCCGATTTGCTGTTAAAATTCCTAGACACTAAATTGCTGGGTTGCAGGACACAAAAGCATTTAGAATCCGTGCTGCCAAATTGCTTCTAAAACTGTTTTCTAATTTATATGCAGCAGAGCCCAGATCTTAAGCCAACCAGTCGGAGCCCATCACAGCAGAGTCACGAGATGGTAGAATCCTCCTCCTGCATCCCCGCTGCAGCTGCCCGTGTGAGCATCCACGGGGCTAGAGAAGCGTCTGGAGAGAGTCCCCATGCACATGGCCTGAATGTAACCAAGTTATAGGCGAGTCCTGGCATTGTCTGAGCAAGGGCTTCCACCTGTGGAGGATGGGCAGGAAACGGAGACCAGGGACTGACCCCCCACCTCGCTTCACACGCCAGCCGGCTCACCCACATTCTTCCATGTCTCTCTGATGTTCACAACTAGGTGTCTTTCGGCTCTACCAGGTGAACCCCACCGAAATTGCTTGTTCTCAGTCTAAACAGCCACATGGTAGCAATTCTGTGTGACTTGGTCTACTTAAGTACAGCTGGAGTTCAGCCAGCCTAAGTCTGGGATGCTCCAATTACACTCAGCCCCTAGGGCACAAAAGGGAAGGGGGTTGGCCCACCACTTAGATACTCACCACGTGGCAGCAGCGGAGGGGAGGGGGCAGGAGTCAGCCAGGCCCTGCCCTTAGGGTATCTGTTCAGCTCTGCTGCCACTATTCTCCCCCCCCCACTCCCTCTACCCTTACCTTCACCTTCTCACATCTAGAAAGAATAAAATTCCCCAGGGGCTTTCCACCCAGCTGAAGTCCTCCAGGAGTCTTGTGTCACCTGACAATCTTACATCTGCCTTTCCCCAGCTCCTGCAGCTTATGGCACAGCCTGGCCCAGGCCCTGTCCATGCAGCCCAGCCCTGTCCTTCACTTCACACCTTCCCTGCCCTGCCACAGCCAAGGAGCTGCCTGGCTTGCCGTTCCTTCCTCTTGGCCTTCCTCTTTCTAGAACCGTGGTCCAGAATGTGGAGCCAGGTGGGGCCTTCATGCTCTGCCCAGGTGAGAAGAAGGCCTGAGTTCCCAGAATGTTCTCTCACACATATACAAAAGGGTAACTGCAACATAGCTGGGTCGGTCCTGTTTTGTTTGTGTCCTAAGGATGTGACCAGAGCAACCCCGGATTTCCCAGGGCTGGACTACTTACTTCAGCTTTGCTGTTAAGTTTATGTGCAGGGCTCCCTCCGCCCCCTACACACACAGCCTTTAACCCCAGCACTCGGGAGCCAGAGGCAGGTGGATTCCTGTGAGTTCGAGGACAGCCTGGTCTACAAAGTCCAGGACAGCTAAGGTTACACAGAGAAACCTTGTCTCAAAAGAAAAGAGAGAGAGAGAGAGAGAGAGAGAGAGAGAGAGAGAGAGAGAGAGA
>OU015742.1:202795334-202806065 GCA_907169655.1 Acomys percivali | reverse complement strand
AGAGAGAGAGAGAGAGAGAGAGAGAGAGAGAGAGAGAGAGAGAGAGAGAGAGAAACATGAGGTTCTTGCTTTGCACCAAGTGCTTGAGCTCTGAATATTGATTGCTGGGGAGAAGTCTGTGGTCAGTGTGTTCGCCATCCTCTGCCTGTGTGGTTGCAGGGTTTATTCTAGACCTTTCTCTTGCTCAGCCTGTACCAGTTTCTTTTCACTCATCTGCACCTAGTGACTGGGGACCTGAAAATTACATGGAAGTGTCCCTCACCTCAGGGTCCTGCTTGTGTGGGGTTAGAACTCAGGAGCTGATCGGAGGTCCTGACTGACCTTTCACAGGGAAAGGTGGTGGGTTGGAGGTGGGGGGTGGGGGGGGGGGGGAGGGGGGGGGGGTGGTGGTGTGATGTTTAGTGGAGCGGGGATGGGGATGCTGAACAGGGTGAGTTCTCTTCGGCTGAAGTTTGTATGGCTCTAACTTCCTGATGAGGGCTCGATAGTTGGGGTTTCTTATTAGCTCGTTCAGATCCCAGGCCAAAAGGGGAAGAGAAGGTGCTTGGCAAACATCAGAAATGGAGCCAGCCTCTGTCTGCCCGGGAGCGCTTCCTATCAGGTAGACTTGTGTGTAGAAACAGCCTCAGGAGCATGTATCATGCTGCAAATAGTCACAGAAGCTGTTACCTGCAGTGTTGGAAATAAAAAGCTGCCGTCAACTGTCAGGGTGACACGTCAGTCATCTGGCATGGGAGATGAGTGGTATATGGGTGAGCACAGGGTATGTATGGCTCAGTCCTGCTGCTGCCCCGCAGGCCTGGCTGGCCCTTGCGACCTTGTTTAGGACGACACCCCCTCAATTCTGGGAGCTGGTTGACCTTGAGCTGGGTGGCAGGTATGCCTAAAGCACCCTCCAGCAGACTGACTTAGTTTTGTTCTCAGGCGCCGAGTAAGGGCAAGGAGAGGGGAGCGTGCAGGGCCGCTAGGCACAGTGGCATGCCTTCCCGCTCGCCTCCTCTCTCTTTTTCTTCTTTCCTCGCTTACTTACTCGATTTTATTGAAGCATATTTTACATACCATAAAATTAATTTGTTTTAGATATTCAGCTAAATCACCTGTCATAAATTTAGGGTTGTACACGGTACCAACAATCTGGCCTCAGATCATCCCTACGAGCCAGCAGCAATGCCTGCTCATGGGTAGCTGCTCCTGCGTCCGCTCAGATCCAGAACCACCAAATAGTTTTCCTTCCTGGCGCCGGATTTGCCTTCTTTTAGACGTTTTGCATAAATGGAATCGCTATCTTTTTTTTTTTTTTTTAAGATTTATTCATTTATTATTATGTATATGGTGTTCTTCCTGCATGTACACCTGCACACCAGAAGAGGGCATCAGATCACATTATAGATGGTTGTGAGCCACCATATGGTTGCTGGGAATTGAACTCAGGACCTCTAGAAGAACAGTCAGTGCTCTTAACCTCTGAGCCATCTGTCCAGCCCGGAATCATTATCTTTTATCTTTCACTCAGCATAATGATCTGCGGTACCAGGACCAGAACCCTGTTTGATGCCACTGTGTGGTGGACCAGACGTTGTCCATCGCCAGGAGATACACACTCGAGGTATTTCCAGTTTGGGTTATCATTAATAGCACTCTTACGAATGTTCAGGATTCTTTAGGCAGTGGTGTTCGTCTCTCCTTTATCAATATCTGGGAGTGTAATTGCTGGGTCACGTGGAAACTCTGTGCTTCACCTTTGAAGGATCTACAAATGCCTTCGGAGCAGCATGTGCCATCCTTCCCGCGCAGCGACCCAAGTGTCTCTGCACATCCTCCTCCTCCTCTTGGAGCTATCTTTTTTTCCTAAAGCCTTTCCCAGAGTGCGATGTGACGACGTCGTGTCATTGTGCTTTGGATTTGCATTTCTCTATTAATGCTGCCATTTAGACAGACCTCCAAGGCGGAATTTGGAGAAACATCTATTCCAATCTGTTGGCCTTTTTTATTTAGTTATTTTGAGACAGAATCTCATTAAGTGGTCCTGATTGACAGAATTCACTATGCAGACGGGGCTGGTCTTGAACTCACAGAGATCTACTTACCTCTGGCCCCAAGTGCTGGGATTAAAGGTGTGCGCCACCACATCCAGCTTACCCATTTAAAAACAATACTTATTATTTATTTATTTATTTATTTATTTATTATGTATACAGTGTTCTGCCTGCACACTAGACGAGGGCACCAGATCTCATTCTGGATGGTTGTGAGCCACCATGTGGTTGCTGGGAATTGAACTCAGGACCTTTGGAAGAGCAGGTGGAGCTCCTAACCTCTGAGCCATCTCTCCAGCCCATATTCCACTGGTCTCTATGTCTCTTTTCTGGGCCATGATCGCATTGTATTGATCGCTGTGATTTACTATAGTAAAAATTTGCATGCAAGTCTATGTTCATACATGTGTGCACATGTTTGCACACGCATATGGAGGCCACAGTAAGATATTTGGTGGCGTCTTCCTCAAATGGTGTCCACATTACTTTTTAAGAGAAAGTGTCTGACTGAGTCTGGAGCTACCAGTCTGGCTAGGCTGACAGCCAGTGAGCTCTCAGCTCTGCCTGCCCCCCCCACTTCTGGGATTACAGTTGTCCACTGCCGTGGCCAGATTTTTACATGGGTGTTGGGATATCAGAGCTTCATGCCATCTCCCTAGCCCCTACTGTCGTAAGTTTTTATGTCAAACGCTGTTTTGTTTTTTCGCTTTGAGTATTTGGACACTTTCATATGAATTTTAGGTTCAGTTGCCAATATCTGTAGGAAAATTTAAAAATCCAGCTGGGATTGTTGTGATGCATTGCAGATAAATGTGTGTGTGTGGGGTGGGGTCTTGCCACCTCACCAGTACTGACCAATACATGGACATGAGGTCCCTTCCCACTCACAGATTCATTCACCTCTGTTGTGTGACACACTTTTCCTGGGAAGGTACCACACACACATGTGCTCATCCCAGAAAGAGAACACAACAGTACAGACATCACCAAAGTCCAACTTGGTGAACCATGAGCTTTATTGGGGTTACTTACAGGAATATAGGTATAGAATTAAATACAGGAGCAAAAATGACTCAAAGACAGTGCATCACCAAAGCCCACCCCAGCATGGGTGATGGTTCATAACGCTGAGAACCTGGAACACACTGCACAACCTACAGGCAGATCACCTCAACAGAGTGTCTTTCCAGGTGCCTCAGTTGGTCTGAACTGGTTTTTAGGCACCTTGGCTAGTGTTTGCTCCCCTCCAGTTCTGGTCTGAGTTTAAGTCTTCTTTGCAGCATGGCTTGTCTGAGGGGAATGCTCAGCTTTCATTGGTTACTCTGGCAGGGCAGGGCCAGTTTCATTGGTTACTCTGGTCAGTTTCAGGGACTTCCTGAAGCTACTAGAATTGTTTAGCTTCCTGCTTAGGAGCTTCCCTGCAGGATGAGATGTTTCCGTCTCTGAGGAAACTGTTTCACAGCAGTAGCCTTTTCCATCAACATGCAACTTTCTGTGTGTGTATGTTTCTGCCTAAAGTGCTCAGGCTTGGAACTGGGACACGCACCGCATTTCCACTGAAATTTGTTATGAAATTCTGGGGTACACACATGTTAGATTCAAGAAGTGGAGAACTGGGCTGTACCTGATGGTGTGGATCTGGGGTGTGGTGAGATTACACCTGTCTCTGAAGCCTTCGTCAGGTGGGAATGGGGACTGAGGACCAGGAGCCCCTGGCCGTGCTCACAGGGCTCACCTGAGGCCCACTGCTGGTTCTTCTGCCAGACAGTATGTCCATGGGGGGCTGATTGCTTCTTGCTGGCCTGTTGCATGGCTCTAGCCTTGGACTGCCTTGGGTCTTCTGGCTGGGGCTTGCTGGGGTTGGCTGGGACAGGCTGGGGCTGGCTGGGGCTTGCTGGGCTGGGCTGGGGCTTGCTGGGGCTGGCTGGGACAGGCTGGGGCTGGCTGGGCCTGGATGGGGCTTGCTCACACGCTGCTATCCCCTGGGAACACCAAAGTAGCAGCTGCTTGGCTGTCCTTCAAATACGCCTTTTTCACAAGGCTGGTCACAAGACTGGTTCCCATTCATGGGAGGTGAAATGGCTTGTGACTGGCCATTTCTGAGGGACAGCTGGGGCCCTATTCTTATGGACAGCATGATGCTCTTCATCCCTCCCCATTAGCTGGGCCCTTCTGCCCTATGTGGTAGTCACGGGGCCGCTGGGAGGCCAGGTGTTAAAGCCTACGGACGCCTAAGTCTTCAATGCGCAGAGCCAAAAGTGACTGCAGGCACTCACGAGGTGGATCCCAGCTGCTCTTGGCTGCAGATGACAGCGCTTCTGGAACCCACAGCATACAGTGGTGAGCCAGTGGCCTAAATGGTCATCTAGGGGCTGGTGAGGAGATGAGCTGGCTGTGGGGACCCACACTGCGTGTCAGGAAATACAGTCGGGGTCTGGAATGCTGAGCGTGAGGCGCGCGTGCCTTCGGTAGACATGTTCCTATAGTCACTGCAGCTCAAGGCTGCGGAGCCCCCCCCCCCCGCCCCTTCCCCCCTCCACCCCACCCCCGTGCCCCAGAGGCAAATGCAAGGTCGACAGAGACTGAGCCACACACCCACCCCTTTCCTGGTGCACAGGGAGAGTTTGGGTACTGGTTGGCAGAGTGGGATTCCAGAATTGTGAGAGCAAAGGGGAGGCATCAAAAACCTCCTCCTTAGCCCCCACCTGCCCCGTCTTGTCGGGCGACCTCGCTTTGACCTCACCTGGTGCAGTTACTCTGCAAGCAGGTGCTGATCCTCCTCACACTTCCTCACTGCTTGCAAACCTGCAATTAGCGTCAGATCCCAGCATGTCCCAGGGGGATAAGTACAAACCTAGTTTGGGAAAAGAAGGCTTCCACATCAAAAGCTTTGCAAGGCTTGCCATTTATAGGGTTAGAACATGGGACTGCGTGGGAGGGAAGCTGTGGGCACATGGGCACGTGGGCCCGGAAGCCGTGGGTGTCTCTGTCTCTCTCTCTCTCTCTGTGTCTCTCTCTCTGTCTCTCTCTCCTCTCTGTCTCTCTCCCCTCTCCTCTCTCCCCTCCCCTCTCTCTGTGTCTCTCCTCCCCCTCATGATTTTAGCTGAACTTCACAGAGGTGTTGCCAGTGACCTCCAGGGGTGAGGCTGAGTTTGCTGAGAAGGACTCAGAAGCATACAAAAGGAGTCATTTACCCCACTTTGCTCCAATAGGATTCCAGGGACACTGAGGAACAGGGGTGTGGAACACCTGACATTCTGACAGCTCTGTAGCTGTTCTTCAGGTGGCAGGAAATAGCAATCGCTAGAGCTTGGGTATAGTCTTTCCCACAAAGGTTCATGAACTGGGAGCTTGGTTCTCACAGCCATGTTAAGAGGTAGTGGGACCTTTCAGACGAGTTGCTCAACGGGAGGCTCTTAGGTCATTTCGAGGATGCCCCATGAAGGGTTATCACAGTTCTCATGGGGCTCCAAGCTCTCCCTCTGGCTTTCTGTCTGACTGTGTGATCTCTCCTACCCCCACCCCACCTCCCACTGCCTCCATGACACAGTACGCTGTAATATGTTTTTGTTTGATCCCAAATGTGGGATGTGAAACAGACTTGTGTGAGGGGATGCAGTGTTTGTTCACTGGAAACAGACTTGTGAGAGAACATGTGGTGTTTGTCCACTAGAAGAGGAACTGCCTCTTGCGGGGGCATGGTCTTTGCCAACTGATAAATATCCTATTAACAGACTCTAAGAGTATGTGTGCGTGTGTGTGTGTGTGTGTGTGTGTGTGTGTGTGTGTATTTCGACATATTGTATATATTGTATATATCATATAATAAGAGTCTTGGCTTTTTGGTTTTAGTGTTGTGTCCCACCATTTGGCTGTTTGTTGATTTGCTTCGAGATGCTCCTAGAGAGAAATGCTCCAGAGAACACTTCCAGGTTCCAGGTTCCGGCCGCTGCAGTTGCTGTCCCCTTTGCTGAGTTGCTGGTTTGCTGTTTAATGGGCCTGCTGGAATCCTGACAATGAAGAGTGGAATCGCTCCAAGGAACTGAGTCTAAAAAGGTCTACTCCCCCTGCTCCCATTAACCTCCTTTCTCTCCTATCTAGGGTAGGTGGGTTGGAAGGGAGGTATAGGCATTAAGGAACGCCCAATGAAGCAGGTTTGTAAAGGTTCAAAGCCTACAGCACACCATGAAATGAGCCCAGTGAACCCTCGCCAAAAGCCCAGGCAATGAGTCTGGAGCAGAGCAGAAGCTTGCTGCTGCTCAGTCAGTGTTTCTACTCTTATATGATCCAAGGCCCCGGACCAGGGGTTGCACTGCACCACTCGCGTAACAGGACTGAGATGACTCCCACAGACACGCTCCTGGCACGCCCCATCTACACAACCCTTCATCGAGACTCTCTTCACCAGCACAGGGGGCTAGAGGGATGGCTCAGCAGTGACGAACACTGGCTGCTCCTCTAGAGAACTGAGGTGTGACTCCGTCACCCACAAGTCTCACACCTGTATGTAACCCAGGTCCCAGGGGACCTGACTCCTTTGTCTGGCCTCTATGAACACTAGGCACACATACGGTACCCAGGCATACATACTTGCCAACAAAACACTCATACACATAAATAAAATTAATAAATTTAAATTACAGAAATTTATTTTTAAAAAAACCTAAACAAACAAAAACTAACCACAACCTCCAGAACTGTGAGCTAAATAAACCTTTCTTCTTTCTAAAGAGTTCAGCCTTGGGGACTGTGGTATCATCACACACAAAGGACTAATGCAGATGGGGGTGCTGGTACAAAAGTGGGTGATGGGGATACTGGGCAGGTTGGTTCTCTCCTTTTTTTTTTTTAAGGTCAGACAGTAGAGATAAAATAAAAATGCATGGATCTGAAGACAAAAAGATTATTAGAACTGGTAAACAAAACTAAGAGCTAATTATTTGGTACAAAAATCTAAATAGGGAAATAACTAGAAAACCCAGCAGAGGAAAGAGAAGTGTTAAAACATACAAAAGAAGAAAATATTCACAGTTAGAGAAGAAAGGTTAATTGGAAGAGAACATTTGAATGCCAAGCAAATAAATAAAGCCTGGTTCAAACAGATGATTTTCTAAAAACATATTATAATTAAGAATCATAATTATATTACAACAGATGTCTGGAGATACCTAAAAATCTAAGCACACCAATTAAGCAGGCCATTTGCAAATCCCATAAAATTTGTCAGACCCAAAAATTTTGACATAAATATTATATATGAGATTTGTTTATATTTTTAAACTGTGTGTGTGCGTTCATGTGTGTGTGTGTATGTGTGTGTGCCTGAGAGTGTAGGTGACCCAGGAGGCCACAAGAGGGCACTGGACTCCCTGAAGCTAGAATTGCAGGTGGTTCTAAGCCATCTGACATGGGCGATGGGAAATGAACGTGAGTCCTCAATAAGATCAGACACCGGCTTGTAGGCACTGAGCTCATCTCCCCCAGCATCTCTCCAGCTCGCAGGATGCTGTACTTTCTACAGAATAGCTAACCTTATTACAGTGTGAAGTATTACTATCTTGAATACAAAAGAGTAAGGAGATCTGCACATTTCAAGGTGGTTTTTGTTTGTTTGTTTGGTTGGTTGGTTGGTTTGTTTAGACAGGATCTCTCTATATTTGTAGCCCTGGCTGCCCGATAGTGAACTCACTATGTAGACCAGGCTGGCTTTGAACTTAACGGAGTTGACCTTCCTCTGCCTCCAGAGTGCTTTGATTAAAGACATGTGCTATCAGCTGGGTGTGGTGGCGCACACCTTTAATCCCAGCACTCGGGAGGCAGAGGCAGGTGGATTGCTGTGAGTTCGAGGCCAGCCTAGTCTACAAAATCAGTTCTAGGATAGCAAAGGCTACACAGAGAAACCCTGTCTCGAAAACAAAAAACCAAAAAAGACATGTGCTATCACACTCAGCTTTTTAAGATTTAAAAAAAAAAATATTGATTAAAACATTTTAAATGTGGAACAATACTGTAAAAATTAGCATTGGTTAACTTCAATGCAAAAATATGAAATAGCATAGGAGTCAATAGGACCAAGAAGCATGTGAGGAGATGCCGTCCCAGGAGTGACAGGGGAGCAGCTCACGGGGCTCAGAGATGGTGGCCCAGGAAGAGGAGATGTGCTTGAAGAGACGTTTGAAAGCCTCTTACATATGTGTTCTTTTGTTGAGGTGAGATTTACATCTGGTCAAACAGACAAACTGCAGTGTTTCTAAGCATTCCTATAGTGTCAGGAAGGTTTTACATGTTTCCCAGAACTATTTAAGAGTCCACTAGCAGCTGGGCGGTGGTGGCACACGCCTGTAATTCCAGCACTCGGGAGGCAGAGGCAGGCAGATCTCTGTGAGTTCAAGGCCGGCCTGTTCTACAAAGTTAGTCCAGGATAGCCCAGGCTACACAGAGAAACCCTGTCTCAAAAACAAACAAAGGGTCCCTTTAGGCTTTTTTGCAGTCCCCCCTTCCCTAGTGGAGTTTCCTGCATGTGTATTCTTTGTATCTATTTTCTCTTTGGATATATTTGGCTGTATTTGTAACTGATCTTTTGGTGCTCAGGACTGTCAATTCTGTCTCAATTCTCATTGGCCCAGTGTGCTGGGTTATGCCAGCTTTCACCAGCCCGAGACAAGCTAGACAGCACCTAGTCCAGGGGAGCCTCTGTGAGGTTGGGGTGCTGAATACAGACCTCTTTCCCCGTTTGGAACCCTCCACAGCCACCGCGTTGTGGTTCCGGGAGCGTGCCAGAGATATCCTCACACACTCCTGCTGTTGGGTGTGTATGGTGCCAGGCCAATCAGGAGCAGGCTTTCTCACCTAGTCTTCAGTGTCCTCGCAAAGGACCTTTCCTGACTAGGTGTCCTGTTGCTGTGCTCATGAGCACAGCTCAGAGCTTCAGATCTGGTCTTGCTGAGGGTACCCAGGGTGGCCTCTAGGTTTTGTGAGGGTGGGTACATACCTACCCCCCCTGCACCCTCCCTGCATGCCCCCCCACCCCGAGCTCACCTTATTCCTAACCAGGATACATCTGAGTTGTCAGCTGGCTGCTGAAGTTTTCCTACTCAGGGCCACAATGGCGTTGTGTGGTGGGCGGCCCCTCCCCTTCACCCTTGTCTGCTGGGCTCTGTGGGGGGGCATCACGCACAGGCTCCTGTACTCCATACTATATCAAAGCTCTGGCTCGTTGTGGAAAGTTGTAGAAAGAGCCCTTCCCTACCCATTCCAGCCACTTCTGCTGCCCTGAACTCTGCTCTGACTTCCAGCACTACAAAGTTGTGACACGAGCTTCACGCTCCATTCATCCACATTGACCATCTGTAGATTTTTTTTTTTGTTTTAGAGACAGGGTTTCTCTGTGTAGCCCTGGCTGTCCTGGACTCACTTTGTAGATCAGGCTGGCCTCGAACTCACATCGATCTGTCTGCCTCTGCCTCCCCAGTGCTGGGATTAAAGGCGTGCACCACCATGCCTGGCTCCATCTGTAGATTCTTGAATGTGGTAACAGGCACGTAAGTTACCAATGTGTAGCGCTTGGGTGGTGAATTCTCATCTTCATTACGCTTTCTGGACAAACGTACTCGGATGTTTATTCCTTGGACCAGACAGCTCTATTGAGCCTGGTATCTATGCACACATCCGAAGTCCCCATCTCCTTTACGGCAAATTTCCGAATTTCTTTCAGTGCCCTGAAGCCCACACCATGGAGGCGCTTGTGAATGTTGACGGTGTGTCCTTGGGTCACCACCTCATGGGTGGCGGAACGGCCTCATGGGTGGCGGAACGAACGGCCTCATGGATGGCGGAACAGCCTCATTTCTTCTCGCCACCCTTCTTTGCGGGAACCACTCTGCTGGGCTAAGACTGGAGGGGACGGGCGTGAAGGCCTGTGGGACGTTCACAGTTCTTAAGGCTGGGTGGGCAACATGAACAGCCACTCTGTGGTGGTCAGTACTCAACTGCAGGCATTCTCCACAGAATCCTCTCTCTCACCACGATACCAGACACCAACAGAGGGAAATCACTTGCCGTTGTCTCTGTTACTTAATATCCATGAAACTGGAAAGGGGCTGGGGATGAAACATTAAAAAAAAAAAAAAAAAAAAAAAGTAAAGAAAAAGAAAAAAGAAAAAACTGGGTGGGGGCTGGGTACAAGTGACCCATGCCTTAATCCCAGATTTTAGGAGGGAGAAGCCGGTATCTTCATGAATTTGAGGCCAGCCTGGTTTACATAGTGAACTCCAGGATAGTCAGGACTGCACAGAGACTTCTGTATCAAACAAACAAACGAACAAACAAAATGTAGGAGGGAAATGCACCCTATTTGTAGAAGATCCAATTATGCAATCACAGCCAGGCATGATAGTGCACGCCTTTAATTCCAGAGCTCAGGGAGGCAGAGGCAGGTGGATCTCTCTGTTCGAGGCCAGCCTGGTGTACAGAGTCTAGGACATCCAGGTCTACACAGAGAAACCCTGTCTGGGGTGGGTGTCAACAATTATGCAGTCACTCTTTGCAGAAGATCCAGTTAAATCCCTGCAAAGTGCAAGAAGAATTGAGATTCTATTACAAATAGGATCTCAGTTCTGTGCCCGGACAAGAGCAACATAATCATTAATACACACACACACACACACACACACACACACACACACACACACACACA
>OU015742.1:202782866-202795324 GCA_907169655.1 Acomys percivali | reverse complement strand
CACACACACACACACACACACACACACACACACACACACACACACACGGATTCAGCAGCAAGAACAACAATACAAAAATGACCCTGTTTATCACAGCAAAAAGGGAAAAAAAAATCCCGAGTTCAGGTCCCTAGCACCTACATAAAAAAGGCAGCTGCAGTTACACACTTCTCTAGCCCTGCAACAGTGTGTTGTGAGCGGGTAGGTCCCAAAGTTTGCTGGCCAATTGGTGACTGCCAGGTACAGCTGGGGACCTTGTCTCAAAAGACAAGGTAAAGAGAGATGGAAGACCCCTGGCGCTCTCTCTCTCTCTCTCTCTCTCTCTCTCTCTCTCTCTCTCTCTCTCTGTCTCCCTCCCTCTCTCTCTCTCCCCCCTCTCTCTGTCTCTGTCTCTCTCTGTCTCTATCTCTCTGTCTCTCTCCCTCTCTCTCTCTCTCTCCCTCTCTCTCCCCCCTCTCTCTCTGTCTCTCTCTGTCTCTCTCTCTGTCTCTGTCTCTCTCCTTCTCTGTCTCTCTCCCTCTCTGTCTCTCTCTCTCTGTCTCTCTGTCTCTCTGTCTCTGTCTCTGTCTCTCTCCCTCTCTGTCTCTCTGTCTCTGTCTCTCTCTGTCTCTGTCTCTCTCTCTCTCTCACACACACACATACACACACACACAAACACACACACACACATACACACACACACGGGGGGGGCACTATAAAAAAGAAAAAGAAAAAATAAAGACATAGATTGAGGGGAAAAAAAGATAAAAAGAGAAACAGTGCACTGATCAAGATCCTAAAAGCTTATTGAAGTCTCAGGAGAAATAAATGGCAACATGCAGGGCACAGAGGAAACACAAACAGCTGAGACCGTGAACTGCAGGTGACACTTTAGAAACAAGTACACACAGACAAGTTTGAAGACCTGGGCGAAATGTCACAGGAAACTAAAAGCACTGAGCTTGGAGCCAGGGATGGTGGTACACACCTAAACGCTGGCACCTGCAAAACTGAGGCGAGAGGATTGCCTTGAGTTGGAGGCCAGCTTTGGCTACACAGTGAGTGACTTTAAGGCTACATTATACAACCCCATCTTAAATTCTGGTTAAAAAAATTATGCCAAATTTAGGATAAGAAGTCTAAATATACAGACTTTTTTTTTTTTTTTTTTTTTGGACAGGGTTTCTCTGTGTAACAGTTCTAGCTGTCCTGGACTCACTTTTGTAGACCAGGCTGGCCTTGAACTCATGGCAATCCACCTGCCTCTGTCTGCCTCCTGAGTGCTGGGATTAAAGGTGTGCACCACCAGGCCCCGCTTTAAATATACAGTGAACTCCAGCTGGGTGGTGGAGGCACAAGCCTTTAATCCTAGCACTCAGGAGGCTGGCTGATTTCTGTGAGTTCAAGGCCAACCTGGTCTACAGATTGAGTTCCAGGATAGCCGGGGCTACACAGAGAAACCCTTTCTTGGAGGAAAAAAAAAAAGTAAAATAAATAAATAAATCCAAAAATTGTGCTGGAGAGATAGCTCAGCTGTTAAGAGCGCTGGGTTGGTTCCGAACACTCATGGCAGGTGCTTCACAACTGTCTGTAGCTCCAGGTCCAGAGGCCAAGACAACTCTGGTCTCCACCAGTCCCTGAGCCCATGTGCACATCCCCACACTCAGATGCATACACATAATTTGAAAAATATATAAAAGCAAATGCTAAATACCAACATAACAGGTTCAAGAAGAAAAGTAACAAAAATATTACATCAATGCAGAATAAAGGGTGTGATGACACACAGTCCATATGTAAGACTTTGAAAGGACTTTAGGAAGAAATGGAGAGAATGCTCCCAGGGGACAAACTTGGGCCAGCATCACAGGGTGTAGATGGATGCTTGTATTTAGTGTTTAGTATCTTCCCGGATGTCCTGGCCAATGCAACAAGACAAGAAAAAGAAATCAGGGGTTTAGGAATCAGAGGAAGGAAAACAAAGGTGTACTCTGTTTTTAATGACCTGTTAGTTGATGCATTAGCTCCAACAGGAAGCCCCTAGCAACCAAGAGCTTGTCAGTCTGTGCTAGTCAGGTCTCAGCAAGGTTGTCCAACTAAACAAAAGTCAATAGCACTTCAATCCACTAAAATACACATGCCACTGAAACACATGTGATCCTATTTTCAGAAAGAACATATTGTGCAAAACATTAAAGAATTAAAGTTAAAACCCAGACCACTTTACTGTCAAACCAAAACAGACAACCAAAAATCTCTGTCTAGGCCCACAGCAGAGGCTGGGGCAGACAGCACCTTTCTGCTTCCTGGGTAGATGGGGCCAGGTTGCCAGGGTGCACTCCAGGCTATGACTGCCTTAGCCAAGTGTGCTGGCTTCTCTGCCCAAATTCCTGTGGCTTTGGAGTCCTGGAAGAAGCACGGAGCAGCAGGCTTGGGGACAAGAAAACCACTGGCCCCGTGGGTTGGCCTTTGACCCAAGATGCCTCATTAGAGAGCTCTGTCCTAGTGCTTCTGTGGGCTGGGCTCAGTCCCTTTCCACCTGAGGTGTTCGGACCTGACCACTCCCAGGTTGTTTCCAGGCTGCCCCAGCCATGTGGTCTTGCAACCAATCCAACAACATGCCCTGGCCCCTTCTGTGAGCACTAGGTCACAGGCCAATGGGCTGTGCTGGAGCCTCTGTCCAACCCTCTGTGACCTGAGTTCCTGAGCCATCAGGTGGTGATCAAGCCTACCCAAGTTCTTCCCAGCCCAGCAGGCAGGAATTCAAGGCACGCCGGAGCATGCCTTTTGCTTGGTTCAGACAAAGTGCTCAGCTTTGTGCGCATGTACGCACGTGTGTGTGTGTGTGTGTGTGTGTGTGTGTGTGTGTGTGTGTGTGTGTGTGTGTAGGGGGGACAGTCAGTAAGAGCCAGCTCTTTTCTGAGCAGGAAAGGAGTGGCCTGTCTTTAGCTTCCAGAGGGTTCCCTCTTTTCATTGATCCATTTGGCCCTGTGTGATATGCTGTGTGAACACCGTGCTAGTCACTTAACCTCTCTGGGTGTGCTGCGTCCCACTCACAGGCCACAGCTCTCAATCTGTAGGCTTTCAGCTAGGGGCCCTCCTGCCGTATTTCAGGGACATAGAGGATTTTTATTGAGCTTGAAGATGGAATGTAAAGATGGTGATGAGTCAGAGAGCCAGGGGGAGACAAAGAGGCACGGGCTGCTTTAACTCACCTGGGCAGGGGCAGCGAGGGGATGTGGAGCCGGAGCATGGGGTTTGCAGACACATGGGGGCACTTGGAGGACAGTGAGTGTCACACAGGGTGCAGAGTCTTATGTTTGAATTCCAGTGTGAGTCAGAACCAGGGAGGACAGTGTAGTGTGGGATGGAGCCAATGCTCCAGTGAGGCTGAGCACTCACAGCCGGGTGCAGGACTGAGTGGGAGCCTAGGGTCCATAGGGGAGGTGGTGGTGGGGGGATGTGACAGGTAGGATGTGTGCTCAGTGCACAAATGTCTAGGAGGCTGATGTGATGGGAGAGAGGACAGACAACCCTTGCCTGAGGTCTTGGAGGGGGAGGACTGGAGGGATGTGGGGGTGAGAAGCATCCAGGGAGAGTCTGAGGCCAACTGGAAAAAGCACCGGTGGCAGGGCTGGTGATAAAGGTGTGAGCATTGTTAGCACCAAGGTAGGGTCCAGCCCCGAGACCTAGCAGGGTGGCTAGGGGAGGTGGCACAGGAGAGAAGCTGAAGAAAAGGATGGTCTGGGAGCAGAGGGTAAGGAAGACTCTGTGGAGTCCAGCAGGCCACAGAGACACGGATGAGGACTGTGCCCACGGAGGGCCAGCTGGGTGGAGAGGGGCCCAATGTAGGTGCAGTGGGCAGAGAGACAGCTCTGGTATCCCCAAAACTCTCTAAGCCGCTAGCTCCCTTGCCCCAAATGCTACCACGGACCCGGCACAGCCAGCGAAGGCCAGAGCCAGGCCACACCTGTCCTGCCTTCCACTTTGATTACAGGGTCCACATCTGTTTAAATCCATGCTGACGACTGGGCACAGGAGGAAGATTAGCCAAGAGTCAGGCGGAAGGACACGTGAGAACTCAGCTCCCTGCGTTCACAGAAGAGCCTAACATGGACCAGAGCCACTGAGGCCCAGGGTGACTGTCCGAGCACTGGACACCAGCTGGAATACACGCAGCAAATATGTCTGTGGGCAGATGCGGTAAAGGGTAGCCTGTTTGTCGGAGGGTTGCAGCGACTGCCACGTCTGCTATGCGGTACTGACAATGCAGGCTTTCTGGGGCCGTGGAAGGTCCCAGAGCCATGTTCAGGAGAAAGCAGCTCCAACTGCAGAGGTCTGAGGCCCTGGGCCCTTCCTTCCTGAACTGTCACCCACACAGTGTCCACAGGAGGAGACAGCAGTCCTCTGCTTCCTCAGGGTCTGGGCTCTGAGCTGTTGCTCTTCTTGTAGGTGAGACCCTATATGGCTGCTGCCTGCATGGGTGCACACAGCTGACCAGCGTCACACTCAGTGCTCAGCAGGGCAGCTCGCTTGCCAGAACAGAAGCAAAGTCACAGAGACGCACAGAGGGCAGGGGGTTCGTGCTCATTGTTTTTCCAGTAAATTCGAGTTTAAAAATAAAAGCATAATTATAAAAGTCAGACAGCCAACCAAGAGGGTATCTGTAATGGCTGTGTGTGTGTGTGTGTGTGTGTGTATGCATGAATATGTGTGCATGCATGAGTGCATGTATGTGTATGAATGATTATATGTGTGTGAGAGTGCGTTTGTATGAATGTGTGTGCACATGTGTGTATAAATGAGTGTGTAAGAATGAGTGTGTGTGCATGCATGTGTGTGAATGTGTGTGAAGGTTCACCTTCCACCAGCATCAGCAGATGCCCTGCAAGAGACTGTACAGCCGGGAACAGTGCTGCAGGCCCATAATCCCAGCACTCAGGAGATGGAAGCTAGGGGCCCAGAGTCCACAGTCAGTCCTGAAGTCATGATGAGTTTGAAGCCAGTCTGGGCTGCCTTGGAACCAAACAACCCTTATTCTAGAGCCTAGCGTCCGAGGCTTGGTGTGCAGTGAACAGTGAGCCTCACGCCAGAGCATTGTAGGGATCTGGAAACATCCACCATGCAGTAGCAGAGGGCCACTCGTGTAGACAGGGATCCACCCTGAAGCTCATGCGTGAGTGCCAGTCAGGGCGGTCATTCAAAACCTCAGATCTGACCTCGCTCCTCTGTTCAGACATTACCCAAGGCTCCCTGCTGCCTGCCTGCAGATGATGCTGGAGCTCAGGCCCCACCCTGCACCCCACTTTCCACCTGAGGATTCCATACATTTTTTTCCTGGCCCACCCTTGCTCCTCTCTGTTCTCCGCCTTGAATCCCAGCCTTTTAACTCCACACAGAAGCCACACCCTATCTGTACTTCCTGCCTCTCCCTCCCCCGTACCCTACTATACCCACGCTGCCATTCATACTTCCTGTTACAGGGTCCCTCTGAGGAGTACTGATCTGTCCAGTGCTAACCCCGCGAGTCTACAGGCAGATGAGTGGTCATGCAACAATCAGCTTGAGGGAAAGAGAGGTCAGCTGCGAGCCCGGCCACCGGCTTGCCTACAGCTGGGCCCTCAAGCCCATTGAAGCAGGAAGGGTCTGTTTACCACAGGTCACAGCAGGGTCAGTACAACTGAGTGGACGACGGAGCCTCTAGAAAGGTTTGTGATCACATGAGGGATGAAACAAGACTCCTGAAATACGCTTCTCCAACCACCAAGCTTCCTAGGTACTCCCAACACCTGCTCCTCTGGCTTCTCTCCCCACAGCCTGTGCCCCCGGCAGGAACCCTCTGAGCTGCCTACAGCTCCTCTTCCAGCCCTAAGGCAGAGAAGCTCCGCTAAATTCTCTTTACTCAGCAGTGACCTCAGTTGGCCAATTGGTTGCCTTCTACAGCCACAAGCTGCAGTGGCCATCTGGCTCTAGACACCTCATGTGTTTAGGGACCAATCCCCGAAGCCTTGTCCATAAACTACCCTGGCCACTTTTCTGAGGGCCTGTCAATCCATTGCATCATGATAGGTAGCCATTCCTGTGTTGGTCAGGAACTGGAGCACGAATTCGGCCGTCGGAGTGGTTCCTGGCAGGATCCAGTCCTTGCTGAAGGGATCCTCTACTTCTCTAGCTTGCAAGGGCGCACGCAGCACAGGCCTGAGACAGTCCACGAACCCCGCCCAACAGCACCCCAGCCTCGCCAGGTATGCACTGGGCCGGGGGCGGACTCTGGAGCGCGGTCGGCTGGGCCCGCCAGAACAAGCTCAAAAACCGCGCGCACAAAGGCGCATTCCGCCGCACCCCTCCTCCCTGCTCCACGCCGTCCGTCCGTGTCCCGCCTGTCTCCTTGGGTCCCTCCCCGTCCTCATCGGGGGCGTGTCGCGATCAGGGTCCTCTCTTCCCCGCCCTGCCTCCAACTCGGGCGCCCTACCAGGCGGGCGGCGCGCAGGCGCGGGCTTGTCTGACCCCTGCGCTGGAATCTGCCTGCGGCCCTGTCCCACTGCCACCCCCTCCCACCCCCCACTCCATCCTGTCCCGAGGAAGTCAGCGGCCATGTGGGACCTGGATGGTTCAGATGTCCCACCACACCGTCTTTCCATTCCTGCATCCAGTAGACCCTTTTAAGCCCCCTTCTCCCTGACTATAACCTCCGTGTGCCCTTAACACCCTCAACTTGGGAGCCGAAGGACCCTGCAGAGTTCCTATCCTGAGTTTTCACCAAAGACTCTGTGTTGTGAACGGATATCGCAAGATTCTAGCACTTAGCGGCCAGGCAAAAATTGGCAGTAATGACGACCAGGAGCGACAGGCACCCACCCGCGGCAGGTAGCCCACAGAAGAAGCAAGGCTCACCAAAGCCCGGCCCTCCAAGGCTCTAGGCAATGCCAGGTGGCTCTGTGGCTTGGCTGGAAAAGAGGAGTCAGGCCTCTAGGAAGGATGGAGCAAGTGCTAGGTCCATTCCAAGCACAAGAGTGGAAACAAGATGTTCATGGCCCTCATTCTATCCAGCAAATGGGGAAACTGAGGCAAATGAGCTCTCCAGATGGTCGCGCATCCCAGGAGCTCCCATAACCTCAGGAGATAACCTATGTGATTTCCGAAACTAGGCCCATCCACTAGGGCCCTGAGACATTGTCCTTGCCTTCCTGGGCTTAGAGGGTGCCTTTTCTTCCGGCTAGTCGACCCCCAGGTCCCAGGATTAGGATTGGTTGTTGAGAGGGAACGGAGCGAACAGGCAAACTGCCACCCAGCTCACTGGGGCCACGCAAGGCACCGGGCTAGAAGAGTCTCGAATCCATTTATCCACAGCTGCAGCCTCTGCCCGGCACCAGGCTGCACACTCGGCATTAAGGGTTCGCTCACTGCCGGTGATAGAACCCTTGGGTAGAGCCAGAACCCGCACCATTGGAGTTCGAGAGCCCCGGGAGCGGAGTCTAGCCCCGCCCCCTGCGCCTGGGCCGGGCTGGCAGGGTTTGGGCGTGGCCCGCTAGCTGGAGTTGGCTGGGATCAAAGGGCGGAAAGCGGGCCTCCGCCCTCGCCCACTGAGACAGGAATCCGTGGCCCCGGGCGACAGAATCTTCAGCCACATTCCGGGTGCCCCGGGCCCAGCAAGGCAAGGGTGGGGCGGAGCTGGAGTGCCAAGATTGGCATCACGGAGCGTGGGAACGACCGTGCTACCAGTGCTCAGCCACAGCTGCCGGGGAGGCAGGCGGCAGCCTTTTGCCAGGCCTAGGCGGTGGCCTTGTCCCCTCTGGCTGCCCTTGATGGCATTAGGCAGGAGGGCTAAAGGGGTCCACACTGCCAGGCCACTGTAGGAGAGCTTGGCCCTCTGCAGCTTAAAGAGACAGGCATTCCTGATTGCTGTGCAGGGCTGGTAGGGCCACAGCAGGGAGAGGACGTTGTTGGGTGGGCATTCTACAGCTGCATGGGACACAAGATCCTGGCACAATAGGGCCTGCTTAGAAGCGCGTTGTTGCCGCACAGAAGCAACTTCATGAAGCAGCTTCCTTACAGCTCCCCAAAGCACCTCAGAGGGTCTTCAAGTTTTGCAACCTGCCCGCCCTCCATAGGCACCTCCCTGAAGGCAAGAGCCTTGAAGCCCCTGTGCTGGCTGGGGATGGCTCCCTGGTCCCAGGGCCCAATTGTGGTTTCTTACCACCACCCTGAGGTCAAGTGACATTCCTAGAGTCACATAGCAAGCTGAAGAAAACTGCAGGTTCAGGGTAGAGTTGAAAAAATTCTTAGAGGCCCCAAATTTTCACTCCCAAGTGTCTGGGCAGTCACGTCCCTTTCCCTGGCACGTGTCCTCAGTGGGAGACCGGAGTCACTACCTACCCGAGCTGTCATGCTGGGAGCCCTCTCGGCACCAGGGACACGGTCTCCAGCCTTGACTCTGGAGGTGGGCTCCCCCTTGTGGCCAGAGTGTTGACTTAGGCTTTAGGCTAGCTTTCCCAGGCTATACCTTTGTAGAAGAGGAGGCCAGCTAGCCTCATGGGGGCTCAACTGGGGGAATGGCGTCAGTTTCACCTTCCGTGACCCTGCTCAGGGAGGTGTGGGTCGCCCTGCCGTCTTTGATCCTGGAGACTTCACTGGCCGTGCCACAGAACTTGGGAAACCCGCGCTGACCTGGCATAGGGCTTCTGAGATGGGACATGTTTAGCTGTGGTTTGGGACATGAGTCGATGGGTAAGGCTATGTTGAATGAATGCATGAGTGCGTGCATGCATGCCCACGTAGGCTCAATTTTCTTAACAATTATACTTTATCATGAACTCACCAACGGAGCGTACCCACTTACAACCTGACTAACCCAAACAATAGGAAAAGCAGATTAAAGAACACAATAATGAAACCTTAAGGAGATCAGTTCCGAGGAACGATTCTCCTGCCATAGTCAGCAGGACCTCAGCAAATTTTGCAATTCGACCAAGGTGGCTGCTGGAACCTGGAACAGCAGCTGAGGCCCAGAGCCTCAGCCGGAGCCCAAAGCCTTGAAGCCTTCCCTGGAGCAGTTCTCTCTAGGAACATCTCTTCAAGTGCAGGGATGAACAGCCAAAACAATCCCAAGCCCTCTCTCTCTAGCCTCTGATACACACACACACACACACACACACACACACACACACACACACCCTCTCAGAGTCTCTACAAAGGTTTTCAGCTGGCAACATCCAAGCTCCCCCACGAAGTGGTTCGACTTCTAAAGGGATAAACATCCTGCTCTCTCACTAGTCTGCTCCCCATCCCACACTTGGGATCAACACAAAAACATGTTTGTCTCTCCTACATGCCCAGGTCTGTCCACACTCTCAGCTGGACAGTCTCCTTGCTCCCAGAGCACAGAGAGCGTCATGATGAAGCAACCGAGCAGGTGCTGAGAGGGTGAGAAAAGGTGAGGTGACTTCGGTGGCCCCCGTGGGCTTTAGGTTTGCTCCTAGAACCGGTGACTGTGACTCATTATCAGGCACTGTGCCAGGTACAGGAACCACCCTGACATGCACAGATAGGTAGACAGAGGCACAAACCTTTTGGTAAAGTGTTGAAGGTGGCTGTGATCCAAGCCCCAGGCCTTGAGGTAGGAGCTGGGCTGAACCTGCTCCCATGGCTTTCTTTCTTCCTTTCTTTTCTTTCTCGAGACAGGGTTTCTCTGTGTAGACCTGACTGTCCTGGATTCGCTTTGTAGACCATGCTGGCCTCGAACTCATAGAGATCCACCTGCCAAGGCTTCCCAGGGCTTTCTGTGGAGTGAGGTTTAGTAACCTCCTCCTGGCGTCTTGGCAGAGATAGATTCCCTGGCTCAGTGAATGTAAGGGCTCTGCAGCTGGCTCAGGAGAAAGGAAGAGGTTTATGCCCATGTCCTCAGGAGAGCCCATCTCTTCCTAATTTTACCCTCCCTAGGCCAGTAGGCCCAGGGCAGGAGTTGCAGGGGCCACAACTGGGCACCCTAAGAATTCAAGAGGCCCCTGCTCAACGTGCCCCGAGGCTCCCTATGAGTGAGCTTCACAGGAAGAGCTGGATTCCCAGCAGAGAAGGAGATGGGCCTGCGCCCTGCGCCTAGGAAGTGGTTAGGCATCGGTGACCCAGGCGTATTCTTTACTTCCCCAGAGCCCCTTATGAGGCTCTCCTTTCCCAGGGAGGGAGCTGATAGTAGTCAATCGGGCATCTCCCTTCTTCTTGGTCTTGCCCCGCCCTCCCCTTGCCACAGACGGGTGCGACTGGCCTCACAAAGTCTCCAGGGTCACGAATAACTCTTTTGTGCAAAACCCTATGCTGGGTGAGAACGTGCCACACCTGGATTTCCAAATCTGCACAGTGGGAACAATAGCAGTCCGTACTTCATCAAACGGGTGCAAATAACAGCACAGGCGAAGGCTTTGTGCGCTGGCTCGTGGCAGTTCTGCCTGGATACCAGGCTGCGGTCAGCCAGACGCGTGCGCGTGCGCGTGCGGGGAGCCGCAGGAAGCCAGAGCAGGTCACGCAGGTTCGCTCCAGACAGTGAAGGCGGAGACGAAGCTCTGCCTCTACCTGCTGAGGCTCGCTTCAAGGTTACGGACTCCCCCGCTGCCGCCCCGGCAGGCCCGGGCGCGCTCCACTCCCCGCAGGGTGTGGGTGGGAGCGAGTCCTGGCCCCAGGCTGCCCGACCGCCAAGAGCTTACCCAGGAGGCGGGGAAATAACAAGCCCAAGGACCAGATGCTTGTGGAGCAGGGAGAGTCGTGGAGTGGACTGTGACATTCCCAGTGAGAGGGGACTGGATTGTAAACTACAGCTCAGAGGGCCGCGTAGGGGTGAGGGGTAAGGGTTAAAGACACTCTGGATCCGGGTCTTCTAAGGGACAGCGAGTTTCAGGATCCCACATGGGAAGGAAAGTCTCCCGGACCACGAAGGCTGGAGGAGTCATTTTATCTGCAGGAAAAATCGCTATCCATATCTGCGAATGGGGGCGCAGTGCTATGTGGACTTTCAGATGTTGAGATACCACCGAAGAGTTGGTAGGGGAGGACTGACAGGACTGGGAATAGAAGCAAGCCTTGGAAGCTGGCTGAGCAGGTCGGGGCGGGGACACAAGGCTGCTTCCAGCCAACACTAAGAGCTCCTAACCGCCCATCCTTGAAAGCGGACACACACGCTTGGGAAACTATGCTGGAGCGGGGTAGTCTGTGGGCAAGTGCAAGGATTATCATAGCCACTAGGTGGCAGGCTGGCAGGTCACTGTTGGAAACCTAAACAGATCATGTCTTAGACGCCTTGTTTCTTTTGCACTGCACCGCCTCTTCCGGGTAGCAGCCTCGTGGCATTACAATTGAGGACATCCGAGGGTCCTCTGGCAAATGAGCTTTCTGGGGTTGATAAGGCCATGTGGCTGGTTAGAAGAGCAGCTAAATGTTGTGGTCATCAGTCTGGACTGGGCTGGAAAGACCTTCCTCTTTCAGTGCCCCGAGTTCAGAGTTTATTCAGAATGTTTCCATCCGCGGCTTCAACGCTGAACTCAGAATGCCGTCGTTGGCGGGGGTGGGGGGTGGGTGGGGGGTGGAGTGGGGGTTCGGGGTGGGGGGTCTCTTGGAATCACCTTGCAAGTGTGTGGTGTCGGGGCGGGGTGGGGGTGGGGGCAAGAGAAGCTGAGACCCCATTGGCACTCCTACACCCACCAGACAGACAGACTGGTGTTGATGGTGGTGGACTCGGCAGAGACTGAGCAGCTCAAGGAGGCTGAGGTGAAGCTACACGGAATAAGCAGAGCCTCTAGGAATGCCGGCGCTGGCCATCACACAGGCCCTGGGGAAGAAGAAGCTGTGAGTCCAGGAGCTGGTCACTGCCGTGCTCACTCGTGTACAGGGCTGCGTGGAGCTGTGGATGCCTGGAACTTCAGCCTGACCGGAGCGCCTGTGAGGCATGAGCCTCCAGAGGGTGAAGGCGAGAAGAGTTGGTGACCCCGGGCTGCCCCTCCGTACCTACACACGGAGAGGCTGGCAGGGTCTGTGGCCTCTCAGGCAGCACAAGAGCTGAACCTGCCGCCTAAAAGAACCAAGGACTATGGTTTTCTGTTTGGGTGTCACACGAGGGACAGGAGAGAAGATGTCTTCATGTCGCTTTATCGCTCCCTCTAGGGAAGTGGGAGCCACGGGACAGGAGATGTAAATTCAAGTGCTCACTCTTCCTTCACCCTAATCTTCCTTGTCCTTCTCTGGTGTTTTAATTGGATTATCCACCCCCCACACACACACACTTGGTGACGGAGTATAGAAAGTTGCTCAGAAGCCAGGCATGGTGGCTCACAGCTTTAGGCCCAGCACTCAGGAGGCAGAGGCAAGAGGATCTCTGTGAGTTCAAGGCCAGCCTGGTCTACAAAACAAGTCCAGGACAGCCAGGGCTACACAGTGAGACCCTGTCTTGAAGAAGAAGAAGAAGAAGAAGAAGAAGAAGAAGAAGAAGAAGAAGA
>OU015742.1:202763888-202782856 GCA_907169655.1 Acomys percivali | reverse complement strand
GAAGAAGAAGAAGAAGAAGAAGAAGAAGAAGAAGAAGAAGAAGAAGAAGAAGAAGAAGAAGAAGAAGTTGTTATTCACAGGATCCATTTGGATAAATGGGAAACATCTTTCTCCACTGTGTGTGTGTGTGTGTGTGTGTGTGTGTGTGTGTGTAGACGTTTTCCTGTAAGTTATTAAAGTTGGATGATTCTAGCTCTTAAAACAACACTTGAGCATATGAGCAGGGTAGTGAGTGTTCCCAGGTTGCCTACCTCCTTGTCCCCACAATAAGGTGGCATCTGAAGAAGCTGGCAGGCCTAGACCAAAGAAGAGCTGGCCCACGGTTGGCTCCAGGAGGAGGTGGCATGGGACCAGAGCTCCTGATCTGAGTAGACCTTCCGGGTACCTCAGCCAGTCAAGGGTCTTGGGGGATGAAGGAGATGAAGCTAGTAGCTGGCAGCCCCTGCTGGTGGGGGACGCCCACTCTGGATGCAAGCCTCTTTGGCTGGTGCCTGCTGCTGAACCTTGTAGACCAGCGTGAAGGAGGAGGCAGGGGGTACATTGGTTTGCCTTCTTCTCCCCAGTAAGCGGCAAATAGCCTGGGGCAGGTCTGGGGAGGGGTCATCTGTTTGCTTTCTTGTTTGAGAGAGGGCCTTGCTATGCAGCCCAGGCTGGCTTTGAACCCACATTTTTTTTGCTTCCCCTTCCTAGATGCTGGCATTAAAGACATATGCTGCCATGCAAGGCTAGTATAGTTTCTTGATACAGACACCAGACACCTCAACCAGAAAAAATCTCTCAGGCCACAGTGACAAAAATTCTTCCAAACCCAAGCTGGGGCATTCTAGGCTCCTGGGGGCTTGTTGGGGCTCCTCGCTTGTGTGTCCCACGAGGATAGGAAGACAGCTAGACATGACTGAATATCCCTGTTCAAACCTTTGTTTCACTGGTACAGGAATTTAGTCACTGTGTTCTAGGCCTCCTGCTCCATCCATCCACTCCCCTGCTAAGCCCTAGTGTCTGATCAAGGAGGAACAGCCCATCCATAGGAGCCACCATCAGGTGTGGTTGTTGGAGCATGCTCAGTGGGATCTTGAAGCACACCAAGTCCTGCTGAGGCATGTGTACCCACTGCCTCCCCCTTCACGCTGGGCTCCAAGGTTTAGCAGCAAGGAGGCACTAGCCAAAGCGGCCTGCGTCCAGAGCGGGCTTCTCCCATCAATAGGTGCTGCCAGCTACTTGTCTCAGTTTCTTCAACCTGGCAGCACCCTTTAAACCCAACCCACTGTTGCTCAGAAGCACAAAGTCCCCCACAGATGAATGCACTCAGCCGTCAGGGCCCTGGACACAGCCAATGCACACCAGTGTGATCCTGCTGTTGTTCTTGGGGGTAGTTCGGGGCAAAGTGTGTGGGAAAACAAGACTCAGAGTCTGGAAGATTGAGCAGCTGTGGGGATTTTGGGGAAGGTCAAGGCTGTGTCCTTAGGAAACCTCCAGCTTCCTTCTGACCCAGCCCTGCTTGCTAGAGGAAAGGCAGAGTGAGAAAAAGAGGCCTCGCGTCGCTCCGGACTCTGGGGTTGCCTTAGGGTTTAATAACAATAGATGGCCAGGTGTAGGTCGGTGGATGGCATGAAGGAATAGTGGGTAGACAGGTGGACAGGTAGACAGAGGGATGGATGGGCAGCTGAAGACGGGCTGAAGGGCAGCGATTGTAAACGGGTAAGTACAGAACACCAGAGGCAGGGGCACACGGCCACACTGTACGATCCTTTTAACATTGCTTCATGTTTAAAGACACAGAGCACACCACTGAACACCTCACTAGCTAAAGCAGAGGTCATAATAAATGTAAAGAATACACACACACACACACACACACACACACACACACACACACACACACACACGAACTGCTACAAATATACTGCATGTCCAGACGTGGCTGCGGCAAGGCGGGAGGGAGCATTGGGAAACAGCTCCAAACTAATGATGTGTAGGTGTGAGGTCCCTGTCACTAGGGATGACACATGGGTAGGGGTGGCAAATGAACGCATGCCTGAGTGCATTTATTCGCCACTGGATGCCTGAAAGAGCTGAACTGCACTGTTTAAGTTTATACTTCAATTTTTTAAAAAAATCACATATAGGGCAAAGAAGTAGAGTAAGTCCCAAGAACATTGAAAAACAAAGATAAAAATCAACAGTTTAAAAAAACAACTCCATGAAATAGGATATAGTAGAGATTGGTACTGTGATCAAAGATCTGAAAGATAAAAAGCCACAGACTGACAGAGAAGGAACCATTTATCAGATAAAGGAGTGTTATTCTGAATACATAAAGACCTCTCAGAACTCAACAGCAAAGGAATAAATAACCCAATTTTAAAATAGGCTCAAGATCTGAACAAGCACAGCACCAAAGAGGGTGCACGGGTGACAAGTGACAGGAAGCCACTCATCATCGCTTACTGTCAGGCCAAAGCAGATGGAAACCCCAGGCATTACAAGCGCACACTGCAACCAGGATGGCGATGCTGTTGCCGAACAAGCAGACATCACATACAGACAAAAGCTCAGCAAGAGGAGTGCTCAGATATTGCTAGGGAGACTATAGAGGGGTCTGTCCGTCTCTGTGAAAGAGCTTGTGGTACTTGTCACCCTTTGACTACCCAGAGACTGTGCTGAAAACGTCCAGCAGTTAATTGATTCAAACTGGAAACTACCTTTTCAACTGGCCAGTAGCTGTAGGCCCATAGTCCATCCAGAAAATAAAGTACCGCTTAGTGGGGGTTGCGGGGGTATGCTAGGAATTGTCACCCATGGGCAGATTTCCAGTGCAATTCTCTTACACAAGAAGCCAGAACCAACAGGCTCCTGGGAAGGCAAAACCAGAGAGGAGAAGAAAATCACTGGGTCTAGGGAAGGACTGAGAACATGAAACAATCTGGGGGCTCTGTGGCGCTCTTGTGACTGTGGTGAGGGATGCACAGCCTCGGCACTGTCAAATCTATAGACAAATGAGCCCTGGAGGGTGAGTTTTCTCTAAGCAAACTAAATAATATAGAATAACTGGCCAGTGAGGTGGCTTAGTGCACTGCGGCATTGGCTGCCAAACCTGAGGATGTGACTGGGAGAAGAGAGCCCACCCCTACAAGCTGTCCTCTGACCTCCTAAAGAGCGCTGTGGCATGCGTACACTTTCATTAAACAAACAAACACAAATACACAAACAAAAAAATGCATTCTTCAAAACAAAAAGAAACCCCAAAGAAAGACATACTAGCGTATACATCTGTGTTGTCCACATTGTGGGAAGCAGGTGAAATGGACCAAGCACTAGGGACGTAGGGCCCTCAGAAGACCAGAAAGCCTTAGCAGCACTTCTCTAGCAAACAGACTGAAGTGATAGTTCAGAGATTCCCTGGGCCCAATCTGGGGGCTGGAAGGACCTGTTCTGCAAGGGGAAGGTTTAGCAGACAGTAACTCACAACTTCACAGCGTGCTGGCCTCAGGACCGACTGCAGACTGCAGCCCTCCCTCCGGCAAGGTGGTGGTTGGGTTCCGCCGGAGAGATGGTACCTGGGGTTGTAGACGGGAGCAGCACCCGCAACCTGCTCAGCTGAGCACCCACTCATTCTGTCCCCAGGGAGCCAGCCCAGGGAAACAAGACAGTCTGATGTCACGGGGCAGTAAGGGCAGCTCAGGCTGTGTCCTGAGCACTGGACACACTCATGGTTGGCCTGGAGACATGTGAGGCTCCTGCAGCTGTGTGTGCTGTGAGTGTGAGCAAACAGGTGGACATCTGGTTATACTCACTGTGAATTCCTCACCATCTTGATGGCAAGTGAGGAAACCGCCAGGAATCTAACGGGAGTCAGGGAGCAAGGTGTGCCTCTGGGGTGCGTGACTTAGCCACCACTCCGGAAGGAAGCCTCAGAGCCCGGCCGTCTGAAGATGGGGGGTGGGGTGGGGTGGGGGGATGGGGAAGCAGGAAGTAGAGCTGGCTCGCCTGATCAGATTCTGTCTTTGATGGGAGATGTGCCCTTTGCTGCCGGTGTGTTCCTGTGGTAGGGACTGTTTGATAAGCTTATGGTGCAAGGGGCTTAGGGGGAGGTCTGCCCGTGTGACTAGGAGGGTGCCTGTTGGGCAGAGAGCTCATCAGCTCCAGAAGCTGCAGTGTTTGGGGTACTTGGTGACTTCAGCCCAAACCTCTCCTGCTAGTTTAAGATGAAGGGAGTCCCCCCCAGAAGACAGCAGTCAGCAACATGGTGGGATCCCCAGCTTTTGGGAACTGCTGTGGCTACAGCCCCAACAGTCTGTTCCTGGAGAGTAGAGTGGTGACATCAGCGAGGTGCTTTCCTCTGTGGGTTCCCAGTACCATGCGTGTCTGGGCTGGAGGCGTGCGTGGGTGGGTGGGTGAGTGGGTGCGTGCATGTGTGTGTGTGTGTGTTATGGAGAAGAGACCAAACCACAGTACTACAGTGGGGTAACCCTGGCCTTTAGTTCCCCCACCCGGTCCCTTCTGCTTTCAGTTGCAAGGGGAGAGGGAAGAAAGCCTCCCCACGCACTCTGTGTGCTCCTATGGCTGTTCTGGCCTCAAATGTCAGCTTAGGTCGCCTGGTTTTGTGGATTCCGCTGGCTGGGTGTGGCAAGGGGGCAGGGAATGATGCAAGGACCTCCCCTGCCTCATTATATCCTGGGGCCATCATTGGCGTAGGCTCAGAAGCAGGTCAGCTTCGCATCCAGCGCGGTGGACTTTTGGGGTGCTCGAGGGGCTTCCCGTGTGTGTCCTGGGTGAAAGGCTGGGTGGCTTTGGTTCAGGGGAGAGGAAGGGAAGTTCCCTGGGCATGGAGAGCCCAGCCAAAGAAGGCCTGGCCACCTGTGCCTTCAGTTTATTTCCAGTCTGCCCTCAGGCCTCTGACATCCAGATGTCACGGAAACGGAATCTGCAAGTCTGGAGTGTGGCCAGATCACTCCCTGACAGAAGGATGATGGAAACTCTCTCGCTGTGTGTGTGCTTGTCTCCAGGCAGCTTGGGATTGGGTGGACAAGACGGGTTGACGCTCCGGTGTGCACTTCTGCATTTCTGCATTTCTGCATTTCTGCACAGGCTCCAGGCTGACTCATGGGAAAGACCCTTAGAACAGATAGTCCCAACCTCTTGGGGTGGCCTTTCTTGCTGGGGTTCTTCCTGCCTCAGGAGACCTTTAAGGCAAAAATTACCAATTCCTGGAAGCTGCTGAGAATGGATCTGGGGGCTGAGAGCATCCACCAAAGGGCTGTGGGGCTAGAGCACAGTGGCCAGAGAGATGGGCTGTGGTGGAGAGGGCAGTGGTCTTTCCTGTGTCTTGCTTGGCCTGGCACATAGTAGAAGGCTGATCATTAACAAGATATCCGCCTCACTCCTGGGGGCTGCTCTTGCAAGGTGCCCACTAGCTGCAAATAGCTCTCAGTCTCAGGCTGGGTTGCCACAGGAAAGCCACAGGGGGTCATGGAGGCCACAGGGTGCTGCAGAGGGTTACAGGGGGCCATAGGGTGCTGTGGAGGGCCACAGGGTGCCACAGAGGGCCACAGAGTGCTGTAGGGGGCCACAGGGTGCTGCAGAAGGCCACAGGTGCTGCAGGGGGCTATGGGGGGCACAGGGCCACAAGGATTGTCTGCAGGAACACCCCTGCTGCTGTTGCCTCAGTCAGAGAACATCAAGGATGACCAGGGGTACTCAAGAGATGGAATTAGGGACAGAAAAGATGCCTGGAGAAAATGGAGAGGACCCAATGGGGCGGGGGGCACAGAGCCTGCGCTCTCCTCCTAAAGGAGACGTAGGTTTTCCACACCATCCCTATTGCCTCTAGGGGCTCATATCTAACGGATGGGGCTCTGAGGTCCAGAGCTATGGGCTCCGGGGCACACATGTCTATTCTTCCTGTTTTCAGGGATAGGATGACACCATTACAAAGCAGAAGACAAGAGCAGAGCCCAAGAGAGGCACAGACATGGGGTTTCCTCAGGTGAGGTGACCAGCAGATGCCTGAGGTTAAGTGTGATGGGAATGCACAGGGAGGAAGAGAAGGTGCCACCAGAGCTGTCCTTCCCGTCCCGGCTAAGGACCCCGCTGTACCCCAGCCTCCAGGGTTGCTCATAGCCAGTGCTGCTAGCTTGGCAGGTGTGTGGGTAGGCTCTGGACCCTGACTGAGCCAGCACGGACTCTTTCTAGGTTATTTCCAGAGGTAGCGATGGAATGTTCCATGTTTCCACACTAAGGAGGGCAGCTGGTCAAGACACTGCCCCTAAGGTGCCTCAAGGCAGGGTCCCACACCAGCCCAGGCTGCCCTGAATCCTTCCGAGTGCCCCAGGCTCTCCGGCCTGCCTTGGAGCTCGTTGCCCCTCTCAGACTGCCACCCTGGGAGACTGTGTGCTTGGACACAGGCAGCGGGCTTCCTGTAGCTCTCTGGCTTTGCAGTAGTGACTCCATGCCCTATCCGCTCATGCTCTCAACTACTCAGCTGAGGAGGCAGCAGAGGAGCTGCTGCGGGAGATTCTGGTAACTCAAGGTAAAGGGGCCTCACCCATCCTCCCCTCCCTCCCTCCCTCCCTCCCTCCCTGACACTTGGAAAAACAAACTTCAAGGCCAAACTCAAGCAGCTGCCTTTGATCGTGAGATAAAGACCTAGGGTTGGTTTCTGAGAGTTTGAAGCTACCAGGTCAGCTAACCCCATGGGTTAGGTGTGGTTGCCAGCGTTTCCAGGGTTAGAGCAGCCTGGGCCCAACTGGGACGCAAAGAAATGCTGTTGAAAGTAGTGACTTGTGATCCACACGTGGACTGCACCCCTATCAGAGAAAGCAGGGTTCTGAGAATTAGCAAGCCCTTGGGTTGACATATCTCAAAAGCTGATTTCCTTGTCCTTCCTCTTCTGTTGTGGGCAGGGCCTGTTGACACTTCCTTTGCTAGGAAGCCTCTTGCCCTTTTGTGTATGACAGGGCCCACTCCATATGAAACCACCATTTCCCTTCTCCCCTTGACACCAGTAAGGCCCAAAGGTGGGAAAAACAAGAACAGAACCCTTCTCTGAGGGACAGATGATGCCAAGAGGAAGGCGGAGTGCCTGATGGGACCCTGACAGCTCCCAATTCCGCTGTGGGATCAGGTATCCTGCTAACCCACAGAAAAACCCACTAGACAGACAGCTAGGTGTTTGGAAACAGATGAACATCACGACAGACTATGCGATCATCAGCACAGAGGCAGCTTGTCAAATGTGGGGCAACTTCAGTGTCACCAAGAACAATGACTGCTGGGCCCGGAGTGATGGCTCAGCAGTTAGTAGCACCAGCTGTTCTTGCAGAGGTCCTGGGTTCAATTCCCAGCGTCCACATTGTGGCTCACAGCCTTCTGAACGCCAGTTCCAGGGGATCCAGTGCCCTCTTCTGGCTCCTGTGGGTACCATGACAGACGTACATAAAAGCAAAAACCCACACACATTAGAAGAGGAAGGAGGAGGCGGAGGACTGTTTGACAAGAACATACCAAAGATGTAGAAATGCCTAAATCTTACACTCCTGTTAGCAGGCTGTCCTGGCTAGTTCTGTGTCAACTTGACACAGACTAGAGTCATCTGAAAGGGGAGAACTTTAATTGAGAAAATGTCTCCATTAGATGCAGCTGTTAGGTATTTTTCTTAATTAGTGATTTGTGGAGGAGGGCCCAGCCGATGGTGAGTGGTACCATCCCCAGGGCTGGCAGTCCTGGGTTCTATAAGAAAGCAGACTGAAGCTGGGCGTGGTGGCGCAGGCCTTTAGTTCCAGCACTTGGGAGGTAGAGGCAGGCGGATCATTGTGAGTTCTTGTAGCCTGGTCTACAAGAGTCCAGAACAGCCAAGGCTACACAGAGAAACTGTGTCTCGAAACATAAACGAAACAAAACAACAACAAAAAAAGCAGCCTGAACAAGCCATGAGAACAAGCCAGTAAGCAGCACCCTCCATGACCTCTGCATCAAGCTCCTGCCTCCAAGTTCCTGCTCTGTTTGAGGTCCTGTCCTGACTTTCTTCAATGATGGACTATGATATAGAAGTGTAAGCCCAACAAATCTCCTCTACTTGCTTTTTTGTCATGGTGTTTTGTCACAGCATAGTAGGCCCTAAGACAGAGGTCTCGGGGGTGGGGGTGTGGGGGGGTGGGGGTGGGGAGAAGTGGTCCACATGTCCATCCATGGAGGACATGTGTCTATCTACAGACAACAGATACGCAGCGTCCGTTCATCTCACAGTGGAACGCTATCCAGACGTAAGGAAGAATCATTCAGACGCCCTGGCTGAATCCAGAGGACAATGTGCTGAACAGTGTGAGCAAGCCACGCAGGACAAACAGTGTTTGTTGCTACTGACCCTGAGGCTGGCCGCCTTTTTAGAGTCAGGAGGTTGGATAATGGTGGCGGCAGCTGGGTGGGGTGGCGTTACTGAAGGCCGACTTTTAGCTTGACAAGGTGAGAAGGCTCTGGAGATAACGGTGGCTACTGTTATTGAAAGGAAGTACTTTTGAAAGAGTGTGGCCTGGCCGGTGAGACCTGCGTGGTTTGCCATGCTGTGTCCTCCAGGGCAAGCACACAAGAAGAACTAATAAACTTGACAAGGACTCTCTAACCATCACCTATATGTTGGGGGATGGTATGATGTATTTTGATGCTAATTACTGCTTGCTGTCTGTGTGACCCACCCTTTGTTTAATAAAAAGCCATCTCACCTGGGCAGGGCAAAGGAGATAGCTAGGGCTAGGAGAGAGAGAGAGAGGAATTACGGAAAAAAGAAAGACCACCAGGAGGAGAAAGGAGAGAGACCTGAAGTGAAGAAAGGAAGGCTGCCATGGGTTAGATGGAGGAGAAGCACATGGCCGGCGTGGATGGAGATTCAGCCCAGAGAAAAAACATGAGCAAGTATATGGTCTTGTGGGTGAGAGGTAACTTAATAGAAGTTATCAGAGGGCTGGAGAGATGGCTCAGAGGTTAAGAGCACTAACTGCTATTCCAGAGGTCCTGAGTTCAATTCCCAGCAACCACATGGTGGCTCATAACCATCTATAATGTGAGTTGGTGCCCTCTTCTGGCCTGCAGGTGTATGTGCAGCTAGAGCACTGTATACACAATAAATAAATAAATAAATAAATCTTAAAAAAAAAAAAAAGAAATTATTAGAAACAGATGGCATGAGATTGAGACAGGGATCCCATGCCTGCCCCACTATGGGAGGTAGTTTAGAGGATTGATATCTGCCCTGCCCCAGGTTAACTAAGGCTATTTTAAAATATAAAAAGTATCTGTGTCTTCATTGATTGCTAGCCGGGCCTACAGGTAATACAGATGAATTTAAAAAAAAAAAAAAACCTATAGATTCAAAAGACAGTTGCTTCTCCTTGTGGTGAGCAGAAGGCAGAGCTCCCGAGGAGGCTGATCAGGTTGCAGGAGGCTTTGTCCACTTGTTCGTGTGGGAGGCGCAGTGGCATCGTGGTGGCCCAGAAAGGAGGATCTTGCTTGTGCCCTAGATCCTTTGAAGGCATGACCCATGAACAGCTGCTTTCAGAAAGTTAAGATGAACTCTGTGTTCAGGCCCACGTGTCAGCTGCCTGCCACACCCCTGAGGCCAGGTTTCTAGGGACTGTACTGCCACCCGTACAAATACGTAAATGTCCGTTAGGAGTGGCGTGAGAGAGTAAGAGGCCTCCGGCTCCGCAGCCTTAAAGTCTGGCATGGCTCTCAGTGAGGGGAAGTAAAAAGACTCCTGTCCTTGGACTTACCCAGGGATGTTCTGCCTGGGTCATGACCTCTCAAGCTGCCCTGTGAAGCTCTGCTTCTCCAGAGAGCTCTTCTGAAGATGCCCCTGGACTTTCTTCCAGAGCCTTCACTACTAGAAGAGCCAAGACTGAGCTGGAGGCAGAGGGGCATGACAGGGATGGAGCCAATCTCCCCAAAGCCGGAGCCAGCCTTGGGACTGAGGGCGGTTGTTAGTGGTAGGAACAGCAGTACCCATTTGGCCTTTTCCAGAGAAAATGGGCTCCGTTTGGATGTAAAGTGTATGAGCCCAGAGCCACAGGAGGCCCTCAGTGTGGGAGGCTGCTCCAGCGATGCCGCCTGCTTTCTCTCTAGGGTTCGTGGCATCTTCACGAGGAAACGCGTTTGCACTCACTGGGTGAGGGCTTTGTTCTGAAATAAAGGGTGGTTTCTCAAACAGAGCCGGGGTGGAGGTGTCCCCTATAGGGCTCTGCCCCCAGAAAGGACCAGCTGGCATGGTAAGGTACATGCAAGGCACCAGGTAGGTGTTCCAACCAGGAGCAGTCTGCCCAGCCTGTGCCCTCCTGACTCAGGAGCTTCTGATGCCAAGGCCAAGGTGAAAAGAGCTGGATGTGTGACCTGCCCGCCTGCCTGGGAGCAGGTGGGGACCAGTCTGTGGAACAGCCAGGCAGAGCCGCACCGCCCACCATCTCTCAGCTCTCAGTTCCTGAACAAAGGTGAAGCCTTGCCATAGGTATCATCAGAGCAATGTCAAGCATGTCTGCAGCTGTTTCCTGTCATTTTCCGACCCATCGTCATCACAGTGATGTAACCCTTATGCTCAGCCTGCATGCAGGGTTGTGGTTAGGGGAGTTTCAGAGTGAGCATGCTCAGATCCCCGCCACTTCCTGAAAGGTCTCAGTTGTGCCTGCAGAGGGGTGCTCACTCAGTGCCGCCTCAGGACGGACAGGCTTGGGTAAGTCAGTGGATCCTAGATCTGGGGAGTGGGCCTCGGGGGCAGGGGACAGGGGACAGACCCTCCACAGTGGTGTCTGAGAGAAATATGATTTGGTGGTACAATAGTGGGGCTTGACACTAAGTGTTTTACCACGGCCTGTCCCTAAGAGGGAACCCAGGGAGACAATGGCATACATGATACTGCCCACGTGCCAACCTACCTGGACCCTTCTGGAAGAGCCTTCCCCCAATTGTAGGTATAGATGAGGAATTGGACTTCCTCTTACAGGGAACAGGGGGGCCACAGAGGCCTTAGGGACATCCTGGACACCATGGTAGGTGGGGTGAGGGCTGCTCTTTCTTTTTTCTTTCTTTCTTTTTTGTTTTTGTTTTGTTTTGTTTTTTGTTTGTTTGTTTTTTGTTTTTTCGAGACAGGGTTTCTCTGTGTAGCCTTGGCTGGTCCTGGACTCCCTTTGTAGACCAGGCTGGCCTTGAACTCACAGTGATCCGCCTGCCTCTGCCTCCCCGAGTGCTGGGATTAAAGGTGTGCGCCACCACGCCCAGCTAGGGCTCCTCTTTCTAAGAGTTGCCTAGGGGCAGAGGCAGGTTTCTGAGGAGGGATGAATGGGACAGTGGAGGCTGTCTGGCCAGGAGGCCAGATCCTGTGCCACTAACTTCTGAGTCCAGACATTTGGAGTGCTGGGCGAGGAGATTGTGTAACGTCTGCCGGATTGTTGAGGCTAGCCGGACAGGCACATGCAGTGTGCAGGTTAGCCACGGCGAACTGGAGAGTGAGGTGAGCAGTTGGAATGGTCTTTCTGATGAGGGCACAGGGCACGGTGTCTTAGGGGATTAACACAAAGAGGGTGAGGACAGAGATGCCTGGGGGAGGATGTGACCTGCAAGAGCGGCTGGCACAAGGGCCTAGCTTAGACATCAGTCAAACTGAAATATGCATTAAAACTCGGCATTGAGAGTGTGTGGGGGGGGGCGGGCCTCCAGATCCACATGATTCATGTATGGTTGACGTTAGTAACATAATAGTTCCTGCGCAAAGGGCTCTCTGAATCTGAGAATGGAAATGAGATTGAAGACATTTTTGCCTTTTTCTTTGCGCGCACGTGTGTGTGTGTGTGTGTGTGTGTGTGTGTGTGTGTTTCCACATGTGTGGACATATATGTGTGTACATGTGTGTGAATGGAGGCCTAAGACTACTGTCCCAATCATCCTCAATGGCCCTCCCCCCTCTTCCCTTAGGCAGGGTCTGTAGACAGAGCTGGTCTTCCTAGCTGGCTTGCTCAGGGGACCTCATCTCTACCTCCTGAGGGTAGATTTGTAGGCGGACTGCCACATCCACCAGGCATTTCTGTGCGTTCTGGGAATTCAAATATAGGTCTTCATATTTGTGTGACGAGCGCTGAGCTGTCTCCCCAGCCCTCCACCCCTCAGGAGTCTTGTAGGAGGGTGGAAAAGTGAAAGACCCAAACAACCAGAGAATCCTGTGGTATAGAGATGGGGCCCAGCATGCTGGTGACTTGACGGGACAGTCTAGTCACCCAGGGCTACAATCTACCTCTCCAGGCCCAAGGGAAACAAGCAGGTAGATCCAGCAAGTGGCAGAGGCACCAGCAAGTGGCAGAGGCAAGCTATGTCCTTCCTGTACTTTCCTGAGGAAAGTTCCACAGTCAAAAGGTGGCGAACAGTTCAGAAGACTGGCAGTGCAGTCGTCAGTGTAGGCAGAGAACAGGGCTCCAGGGCCACAGGTGTCGCAGGTGGCCTCAGGGATTCCAAGCGCCGAAGCTGGGTCTACTGTGTGGCGTGGGGATGGCTCAAGAGGATCTGGGAGACAGCGAAGTGGAAGTGGGAAGGTTGGTGAGAGCTGGGTGGCCAGGAGGAAGGTGTGGTTTGAAGACAGGCTGGGTAACAACAACACGACAGTGACGGGTGATGGACAAGGGGAAATAGGGGTGTGGCTGGAACTCAGGGCAGGTAGAAGGTGACATCTGGGTGACAAGAGCCAGTTCACCTCATAACCTGGAGGCTACAGCAATACAAGTGGCGTGCCATGATGCCATGTGCCATGTGCCATGTGCCATGATGCCAGTGGTATCACCCTTTGTCCAAGAGATCCCCTGCTGGGGTTGATGGCGTTCAAATGAGATGCAACCCTAAAATTGGCTCAGGATGCCAAGGGGGGAAAAATCACTACTTGACAACCGGGCGAGACCCCCACAGCAAGCAGAGAGGGCAGGGTCTCCCTGGTGAAGAGGACAGACACAGGGATCCTTCTTTTCTCTCTGCCCTTTTTACCTCAGCACTTAGCGTAGGCATTCATTAAGACGGCCTAGTCCAGCTACGCTCTCTGAGAAAAGCCGCGCACCTTTCTACGCAAGAAATGGCTCAGTTGTCGCAAGAGGTCTACAACAACTGATCTGGCCGGGTTAGGGACCCTCGGAGCTTAGATAGGAAAAGGGCCCTGAGTGTACTGAGCAAGACCCTTTAGAACAGAGAAGACTGACACCAGAGAGGGAAGGGGCAGGTAACCTGGCAGGCTAGGAAAGGTACAAGCCTAAGGCATGCCGTGTTCTGAGAGCAAAAGACAATGGCTAGAGTACAAGGTTAATAGCTGTGTCAGCGCTGGGGGCCACCCAAGACAAGCCACAGTGAGGGGCCACATCATAGTGTGGGGATTCAAGGGAACCCTGCTGGTGTCCCAGAGCAAGCTGTTCCTGCCTGAGCCTCATGGCTGACCTCCTTTGATGTGGGGGTTGATGCCCTGAGGTTTTGAGACAAGGCCTAGAAATGGCTATCACAGTCTTGTGTTGCCCTATCTAGGCTGAGCAGTCAGCCCTAACCGCCTACTCTGCCCCCGTGGCCAAGCTGTGTCCACGGGTGACAGGGGCTTCATCTGCGGCCGGGGCGGTTTCCACTAGTGCGTTCTCGCCACAGAAGGGAAGTGCGCATCATGTTTTCTGTTGAGTCCTTGCTTCCTCTGGCTTCTGCAGAGTGGCTAAACACTAGGCACCCCGCCCCATCCCCCTCATACTCAGGGCTGCCTGGTTCTCAGGATGAACATGGTGCAGTCCCTGCCGGCTGGCTCTGAGGGTTCTCCGGAAGGTTAACTCTGGTTGCAGGAAGGCAGGCACAGGCCTCTCACTGCTCTGACTGTGGCTCCAGGCCCCAGTCCATGCGGTCCTCGGCTTGGCGCGTTTGCTAGAAGGAGGGTCAAGGTTAGTGGTATTTTGAATTTGGAAGGAGAGGAAGCTTTCTCCCTCGGATATAGAGCAGAGAGTGGCCAGGAAGCCTTTAAGGCCCACAGCCCGCTCAGGCCTGAGACCCAGAGGGACAGACAGACACCTGTCCCGGTGTTCAGCAGGTTGATGTGTGATGTGGTGATGGAAGGAGCCTGATGAAGGATGATGCCTGGCAACAGCTCTTCTCGATCTTCCTGGTTTTGCTTGTTGCGTGTGCTGAGGTATTATTTTAAATGTCTCCAGAGGTCAGTGAACTTCTGTAACCACAGGTGAATGGTTTGGCTTCCTGTTATTTCTGGCTTTCAGAAACACTTGAGAAGGAAGCCAGGAAGCCTGGTATGGATGTCTGTGTGCTCAGCTCTGATTGGACTGGCTTCCATGGAATTCCACTGGCCACCCCCCAAGGCCCAAAGCACTTTGGGCAGGTTCTACGGCTATCTGCCTGGCTGAGCGACATCCCTGCGTGTGGGGAGCAGGGGGTCTGGATCCAGTGGGGAGCTCCCTGAGGCCCAGTGCCTGCCCTTTGTCTGCAGGTCTGGGGAACACATGGGTCCTGAAAGGCCTGAGTTGCCCCTTGGGCTTTGGGGACTGTGACTGAGGGTCCTCCAACACTAAGGACGCACTGACCTCTTCACCTAGGTGACATGAAGCCTCCCATCACCATAGAGGGGAGGGATCCTCCGGGCTCTGCAGTCCACAGCTCTATGTGCCGATGGCATCTTCCTCAGAAGGTTCTTGTCCCCTTCACATTGCTGGTGTACTAATACATAGCTTTTGGGTCACACACACTTAACTTTTTAGGTCATTGTTTAATCAGAAAAAAAAATTTAGGAGGAATTTTAGCAAGCTGAAAGTTAAACTTTCTTAACGTTGTTGGAAGCTGTCTGGAGAATTGAGCTCTGAGATATTTGCATCCACTAACCGTCCTGTCATGTAGCTCCAGGGTACCATGTCTTCAGTCTCCAACACGCTCCCTTGATGGCTTTTGCCAACTTGATAGGCAGAAAAACAAAACAAAACAAACAACAACAAAGCCAAGAACCTGTTCTTCAGACTTATTTTGCGTTTCCTGGCCTTGGGAACTTTTCTTCTGTGGAAGCTCCTGCACAGGCAGCTTTGCCAACTCTGACAAGCAACCGCTTTAACTATGGTACCCACGGGGATTCTCTGAAGCTCTTTGGCTCCCCTGGTGCCTGGTTCTCTCAACCGGATTACCTCTTACTGACTGGGGGAAGCTCTAGGATCTTTGCTGAATGAGTCAATCCATGTGATTTAATCTGAAGTGCTGGGATTGCAGGCATGCAACACCACACTCCACACTTGCCTGGCTGGCTGGCTGGCTGGCTGGTTGGTTTATTCTTATTGGGTTTTTATTGTTGTGTTTTTGTATTATTATTATTATTATTATTATTATTATTATTATTATTATTATTATTATTATTATTATTATTATTATTATTATTACATTTTCACCTAAATCCATTTCAACTTATTCTTTTTCCAGGTCATTTTAAGCTGTCAGTACCACCTTCACAGGGCATTCACACAGCTTATATTGGAGCCACCATGAGATCGGAACCCACCAATGCACCAGGTGAGAGTCTCATTAAACTTAGACATTCAGGAGGGCCCACAAGAATCCCTATATGGTAAACTTTGTTTCATCACTTAAAAATTAACATGCAGGTTCCTAAAATAAAAACTGACTCAGAGATGCTCTAGCAAGAACTCGAGATGCAATGGACTGGGGATGTGGCTCAACTGATTAGGGCTCTTCTTGAGCGCGAAGTCATGGGTTCAACTCCCACTGTTACCTAAAACCATGTCTAGTAAGTGGCACATGTTAATTGGTGCATCTGAACCCCTCCTGGCCCAGAGACTATCTTAATCAATCAATCAATCAATCAATCAATCAATAGAACTCAAGACATACTCACTTCATAATTGTTTTGACGAGTGCTTGAGAAAGCCAAGCACAGAAGTGAGGAGACATTTAGCACTCTGGATGTACACTTCCTGTGAAAGTGACAAGTAGTGAGTCACAAGCCACTGGTATCCCAAGAGGGCCGTCAGGAGGTCCCAAAACCAGTTGGCCGGGAGTTCCCCAGGGCTTTCCCTGGTGCCTCTCCCCACCCTTCTTTCCACCCCAGAGGCTCCTCTTTATGCCAAGAAGGAGCTTCCCAGATAACCTGAAGGGCTGTGGGGCTGTGAGGGCTACACTCATCCTCAGATAGTGTGTGTGGCAGAACCTAGGGTCCTCAGTGAAGACCCAAAGGATTATGTGGGCGTGAGCACATGACAAGGGACAGAGCCACACCAGGAAATCTGTGGCTGGATAGTGTGGTGTTGGGAAAGGCCAGGCCCCAGGTTGGTCCCAGATCATGTTTCTTGCAGTGTTCAGTAAAACTTCATAGTGTATAGGTGGGGTGGGGTGGGGGACAGAGGTGGAATGTCTGAACAGTGGTGAAATGGAGACAGGACAGAAGGACAGGGCTTGTCTGCACCAGGGAGTGCTGGCCTGAGGGTGCTTTCACAATGGGAAGATAGCCGCCCAGGTAAGGAGAGGTCTAAAGGCCTGTAGCTGCCTATGGCTTACCCTTCACTGCCTGCTGGCTTCATACATACTCAAGACATACTCACTTCATAATTGTTTTGATGAGTGCTTGAGAAAACCAGGCACAGAAGTGAGGAGACATTTAGCACTCTGGATGTACACTTCCTGTGACGCTGACGCTAAATGGGCTCCAAGGCAGCTCACCACTTCAAGAACCTCAATTTCACTTTCTCTATCTAGATGTGCTAACAGCATTGACTCTGGTGAGCAAGGGTACCCAGGTTGTGGGAGGATGGCACCCCACGCCAACTGCCAAAAAGGTAGAACAAAGCCAGGCAGACGCTGGCTAACCCTGAGTACTGTGGGAAGGGCCGCAAAGCAGAGCAGGCACTGTGGAAAGTAGCACAGGCATCCTCAAGAGTAAACGCAGAGTGGCCATGTGACTCAGCAAGCTCGCTTTTGGGTGCACCCGAAACGGAGACAGCGGGGACAGAAGTCAGAGTCCACCAATGCTCACAGAAGCATTGTCCGTAATAGTCCAATGGTGGCGAGCAGACTAGTGTCCGTGCACACACGACACATAGTGAAGTGTGTGCGTATGTCCGTTGTAGAATGCCTCCCTGCATGCAGTGTCCTGATGGGATGCTATTCTGTCTTAGAAAGACGAGATATGGGTGCTGGAGAGATGGCTCCAAGGTTAAGAGCACTGACTGCTCTTCCAAAGGACCTGGGTTCAATTCCCAGCACCCACACAGCAGCTCACAACTGTCTGTAACTCCAAGATCTGACACCCTCACACAGACATACATGCAGGCAAAACACCAATGCACATAAAAATAAAAATAAATAAATAATTTAAAAAAAAAAAAAAGACGAGACGTTCTGGCACATCCTTCAGTGTGGATGAACCTTGAGGACACTACGCTCAGTAGAATAAATCTGCGATGATGGTGCTTCCGTTTGTGTGAGGTCCTGCTACAGAGGCAGGGAGAATGGGAGGGAGGGAAGCTGGGAGGTCAGTGTTTCTAGAAGAGCTTCGGTCTGCAGAAAAAGAAGCTGGAGACTGGTAGTGGTTGGGCTCAGTGCAGAGGATGTACTTAGAGAAACAGTCAACTGCATGCTGGGTAATGACTCGGATGGAACATTTTGTGTCATGGTTTTCATCAGAATCTTAAAAACAGAGGCCTGGGAAAATCTGTCAGTTGCATAAGAAGGTATCAGGCTCTGTGGCTGGGGACAGGCCATCTTCCTGACAAGAAGCCCTCACCTGGGGAGCAGTGCGGTTCTTGCCTGACATCCTGTCACCCACTCACATGGCCAGAGTTGTCCTGATGGAATCCATCCAGGCTGAGGATGATGACATGGGCAGCCGAGTCCCAGGGAGTCTGGGAAAACTGGCTGGGACACCCAGAGCCACACCAGTTTGTGGGACACATTGTTTTTCTGGACAGTTGGGATGTCTGTGTAGATAGGTCAAGGAATCGACAGCCCCTGGAGTCCTGGGGGAGACCAAGGAACAGATACTAACCTGGGACCCCAAAATCTGATCCACCAGATGGCCACTGTGGCCATGCGCCCTTCTGGGTGCTGCCGGTGTCCACAACGGAGCGGTTGTCGTTCCCGGACGTCCGGCTGGGGGGGGGGGGAAAGAGGGCGTGGGGAAGAACTTAACGCCCCCCCCCCCCCCCCCCCCCCACACCAGCATCAAGGCCTAGGGTTGATGTCGACCACAACAAGTCTCTGGTCCCACTGGTGTCCTCGATCTGGAGTCTTTTGAACTGATGTATTTAGCCTGGCGTCTGTGAGGCTTCTCTCTTATTTAAAACTTTTATTTATTGCCGGGCGGTGGTGGCTCACGCCTTTAATCCCAGCAGGCAGAGGCAGGTGGATGCCTGTGAGTTTGAGGCCAGCCTGGTCTACAATGCCGAGTCCAGGACAGCCAAGGCTACATAGAGAAACCCTGTCTCAAAAAACAAAACAAAACAAAAAGTATTAATTGTGTGTGTGTGTGTGTGTGTGTGTGTGTGTGTGTGTGTGTGTGTGCGTGATGCATTTGCCACAGTGCACATGGGAAAGTCAGAGAGTACCTTTCAGGAGTTGGCTCTTTCCTTCTGCTGTGGGACCCTGGGATCAAACTCATGGATCAGGCTTTGCAGCAAGTAGGTTTTACCTGCTGAGCTGTCTCTCCGCCCCACCACCATCCAGCTTCCTACATTTTCTTGGTTATTGGAACTCTCCCTGGGTTCCCTGGGGTGGGGGGGATGGCGGGGAGGCTTTCCCATAAACGCCTACTCACCCTGTCGTTTCTGTCCCACAGGAAACACCACCTGTCCTGAGACATACCCCCAACTCTATGAGGAGAGCAGAATACTCCTGGTGGTGGTATACAGTGCAGTGTGCATGCTGGGCCTCCCGGCCAACTGCCTGACTGCGTGGTTGACACTGCTGCAGGTGCTGCAGAGAAA
>OU015742.1:202704032-202756097 GCA_907169655.1 Acomys percivali | reverse complement strand
TCAGCATGTATGCTTGCCCCTGATTGGCTGTGGATGACAGGTACACAAGCAGGAAACACATCAGGCTGCCACCCAGGTGGTACTGGTTTTAAAGACGTGAAGGGATCATGGAGACCAGCTGAGGCTTGTCTGTGTGCGGCAGGGACCCTGTTTTGGAGATACTAGTGACATATGATGGTCACCAAAAGCACCAGGCACAATGAAATGTTGCTGGCTGGGACCTAGAGGCGGGCTGCAAAGGGTAAGGGCAGGCTGCAAAGACAGAGAATGAGCCAAGCCCCTGGAAAAGCCCCAGGGGAACCCCAGGTATTGTTTTCCTTCTTTGAACTTGGTTTTGCCTTGTGCACATTATGGCTTTGCTTTGTATCATCCCCTTTGAAATAAAAAGGTACTTTTTTGGTTGTTTTGTTTTGTTTTAGTAAAAAGGTACTTTATTTTTTGTATTTCAGGAACACAAAATTAAGAGATTTTTAAACTTTTTAAGGAAAAATTTCAGAAAATTTATATGAAAAAAAAAGGATTATGTTTTGTTTTGTTTTTTCGAGATAGGGTCTCTCTGTGTAGCCCTGTCTGTCCTGGACTGACTTTGCAGACCAGGCTAGCCTCAAACTCACAGAGAGCCGCCTGCCTCTGCCTCCCATGTGCAAAATTGGATATTTTTAAAGGAATAGCTTTTTCAAAAATATTTAAGTTTATAAAGCTATGGCACATTTTAAATTTATGTTATTTTACTATGATGTCTGTAATCTTAATAAGTAGATAAATTAAAAGTTCAAAACTAGGGCCACAGCCATGAGCACCAAACATTAAGTACCAGAAACTGGGGTTTTCCTATCTTGTAATGCAGCAAGACAATGACCCAAGCAAAGAGCCTTCTCTAAAGCCTATTCATGCTAACAGAGAGTGGTTTAAGAATTTAAGTCTAAGCCAGGCGTGGTGGCGCACGCCTTTAATCCCAGCACTCCAGAGGCAGAGGCAGGCGGATCACTGTGAGTTCGAGGCCAGCCTGGTCTACAAAGTGAGTCCAGGACAGCCAAGGCTACACAGAGAAACCCTGTCTCAAGAAACCACAAGGAAGAGGAGGAGGAGGAGGAGGAGGAGGAGGAGGAGGAGGAGGAGGAGGAGAAGGTCTAAATCGGGCGTGGTGGCATATGGCTGTAATCCCAGCATTCAGCTAGGCAGAGGCAGATGGATCACTGTGAGTTTGAGGCTAGCCTTGCCTACAAGTGGAGTCCAGGACAGCCAGGCTGTTACACAGAGAAATTCTGTCTTAAATCCTCCCAAAATGGGGGAGTAGGGAGACCTAAGATGAAATAAATGGCTGGTGCACCATCCATTTCCAGGCTCCTCCTAGACGGAAGCCCTGATGTCAGCCATCGCAGGGCTTTTGACCTGTTTCCTGTGGTCTGGGCACCAGTAAACTGATGACAACTAGATCTCAATATAAACAGGGACCGATCACAGAGTGAAAGATTTAACTCAGGATACATCTCAAAGCGGGAAATGTGAAACCAAAACAGGAAAAGCATACCTTGCAGGTTAAGGGTTCTGTCTGCAGTTAAGGCAGTTAAGAAGTTTCGGTTTGCCGGGCGTGGTGGCGCACTCCTTTAATCCCAGCACTTGGGAGGTAGAGGCAGGCGGATCGCTGTGAGTTCGAGGCCAGCCTAGTCTACAAAGTGAGTCCAGGACAGCTAAGGCTAACACAGAAAGACCTTGTCTCGGGGTGAGGGTGGGGGTGGGGGGAAGAAGTTTCGGTTTGTCTTATGTTTCTTTAACTCATCAACACCGGATGTGCTTGACCACATGTGTGACAGAGGTGAGCAGGAACTACATCAGTACGCACAGTTACTCCCTGACATGGGCGGTGGGGGTAACTAGGCAGGAAATAATAGTTCAGGATGTTTGCTTGCCCCTAACTTGACATGATGGGAAAAGCAATGAATTACAGGTTTTGCCTCTTTAAGCCCCTGCAAAACTCAATTTGTGGCCATTTTCTGGGAACCTAGAGACGGACCTAGCCAGAGCCCATCCACCTGGCCAGTAATTAAAGCTTGCTTCAAAATTGGCTCTGAATTGTGGTATTGGTTTTTCACTCTCCTGATTTTTTGTTTTTGTTTTTTCCAAGTCAGAATTTCTCTGTGTAGCCCTGGCTGTCCTGGAACTTGCTCTGTAGACCAGGCTGGCCTCGAACTCACAGAGATCCTGCTGGGATTAAAGGCATGCGCCACCACCACCCACCTGGTTCCTCCTCCCACCTCCACCTCAACTAAGGATTAACAGTTCCCATCCAAAATGGCAGGGGGATGGGCATGTTCTGTATTTCCCACCTGGCTCTGGTCTGTGAGGCTTGAGCTCCTGGCTACCACCACTCCAAGTCTCACTGGAGACCAGTCTACCCTGTCAGGGTGACAGTAACCTAACTGGACTTAATCCTTTCACCCACCCAGGTCAGTCCTCAATAATGATCCCTTTTTAAATGTAAAATTATTATTACTATTATTTTATTTTATGTGTATGGGTGCTTTGACTTGAGGTGGCTGTTCTTGGTTGTCGACTACATCTGGAATGAACTAAAATCCAAGTCACTGGGCACAGCTGTGAGGGGTGTTTAGTTAGTTAGTGGATCATTTGAGGTAGGAAAATCTGCCTTAAACACAATCATTTGATGTTGGAAATCTGGGCGACACTTTCTTGTGGCAGCCTACGTGAAGGACAAGGTAGGAAAAAACTTTGATCACTTACCCCCACTCTCATTCACTGGAAACCGGAGCCTACTTGTTTGGGGATTCTGGCATATGCTGAAGACCAGTCGAGACAGACAGCCTCGTGGACTGAACAACTGCTGGATTCTTGGACCTTCTTTGGGAGGCAGCTACTGTTGGGCTAGCTGGACTACAGCCTGTAAGCTTCTCTGAAAAACCTTGCCGACTGGCAAGGCACAGAGATTCATTCCTAAGTCCCTTAAGAGCCTAATGTGAGCCAGCTTGGCTTCCCTGGACATTGGGTATTGTTTGATGTGGGCTGGTATTGCACTGGCCTTCAGCTGCCCCACCGCGGGGTCGGGCGATGGTGGGGTCAGTGTTTGGCCAGTCCACATCTTCCTGTTTCCAGCCAGGCTTCTAGCATCTCTTGGATCCAACATTCCAGCAGGCTCTCCTGCTTTCCTCTTTTCCCAGAGTGGTGTGTGTGTGTGTGTGTGTGTGTGTGTGTGTGTGTGTGTGTGTGTGTCTATGGATAGTTTGTATTTCTCCAGAAGGCCATGGTGAGGACTTGCATAGCCTTTCCTTCCCAATTGGTCACAGAGACTCATTGGACTGAAGTGGATATGGGCTCCTACTTTAGTCAGCAAGTCCCTTCCCATCAAGGGGTACGGGCATTCGGGGATGACCATCAAAGAGTGGGATACCCATCCCTTCCCAAGTGGACAGATCTGCAGGTAGTCCATGAGTATCGGTCCATCCATCCCTGATGCCTGCTGCACTCAGGTTTGTCTTTGGGACAATGGACCCTAACCCTAACCCAACCCTAACCCTAACCCTATGCCTCACGAGGTCTTGTGTTCCAGGATATCCTTGGACTATTTACCTTTGAAGGAAGTAGGGAAATCCTAACTTGGAACCACCCAGAGGATCAAGGAAGTTCTTACAGGGAACTACTCAGAGAACTAGTAAGTTCTACAGGGAGCAATTCAGGCTATTGTACTCTTGCCCAGGGGCTAGGGTGAGTGAGATTAGAATAGATCCTATTGACCTTGCTCTATATATGTTCTTGCTAGTTGGCATTAAAGTGAATCTTGATCAGAAATTTCCTGATTTATTTCTTTATTTCTCGCGTCTCTGTATCCTACTTTCAATCCCCACTCCCTCTTTCAGGTGAACCCTGATTCGATTTTTCCAGCGGGCCGGGACCTGACATGCTTCCCTGCCTTCTGCCTTATAAAAGCTGCTGCCTGACTAATAAATTTTGAGAGCTTGATCAATCAGACTTGCTCTCCTTCTTTGTGTCTTGCATTTTCAACAGGTGAACTTCCTCCCGAGTTTTAGTCGAACCCCGCAGGCTGGGGCAATACCTTGCTCACTTTGGACAAATTTGTGGGCCACCTCATGGCTGCCTGGAGACCCTCCCCCATCAGAGTCTGGTGGTAAACCTTTAATCTCTCCCTACTGCTGCCATGTTGAAGTCCCAATGAGGCCCAGTCAAGGGGAACCCTGCAGGCTCAATTTCCTTAACAATTATACTTTATTATGAACTTATAAAACGAGCATACCTCCCTTATAACCTGACTAGCCTAAACAAGAGGAAAAGAAGATTAAAGAAAACAAGAATGGAACCTTCTGGGTATAAGTTCCTAGGAACGATTATCCTGGCATAGTCAGCAGGATTTCAGCAGACCAGCAATTCAATAAAAGTTGTTGCTGGAACCCGGAACAGCAGCTGGAACCCGGAGCAGCAGCCGAAGCCCAGAGCCCTGAATCCTTCGCTGGAGCAATTCTCTCTAGGAGCTTCTCGAAGTGGAGCGATGAACAGTTAAACAATACCAAGACCCAAAACGTTCCTCCTCCTGTTTTGGGCTCATATATATATATATCCTCCCAGAGTCTGTTCAAGGATGTTTTTCAGCTGGCAACGACCAAGCTCCCCCACGAAGTGGTTCAACTTCTAAGTGGATAGGCATCATCTGTTCTCTCACAAGTCTGTTCCCCATCCCACAGTTGGGATCAAAACAAAAAACAGGTTTATCTCCCCTTCAGAACCCCTTGTTGATGTGCTCAGGGTTTGTGGTTGGTCTCCCATCTGGGCCCAGAACCAATTTCCAGGCTTCGGCCAGGATCCTCTCTCTCCCCTCAGTGGTGAAGATGGACCTGAAGCAACTGATGACGATTGGTCCAGGCCGATGGGTGAAAGGAACAGACTCTAACAAATCAATAAGTTTTGCTGGCTTTTCAGAAAATTTAGGGTTTGGTTGTAATTTCCTATTGTAGAGGTCTCTAGTGGAGAAAGGCCAACGAAGAAGCTGTTTGCCTTCCCTGTGTGTCAGTGGGGCTAGGGGGGCAACTGCCCGCAAGGGAAGTGTAGTAGAATCAGCCTCTGCATGCCGCTCCTCCAGGCTGATCCCCCTCCTGCTGTTCCTCCTGCAACTCCTAAATTCCCTGATAGCTGGTGAGGTGGGGTGAAGAGAAAATTTGTTCTTCGAGATCTCCTGAGGAGGGCAGAGCAGGACAGAGGAGCCCATGGCTCTAGGCCCCTCCCCCTTTTCTCTTTCTTTTCCATTGGTACTTCAACGAAGGCACTAGGGGGAGGAAGAGAAGGTTTCAGCCAGGCAGGGAGTTTTCCCTAGATCTGCAGGTTGTGTAGGCAACCAGATGCCGGTGGCCTGGCCTTCCATAGACAACAGTCTTAACCCTAGAGATGGTGGGGGGGGGGGATCGTAGGTTCCTTCTTTGGGACACCCCACACTGAAGGTGGGCCTGTCATTTCTGCAAAAGATAGACATCTTTTTCTTTTCTACATGAAGCCCCTGCTCAGCTGCTACTTTATGGACCTTGAAACGATCTAAGACGAGGCTTTAGGGAGTGGAACTAGTTTGGTCCATTTCTAGAACTGGTATGGTTACTGAGGGGGCCTGGTTAAATACGTCTAGCTGACTTGATGACAAACTTCTGAAGGAGAGATAAACCTGTTTTTGTTTTGATCCCAAGTGTGGGATGGAGAAGAGGGCAGGATGTTTACCACTTAGATGTGAGGAAGCAGGATGTTTTTCCACTTAGAAGTTGGGGGAGCTTGACGAAAAACACCCTTGAACAGACTGAGAAGATATATATATGGAATATATATATATATATATATATACTCAAAACAAGAAGAAGCTTTTTGTTTGGGACTTGGTTTTTGGTTGTTCATTCCTGCACTTTAAGAGGCACCTAAAGAGAACTGTTGCAGGGAAAGCTTTGAGGCTTTGGACCCTAGTTGAGGCTTGAAGTTTAAGCTGCTGTTCTCAGTTTCAGCAGCAACTTTGGTGGAATTGCTGGTCTGTTGAAATCCTGTTGACTACTCCAGGAGAATCATTCCTCGGAGCTGATATCCTTAAGGCTTCATTAGAGTGTTCTTTAATAACCTTTTCAGATTGTTTGGGTTAGTCGGGTTGTTAGGGAGGTAGGCTCGTTTAATAAGTTCACAATACAATATAATTGATAAAAAAAAAAAATTGAGCCTACAGGTTTTAGTTCCTTGTTAGCTTGGAGCAGGCCTGGGCCTCCATTCCTCAGAAATGAGCTTGGTGGTTACAGGAAACAGCAGCCAATCAGGGATGGCCGAGCTGCTGGTGATGGTCTGGAAATATCTTGTCTAATGACTAATTTGTGACTGCTGACTAAGGTTGCCGGCACCTTCTCAGTCTGCCTCTGCTTTTTCGGTTTGAATGTTCCAACCATGTTAAAGGTCGCCAACCCCTCCCTTGGAATTCCCCTGAATGCCTTTCAAAAGAGCCTGCACGCTTACTTCAGGGCCACCATTCTATCTAAATGGTGATCCCTGCATGCTGGACTTCTGCAGAAATAAAGGCGCCTTGCTTTTGCATATGGCTATGGACTCCTGGTGGTCTTTGGGGATCTAGCTATGCGGGCATAACAGTTACAACCAGACAAAGACACAAGAGGACAACACAGACAAAAATGTACTGGTATGGCATAAGAAAAAGAACCAAAATTCGGAACAACAGCCTATCCCAAAAGTGGGCTCCATTCGACAGGAGCGACCTGGCATGTTCTGTCCAGAGTTCAGAATGGCAGCTTATCCCTTGAGGTGGCTCTGTCGGTTCTGACAGAAACCAGACTGGAGGTGGCCTATCCCATAATTGTGCTCCACCTAAGTCAGAAAACCAGAAACAGGGTGGGTCCAAGATGCCTCAACCCACCTGGCACGGGTTCCACTAGTGTGTCCAGATGTACCACCAGGGCTTCCAGGAATTGGCTTAAGCCATTCACAGATAACACAGGGACAAGACACAGAGACATGGACAGAGCACTCACTCACTGGCTGGTTGTCAGGCACTCAATGTGGTGAGGGTGTCAGGGGGTGGTTCCTGGCCAACGCACCAAGTGTTATGTCCGAAATCTCCACGCGAAGACCACTACCCGGGTTCAATTCCCAGCACCCACACGGCAGTTCACAGCTGTCTGTAACTCCAAGATCTGATGCTTCCATACCAACGGACATAAATTAAAATTAAATAAAATATTTTTTTAAAAAAGTGCAATCTCCCTTCCGGGACTTGGCTCATAATCCCAAACTGGCCGTCTCCATGAGCACACAGAAAATAAAGCTTGCATTTTGAGCTTGTGTCTGTGAAGTGAGTTTTCTTGGCTCCTACCTGGAACCCAATACATTATTAATCTTTTAGATTATATCCTTTGAGCAATGTAACTTAAAAACCCAGCAGAAGGATGTGCAGCTGTAAAGAAGAGCTCTCTTGAGCAGCACACACGCACAGCCCTTCGGATGTGCTCTCCTTCCCCGATATTGCTTCGCAGACTCCTGAAACCTTCCTGCAGTGTACATTAAGATGCTGGGTGGAGCTCCCTCCCGTGCCCTGCCATCTGCAAGCACACTGAGATCCTGATCTTCCGCCATACTCTGCATCCTGGTCAGAGGAAAACCACATCTCTTGCAGAGTCTGGAAATCCTTAGGAAGACTTGTAGTGGAGGGTCCTTGCAGCCCTGCTCCCCATGAGTGAGACCCTGCCAAATGCAGGCTCCTTCTCTCCTGTCCTAGCTGTTATTCAGGGGTCGGCTTAACTAAGGTTTCCTTTGGGTTCTTTTTTTTTTTTTTTTTTCCCCGAGACAGGGTTTCTCTGTGTAGCCTTGGCTGTCCTGGACTCACTTTGTAGACCAGGCTGGCCTTGAACTCACAGCGATCCACCTGCCTCTGCCTCCTGAGTGCTGGGATTAAAGGCATGTGCCACCACGCCCGGCCTAATAAAACTGATTTTTAAAAGTTAAAGCAGGGGGGCTGGAGAGATGGCTCAGCAGTTAAGAGCACTGACTGCTCTTCCAAAGGACTGGGGTTCAATTCCCAGCACTCACATGGATGCTCACAACTGTCTGTAACTCCAAGATCTGACACCCCCACACAGACAGACATGCAGGGAAAACATCAATGGACATAAAATGAAAATAAATTATTTTTTAAAAAAGTTAAAGCAGGGGCAGAAGAGAATGCTCAGTGTAATGTGCATAGTAGGAATGTGCATTGCCTTTTAGACATGTAAAAAAGCTTTGTCAGGAACCCTACTACACCCAAGGCTGCAGCTGGTAACCAGGACACAGTGACGTCACTCACTCACTCACGATAACCAGAGAGCCCTAGAACCCCATGACCCCCACTGGACATTATATAAGCAGTGACCAAGAGCAATGCTCTCTGCTTTGCACATCTGGAGAGATGCCACTTAGTTCTGCCCTCCCCTGCAGAGTCTCCGCCAGGAACCTGAACCTCAGATCGAAGATGCAGAGCACTTTTAATTCAGAACATGGCATCTCTGGAAATATATCACATCTAAAGACCTTCTAGGTCTGTGTGATCCAGCTGGAATACAGAGGAGCCTTTGATCCCAGGAGACAGGCATGCAGATCTCTGAGTTCTAGTCAGTGCTGTTTGGTTGAATAAGCAAGTTGAGAGGCAGTGCAAAGGCACTGAGTTTGTGGCAGTTCGGTTTATGGAATTCAGAGGCTGTTTTACTGGCAGAGTTTTACAAAGACAGACTGAGAAAAGAACAAGCTAACACAGGTGAAGACAGAACGAGCCAGAGAACAAGAAGGATCCAGAAGATTAGAACGGATTGCCAAAGTTAATATGAGGCCAAGCAGGGCAATTCAGTGAGAAGCTGAGAGAAGCCAACTTAAATTAGTCATCCTGGAGAGGAGTTTGAGCCAGAACAGCCGAGTTGAACCAGCCAAGCAGAGTTCAGAAAGAAGAGAGGGTGAACTTATTAAACCATAAATCTCAGAGGCTGAAACACATCCTAGGCCTAGATTAGATTATAGAGGCTCGAAGCTTCCAGGCCTAGGTTTAGGAAGCAGACGGAGGCAGTAATCCTCCAAGACCACAATTAAATTAGATGAATAAAGGTTACCTTAACACAAAGATTCCCATTAGAGACTGGACCTGACCTTCAGCTAAGATCCCTCACACAGGTGAGCAGCCTTCGGGAAATAGGTTTAGGACCGTAGTTATTTAGAGTGTGAACCTTGTGTGATGACCCTCAGCATAATATAACTTTTGTTACACTAACTACATGCACCTACCTTCATTTTTAGATTTATTTATTATGTATATAGTGCTCTGCCTGCACACACAGAAGAGGGCACCAGATCTCATTTTAGACGGTTGTGAGCCACCATGTGGTTGCTGGGAATTGAACTCGGGACCTCTGGAAGAGCAGTCAGTGCTCTTAACCTCTGAGCCGTCTCTCCAACCCCCAACTCCCACTCCCCCGGCTCTCCGCAGCTACCATCTTGTTCAAGGCATTCAGGGATTAGGAGCACGCTGACGGGGGGGGGGGGGGGGGGGGGGGGGAGGGACACCGGTATGGTTCTTAGCACCCATACAGTAGCCCACAATCAGTTGTAGGTTCCCAACATGATGAACACGCATGCGAAACAATGACACACATAAAACAAGCAAATCCCCAAATAATAGTAACTAAAAAGGGAAAGGAAAAACATGCTCAATGCTAGTGTTCAGGTCTAAGTTCGGAGGGCATTCCTTTCCAGCAAATAAAGGGAATGGGGTTAGTCGGCTGAGGTGAGAGCCCCAAGAATACGGCCACGACGTCCATAGCCATTGATAAAACGTCCTTAATATTCCCGAATGGCACCGGCTTTCCTCTACAACGCTGTTCATTATTAGCCCAGGTGGGGAGGGGCTTCCAGTCTTTCCTTGTAAAGAGGCTAGCTTCGTGTGTTACTGTGGCAACCCCACTTAGGCCAACCACCGGGACATTCCACATCCACTCAGCTTCCTCTAATCAATGGCGTCGGGACCTGGTGTCCCGACATTATACTTTTATTTTTCTGAGTTGGTGCTGGAACAAGGGCCACCACCGAGCCTCTATACCCAGCTGAGAAGGATCGAAGGTTGCAGGAAACCTGACGGTAACAAAATCCGGACGACTGAGAAGAACGGGGAACTGGGACCGAGCGGCGTGCGCAGGAAACTTAGGTGCTGTGGGCGGGGCCAGGCGCAAGGAGACCTGGGAACTGGGGCGGTGGCCAGGCGCGCGGAGACCTGGGAAGTGCGGTCGAGCCCGGGAGAGACAAGGGCCGGGGCGGGGAGGCGGGGAGGCGGGGGAGGCGGAGCGAGGCGCGGGGAGACACGGGAACGGGGGCGGGGCGGCCCAGCGCGCGAGCCTAACGGCTGAAGGCGCTGCGCGGGAGTCCGTACCGGCGAGGCTCCGCCTTGCGTGGGTTTGAACGAAGCTCCGCCCCGGCACTCCGCCAATCGGCGCTCGCGCGGCGGCGCCATGGCGACTCTTTGTGGGCGCTGACTGGTCCCGGCGCCCGATGGAGTGGCGGGCCTGCCTTGCGGCGCAGGTAAGCGGGTAGGTGGTTTGTCCCTCCGGGACGGCCGGGTGCCCGGGCCTCCTCCTGCGCCCGCCGCCCTGCGGCGCTCACGGCGCTGCGGCGTGTTGAGTGACACATACCGAGAGCCGGAGCGGCGGGTGTGAGCCCGGCCCTCCCGCCTTCCGCCCACGCTCCCTTGCTTCCGCCATCTCTTCCTCCTGTGGCCTCTTCTCTCTGTGTCTTCTCTCCTGTCCTTTCCCCTCCGTCCCTCCTCTGGTTCAGCCCGCGTCGGCCCTCCACCGCACGGTTCGTGGCCCGGCTGGCCGCCGCCGCCGCCGCTGCTGCTGTGCGTTTCCCTTCAGGGCTGCGCTCGGCCCCCAGTTTTGGGACACTGGACTTTGCCTGGCTCCTAGCAGCGGGGAGCCCCGAGCATCTGCTTGCTGGCCAGGGACCGATTCCAAGAGGGCTGGGTGGGCTCCCTGCAGCCGCCTGCCTGGTGAGTGTTGGCCTTGCGTTCTCTTCCTTTGTTTCTTGCCTTTTGTTTCCCTTGAGAAGGTTATCGGGTGCCTTGGGCTGCCTGCCCTTCCCCTACTACAGTAGACCCCACTTCCCTCTAAACTGATCATTTGTGGCCCGGTGGAACGCGACTGGAAGTCGTCTCGGTCTTCACTAACGTGTCCTGAGACTGATTGGAACTTGAAAAAAGTTCCTTTTTTCTAAAGTGTCTCTCCCTCAGATAGGATCAACCAAGGAAGGGGCTGCTCCCAGAACCTGGGACGGAGTACTGGTCCAGGCAGCACCCGTATATTTTCTCCTGGTGGCCTTTGTATCTGATGGACCAGGACTGAGCTAGCCGTTGACTTAAATGATCACAGAAAACGGTGCGAGCAAAATTAACTTTGATGTCTCAAAAACCTGCGTGCAGCCTCGTCACGATTTTAGAGATGAAATTCAGCGCGCAGCCCCCATTTTAGAGATGCTAGTCTCAAGAGGAAGGACGGCAGACAGGTTCTCTCAGGCTGTCACTGTGGCCTACCTCTAGCCATAATCCCCCCCCCATCCTCCAAGGATAACTTGAATAAGGGCTTTTTAATAACTTTATACAGAATCTCAAGCAGACATAGTGGGACAGTAAACTCCATCAAATAGCCACCAAGTTCACTGGCCCAGCAACTTCCCAACTTGTTTCCTCCTCCCAGTTGCTTTTTGAAGAAATATTTTAATGCGGTTGTGATTTTTGTTTGTTTTGTTTTGTTTTGAGACAGGGGTTCCTGGAGCCCTGGATGGCCTCAGACTGACACTGTTATCAGAAATAACCTTGAACTCTTACTCTTCCTTGTTTCTGTTTCCCAAGAATTGGGATTACACGTATGCCACTGTGATCAGCTCTGAAACCACTGAATTATGATTCAACATGCAGAGGAGTGCTTGAGTATGGTCCAGTCCAAGGCCTGGTTGTGATGGGTCTGCTCAGGTAGCCCGATGACGGTCAGAGTCCAGGAAGCTGCATTTCCACCCAGGCTCCAGGATATGGTGCTTGTGGAGTCCTAGCCCTTCTCACTTCTGCCTTGCTGTGCGGTGGCCTCTGCTGCCCTCAGCACTGTGAGTTCCAGGTCTGCCTGGCTCCTGTCATCAGCCAGTGCTTGCTGGAGAAAACCTGGGGACAGGACTGTGGGTTGACTTAGCTTTGGGTTGAAGGGGTGTTAGACATTTAACTAGATGGGGAAAGAGGTGTGAGATGTCAGAACTCAGCAGGGAGAACCTGCTGTCAGCCTTTAGAAGGGTTAAGCATCCTCAGGTCGCACGCGGGTGCTAGGCCAGCCCAGGAGAGCCAGGCACCATGTAGGGCGAGTGGGAGCTCGTGCTGGTGGTGCAGGCCTCGTCAAGCCTCTCCTCTCTCTTGCTGTCATGCTAGTTACTCTATCACCATCCTGTTCTCTTATGGCTTCGGCTCTAGAGGGACAGGTAAGCAAACAAATGTATATTCCATTCCAGGACCTGCTTGCTTATTTATTTATTGGGTGTGTGTGTGCTTGTGTGTGTGTAGTACATGTACACATATGTATACATGCGACCTCTGAGACCAGAAGAGGACAGTGGATCCAAGGAACTGGCGTCCTAGGCAGTCGTGAGCCATCATGTGAGTTCTGGGTACCCAGCCTTTCTCATCTGTGAGAGCCATCTCTCCAGCTTCACCTTGTTTAAAAGTCATTAAATCTGAGGATGGTGAGCAAGACTGAAGACATGTCTGGCCCTAACAAGAGATGGGGCTTGGTTAAAGCTTTGCTGTGGGCTGGGCGGTGGTGGCGCATGCCTTTAATCCTAGCACTTGGGAGGCAGAGGCTGGTGGATCGCTGTGAGTTCAGGGCCAGCCTGGACTACAAAGTGAGTCCAGGACAGCTAAGGCTACCCAGAGAAACCCAGTCTTGAAAAACAAAACAAAAAAAAAAGTAGCTTTGCTGTGGAAGAGTTATGTGTACCCTAAGGAAAAGGGACAGAGAGGAGAGTGTTTAACTTGCAGAGTTAGTAAATCAGGAGAGGTGGTTTGATTGCAAATGCACAAAAATTAGTGCAGAGATTGGTGTGGGCTTATGCTTCCTAGAGAACAGTTTGATGTGGTTATTAAGGGCCTTCAAGATGTTTCTGCTCTGAGCCCTAGTAATAACCCAGGAGTTGAGGTACAGGAATCGAGTACCAGGAATAAAAAAACATATGCTGCTGGAAACATCTCACGGTGGCTGCAGGCTGCCTGCTGTGCTTGTGCGTGTATGTGCAAGGAGGCACTCCTCAGCGATGCTGGTCGGTCACCTGTTAGAGAACATGAGCAGCTCGCAGTGAAAGCTAGTGCTTAGAAAAGGGTTGGGAGAAGGAATCAGGCCATTTGTCTGCTTAGACATTTGTGGAGGTTTGTTTGTTTTGGTTTTTTAAAACAGGGTTTCCCTGTTTGACCACCCTAGCTGTTTTGGAACTCACTTTGTAGACCAGGCTGGGGCTCCAGTGCCTCACAAAGATCTGCGTGCCTCTGGCTCCTAGTGCTGGGACTAAAGGTGTGTGCCAGCACACTCAGCTTCGTGGGACATTCTTGTTTTGTGATTTTTTGATTCTCTTCCAGATTGTTCACTGAGCTATGGAAATAACCAGGAGTTGGTCTCACCGCTATTGAGCAGACTTGAGGAAAGCTCTGCCATGGGGTGGCTAGGGATGGACTGCCTAGGGGATGTGCATCTCCTGTGTGAGAAACAGATACGCAGAAACAAAACGGTCTTCATTTTATGATTCTGCAGAAATGATGTCAGGTGACAAAAATAGCTTCCCAGTTTGGCACAAAAAGTGGTTTTTAAAGTCCCTGATGAAAAAGTCTGCCTTTTGGTTTTCTGAGACAGTCTCGTGTGTCCATGGCAGGCCTAGAACTTGTATGTTGACCAGGCTTGCCTTGAACAGATCACCTGCCTGTCTGCTGGCATTTAAAGCTTCTGCCGCCACACCCTATAGCCTGTCCTCTTCTCCCCTGGGCTGCTTAGAATCTTCACTCTTGTCTAGCAGCGCCTCCTCCCTGCATTCCCCATCCTACTGGGTCAGAGTGCAGAGCCCCATGTGGTGGAGATCCCGGGGCTCCAGGTTCCCTCCTCCTACTGTGGACTCAGTCACATAGCGACTGCAACTCTTCAACCCTAGGGTGGGCTGAGGGGGCTAGACAAGCAGGGCCAGCTGCTCCCTGGGGTGGACAAGGGCCTAGGGCCTTCTGCTGTTCTCCAGCATTCTCGGATTAGCGCGCAGTTTATTTCCTGCATCCCGTGCCTGGCTGTAGTAGTAGACGTTTGCTTCTTTGTTAGTCCTGAGATGGCACCAGAGATGCTACTAGTTTTTATACCCTTGCTTATGGAGCACTTGCTGGGCAGTTACTGATTAGAGCCTGCTGGCTTCCAGGCTGTTCTTGTAGGTCAGCCTTCTGGGCTGGTCGTTGCAGACTATGGGTCAGAATTATTTCTGTCTGCTCCAGCCAGAAGCATCTGTATTTTATCTCTTGTAAGACCATGTGCTCATGGGGGTTTCTGGGCTTTCCTTTTTGTTACTAGTATGTTCTTAACTGCCAACTGCTGATGAGTCTGGCATTGAGTCAACTTTCCATCCCAAAAGTGGCACTGGAGCCCCGGCTGGATTTCAGAATTGGGTGTTCTTCATTGGTTCACAAATCCACCCAGGAATTTGTGGCTTGAGGTACCAAGGGAATTCATGCTCAATATTAACTTTGTGTTGGGGGGTGGGCGCTGGGTGTTAGTGTAGCCCAGGCTGGCCCTTAAGGCCTGTGATTTTCCTGCCTCTTGAATAAGGGTTCATAAGCATGTGTTGCTGGTTTCAGTGTACTGTAAACTGTCTCCAGATGTAAAGTGTGAGTCTCTGAAGCCTGCTTATCTTTTCCCCCCTCTTTGATTGTTGTTTTATAACCCCCAGTTTCATGAACATTTTTAGGCAATATTTACTGGCGCATGGGCAATTTATCCTTTGGTGACTATACTACCAAAGAAAATGTCTTCCTCCCCCAGCCACCTTCGTGCGCACCTCCCTCACTCATGAAGGCATTATAATGGGGTCCCAGCATGTACGCATAAGCACAGCTGCTGTGATTTCATGACATGTCCTATTGGTCTTGTGCTCTGTATTGATTCCTGTGCCTAGAGATCTGGATGTGATTCGGACACGGGCATTGCCGTTTCTGTGAGGGATCTCCTGTCTGAATGTTGTGTACAAAGTGTTCTGCAACATCTCTGATTGGTTTCCAAACTGAAAGCAGTTGGTTATGCCTTGTAATAGTTGCGCCCCCATCTCTCCAGTGAGCATCTTTTGTCATGCAGATTGGTATTTTGGTTTGCAGTATTTACAAAAGACCACCTATGACTTTTCTCTCTTCAGCTTGCACTCCACCGGCTGAGCCCATGTATTCTTACTCTCTTTTTGTGAGTTCTCCCCACTGCAGCCTCTGATTGGCCATACAGCCCTCAAACTAGGGTTTTATTCATGTTCTATGAGCTGGTTTGGTTTGAATTCTATGTTAAATCATAAAGAGTTGGACTTGGAGAGATAACTCTGGAACAAAGAGGTGGAAGGGCTCCCCAAAAAAGAACTTTTGGGACTTCCCACCCCCTAACCCAGGGTTTCTTGTTATAGTGTGACATAGTATGTTAATTTTCAATAAACTTAGTTGTTTTTACCCCAGTGGATTTAAACATGTAACTTTTAAATGGAAAAAAAACCCTAATTTTCTTTTTTTAAAAAATACTTTATTTAACTTTGATTTATGTGCATTGGTGTGAGGGTGTCAGATCTTGGAGTTACAGACAGTTGTGAGCTCCCATGTGGGTGTAGGCAGTGCTCTTAACCACTGAGCCATCTCTCCAGCTCCCCCCCCCCCTTAAGTCTAATTTTCACTAGACTTGCAGGAAGGCTTGCATGACAGAGAAGGTAGGGTGGTGGAAGGGAGAGGCCCCCCTGTAGTCAGGAAGCGGGGTGGTCACATGGCATGGAACACAGGAACAGAGAGAATACAAAGTAGAGCCAAGGTATGAAGCTTCAAAGTCTGCCTCCAGTTTTACATTTCTTTCAGCAAGGCCTCACGTCTTAAAGGTGCCATAACCTAGACAGCACCATCAGCTGGGGACAAGTGTTCACATGAGCCTGTGAGGGACATTCTCATTCAAGTACAACATAAGCTTATTTATTTTTAAAGATTGTGTGTATGTGTGTACTTGGCCTGTGTGTATGTCTGCACCACATGCATACAGTTCCTGCTGAGGCCAGAAGAGCATGCCAGATACCATGGAGATGAAGTTACAGGTGGTTGTACGCCCTCACGTAGGAGTAGACTTTGGGTCCTGTGGGAGAGTAGCTGTGTTCTTAACCACAGAGCCATCTCCAGCTCCAAATCCAGCAGAAATTAAAAAAGAATTTGCCGGCATGGTGTCGCATGCCTAGAGGCTGGCCTGGTTTACACAGCAAGTTCCGGGACAGTTAGGGTTAGGGTAACTACCTACTGAGACCCTGGTTCAAAAAACAAAACATAATCTTGAATATTCTTTTTTTTTTTTTTTTTTTTTTTTGGTTTTTCAAGACAGGGTCTCTCTGTGTAGCCTTGACTGTCCTGGACTCACTTTGTAGTCCAGGCTGACCTCGAACACACAGCGATCCGCCTGCCTCTGCCTCCCGGGTGCTGGGATTAAAGGCGTGCTCCACCACGCCCTGCTTCCTTTTTGGTTTTTTTTTGAGACAGGGTTTCTCTGTGTAGCCTTAGCTGTCCTGGACTCACTTTGTAGACCAGGCTGGCCTTGTACTCACAATGATCTGCCTGCCTATGCCTCCGAAGGGCTGGGGCTGGGATTAAAGGCGTTTTTGTAAAGAGTGGCTTCTTTTGTTTCTTTTCAAGACAGTGTTTTTGTGTGTAGCCTTGGTTGTCCTAGAACTTGCAAAGATCTGCCTGCCTCTGCCTCCTGAGTGCTGGGATTAACTGCATGAGCCTGTACGAGAAGCAATTTAGGTGCTGTGTGTGTGTGTGTGCGCGCGCGCCCACAGTAAGGCAGTAATTTTTGATATCTTCCTCATTTGCTCTCCACTTTAATTACTGAGGCAGGGTCTCTCCTGAGTCCAGAGCTAGCCTGCTCCAGGGATCCCTATCCTTACCTCCCAAGCTCTGGGGTTAGAGCTGGGCCACCATGCCTGCCTGGCCTTCACATAGGCACTAAAGGTCTGAACTCTAATCCTGTCTGTGCCTCTCGTTAGATTTAGTTTATGTTCTCTTGTGTATTGCCCACATATAGTATGTGCATTCCTGGTGCTCTTGGGGGATCAGAATAGGGCATTGGATTTCCTGGAGCTTGAGTTACAGATGGTTTTGAGCCACCATGTAGTACTGGGAATTGAGCCTGGATCCTCCGGAAGAAGAGCCAGTGTTCTTACTCACTGAGCCGTTTCTCTGGTCCCTGTAATATTTATACATGGGCCGTAAGCTCCTTTCCTACAGTACAAGGTAGGTGATAAAACTTGAGGGGGCAGCATGGGCAGTACCACCCCCTTGCTCCACTGGGGATAGTCCTGTAGGGAACAGTGAGCTGTCAGGACTAGGTCTCAACACTGAGTCTTAAGTTTTCATATGAAGTTGCAGAACTTGACACTGCATTGTTCTCCACTCCTTCATGTAGGTTGACATGGATGTGTTGGGAGGCAGGCACTGTGCGGCCAGCACACTTGTCCAGGCAGGCTCTCACCTCAGATCTGCGCCTACCCCCTATGGCCAGCTGGTGCCTTGTCTTGCCGTTGCATGAGTGTAAGAACACTGTTGCCTGGGGTGTGGCCTCTGGAGATGCTTTCCTCTGGCCCATAGTTCCAGTGCGTTGTTTCAACTGGATTATTTCCAAGTTTGGGGCAGCTGTGAATAGAGGACTGAACATTCTTGTACAAGTTTTTACATGAACCTTAGCTTTCATTTCATTAGAATACTCAAGAGGTCACATAATACGTGAAGATCTGTGACTTTGAAAGAAGAAAAGGTAGCCTTTTTGTGTCTATAAAAAAAATTCAGAAGTATTATTTGAAATTTAAATGTCCAGGGATTGGAGAGATGGCTTAACAGCTAAAAGATCTTGTCATACAAGCATAGAGACCAGAGCTCTTGTCCCAGTGCCCACATTTTCACTCTCTGAACTGCAGTTCTGTGGCAGGGTGCACTGACATGTTTTTATCTCAGGTCTGGGGAGACTGAGGCAAGGGGATCACAAGTTAAGCCTGAGGTGCTCCCTCAAGGCAACAACACCACCTCAAGCAAACAACACATTTCTCCTGTTTATGTTCACTTACCATTCATGAAAACTGTGCTACAACTTGCTTTGTTGTCTATAATAGAGCCTGGGCCTTAGGCAGCCTTCTAGATGGTGTCTCTGACACTTCTGTGTTGTCACCTTTCTCTAGCTGTCAGAAACTGTGCTGGGTACTGTGAGCCAGGAGGGCGAGGTTTGCTAAATGGTGTCTTCCTTGGTTCCCACAGGACAGGATGTTTGCTAGAGGACTGAAGAGGAAATACGGTGACCAGGAGGAAGGAGTAGAGGGTTTTGGCACCGTCCCTTCCTATAGCCTGCAGCGGCAGTCACTCCTGGACATGTCCCTGGTCAAGCTCCAGCTCTGCCATATGCTAGTGGAGCCCAACCTCTGCCGCTCGGTCCTCATCGCCAACACGGTCCGGCAGATCCAGGAGGAAATGAGCCGGGATGGTGTGTGGCATGGGATGGCACCCCAGAATGTAGAACGGGCACCAGTTGACCGCCTGGTGTCCACAGAGATCCTGTGTCGTACAGCAAGAGGAGCTGAGGGCGAGCACCCCACTTCTGAACTGGAAGACGGTCCCTTACAAAGCTCGGTTTCCGAGCTTCCCCTAATCGGCTCAGTACAGGGGCAAAGGAACCCTCAGAGCAGCCTATGGGAGATGGACAACCCACAAGAAAACCGGGGAACCTTCCAGAAGTCACTGGACCAGATATTTGAGACCCTGGAGAACAAAAGCCCCAGCTCAGTGGAGGAGCTCTTCTCAGATGTGGACAGTTCCTACTACGACCTGGACACGGTGCTAACAGGAGTGATGACTGGCAGCAAGCCCAGCCTCAGTCACGGCCTCGAGGGCTTGACTGCAGCTGCTGCTCCTCCCAGCTCCACGTGCAAGGCTGACCTGGCTGAGCTGGACCATGTGGTAGAGATTTTGGTGGAAACCTGAGAGGAGGCCCTCGTGGGCCAAGGACAGGGCCATACTCCCCGTGGAGCTCACTGTACTGGGACCCAGAGACAGACAAGCACTTGTTCCAAGAGGGGCTCTGACTCTTCAACCAGAGGCCCCACCTCTGTCTGACTGAAAATATTCTGGACAGATTTTCCTCTGCAAGGTTGGCAGCCCTGGAGTTCCCTGAGGAGGACCGAGCAGATGCCATCTCCAGGAACTGAGCTCTCTGAAGCCCTGGGCTTCATTTTCCAGTTGGTGTGAGGCTGTGATCACTGCGGAGGGTGGTGTGCCACAGCTGTGTCTAGTCCATTTTAAATTAGATAGGCGGACTTTTTAAAACTAAGTTTTAAATGTTTTTGGGCAATATTTTGTCTTAAGATATATTTTTTAAACGTTTTATACTTTAGATTTTTTTCAGCTATTTTCTTAAAAGTATATTTTTTCTACAAACATCTTCTGCTGCTACATTAGAAACATTTATAACCTAAATAATTACAACTGGTGTGTATCATTTTTAAGATTTAAATAGAAAACTTGGGGCGGGGGCTAATGAGTCTCTACACTCCTGAGGCCACTGTAAATGTAGCCAGCCAGGTGTTTACATGAGAGGCGTCTTCATTATGGTCTACATTCTATCAGAGTGCTTTAGGTGAGAGCCACTGCTCCCTCTCTGGGTCTGCTCTGTGCGAACCGTCTTCCTAGGCTTCAGTATGCAGGATGGTTTTATTTATGCCTATTTATATGTAAAATGTCACTGAAGGCTAAGGTGTCCCATGTCTGGAAATAACAGTACCAGTTCTTCAGAGATAGCTGTGTCAGGTAGTGCCTTAAGTAGGACTTGTCCTTGGCTATTACTGTCTGGTTCCTAGCACAGCACTGTGTGTGACAGGAGGACATGGCATCCTGACAACACCCAATACCACATGCTCCACACGTCGAGTGTATGCATGGAACTGTTGGGTACCAGGCGTGTTTGTACTTGGAAAGGGTGTGTGTCCCCACCCGTGACCTCAGTAGGAAATATTTGTGCTTGCTTGCTTTTAAAATGGTGCTTAAACATTTTTAAGGTTAAAAACAACCTGACTCCATATAATTTTAGGTTCCCTCCATCCTAGGGTGGCCCCTGTGCCGTCTGCTACCTGATCTGTCAGACTCCTTCCCCCATGCATGACTTCTGTTTCTCATGTGCGTTTTTGGACTTCACACCTGAGCCTAAGAGGTTTTATTTTATGTGTGTATATGACTATTCTTTAATATCAACAATGTAAACCTCACTTTATTAAAAGTATCCAGCAAATGGAATGTGTTGTGAACTTTTTCCCAGCTTCATCCTTCAAGTGAGCCTGCTGTATCCTAGGTATTCGATATGCTGTGTGATGTAGGTGAGGAGCATTGTGTGTTGTGCTGAACAGGCAATGGGTCTATTTTCCTGCCCTCGTGGCTCCCAAGGCAAAATTCTCCCTAACCTTTTAGCCCCTGATACCTTCCTTGGGCCTGAGGGCTCTATGAAATCTGTAGGAATGGATGGGCAGAGCCGATCTTAAGGATTTCTCCTTATAAAAGCTAGTTTAAAAGGGCGCACTTTACAACTAAGCCTAAAGTCAGAATTTTCTTTTACATTTTATTTATGGAGGGGTGTTATTTGTCACAGTGCCTGTGTGGAGGTCAGAGGACAACTTTCTCAGAGTCAGCTTTCCCTCTGGGCCCAGGAATGAACTCAGGTCCACAGACCGCTGAACAATCCCGCCAGCCCCTGAAGAGGATTTGCTGCTTTGAGCATTACTGCTTTCTCTAGTAGCTACAGTGTCTGCTTGGAGAATGAGGCATATGTCCCCTTTAAGATGCTGCTTTTTAGGAAGTTGCTGTGAGGTTGAGTGACCAGCTTGGCCAGGGCCTTTGCACCCTGCTGCATTCCGCATTTCTGCCTGGATAGTAACCCTGGACTTGAGCAGGCAGTGTGCCCCAGAATGTAGCTGCTGATGTCCTGGGCACCTCTCGCCAGGTTTAACCATGCATATGACATTTTTAGAATAGATATAAATTTGATGATTGCTTGGGGAGCAGATCTTCCATGTGCTTGGTAGTATTGTTTACAAATACTTAACTAGGAACGCAGTGCTAACATCCCAGTACTTGAGAAGCAAGAGGATTGGCAGGAACTCGAGTCTAATCTAAGTGACACCGAGCAGGGCCTGCGGAAGAGTAGCTGGCCAGTGTGCCCCTTGAATAACCTAGTCAGTAGCAGGCAAGGACACAGGTGCTCCTGGCCGCCTGCCCTAACAGCTGCTTTCTTGCAGACTGGCCTCAGCCTCTCATGCTTAGGACCACATGTACTTCATCTTCTGTTAAAGTACTCCTAATGTGTACAAGTCTGGACCCAACATTTCAGCAGGGACAGGGTTGCATCCTACCCTCTCTGAGGATCTAAGTTAAGGGTTGGGGGCGGGGAGTACCATTTTCTTGAGTGGTGTAGCCACTGAAATGGTTCTCATTCTTCAAGAAATAACATTCTACCCACACCTCTGTGTGTAACCTAATTAAACTAGGTCACATTTTAAAAACAAGATGGACCCAGCGCTGGGGAGGCAGAGGCAGGTGGATCGCTGTGAGTTCAAGGCCAGCCTCATCTACAAAGTGACCAGGACAGTCAAGGCTACACAGAGAAACACTGTCTCGAAAACCAAAAATAAATAAGAAGATGGAACTAAGAAGATTTGGGAAGAAGGGTTCAGAGGGAAAAGGGATGAAATGACTAAAATACATGTATAAAATGGACATTAAATTTTTTTTCAGAAAAAAGTTAAAAGTTATTTTTCAGGACAGGGTTTCTCTATGTAGCCTTGGCTGTCTTGAGCTTGCTTTATAGACCAGGCTGGCCTTAAACTCAGAGATCCTCCTGCCTCTGCCTCCCTGACTGCTGGGATTACAGGCGTGTGCCACCATGCCCAGTTTAAAATGAACATTTTAAAAGCCCCAAATAATTGAACTGCATCTACTCCCACCTGCATCCCTCTAATTAGTTAACTTCGATGTGTTTCCTTGGAGGCAGAAAGTTTGTGAAGAGGGGTCTCATAACTCCTGGGTACCTATGTTGAGGTGCCCAGCTAGATTAGCAACACTTGACTTGCTAGTCTACAGAGTGAGTTCCAGGACAACCAGGGCTACACAGAGAGACCCTGTTGAGGGGGCTTTAGCTACTTTGTGGGTTCTTCAACCTTTCTCCACCCCTTTTATTATTCCCTTTGAACCCCAATGCTAGGTATGAGAAAAAAAAGAGAGGAAAGAGATTCCTGAATAAAGTGAGGGGCTGGAAAGGGGGTGATGGTATCCTTAGACCATTTCTTGCTGAGTAGCAGTGTCAAGCTCCTTGGGGCAAGTTTCATCTTTATTGTCGGATATCTAAATTTCTTGCTTTTTTTGTGCATGACTACTTAACAAATAGCAACCAACAACTCCCCTGAATGACCAGCAACCACCCACCTATTGGGGCTCTGGCATTTTTTGTTGTTTTGCTTTTTGTTTTTTGGGTTTTTTTTTTTTTTTTTTTTTTTTTGAGACAGGGTTTCTCTGTGTAGCCTTGGCTGTCCTGGACTGACTTTGTAGACCAGGCTGGCCTCTAACTCACAGAGATCCCCCTGCCTCTGTCTCCTAGGATTACAGGAGTGTACCACCATGCCTGGCCTGGGGCTCTAGCATTTATTTACCCTCTGAAAAGTCTCCAGAATTCCAAACTTCACACAAATCTGCAGCTGGCAAAAATCATGCCTCTGCTAGAGCATGAGGCCAATCGTAGTCAGCTGCCGCATAGTTGCCCCATATCCCCACACCTGGGATTAAAATGAAAACATATCTTTATAGTATTTCTGTGTTTAAAGAAACCAAAATTCTCACTACACCTGTCTTGGAAAAACAACAAAAAAGCCCAACAAAATTGACTCTGAGACATACCAGTGTTGTGCTGATTCCTGCTTGGCTACATGCTGGGGCTCTATGTGTGCTGTCTCACTGCTGACCCCACCAGCTGTGCTACTAGAAGCCAGCCCCCAGGAAGCTCAGGCCCCAGCTGCCCTTTCAGCTTTGTGCAAGACATCAAACAGGACAAGTCACCATGTTGAGGAGGGCAGAAGGACAGAATAGGGCACACAGTGATGCACCGAAAGCAAAGACAGCAGCCAATGCTCCTCAGATTTAAGCCTCTGCCTGTATGCATCAAATCCCAGTTTCTGAGGGAGGTGGCGGGGGGGGGGGGGGGGGGGGGGTGCGCGGCGGGGAATGAGTGTTCTCCCTGGCCAGCCCTGCTGTGGAGGGTGAAGACCACAAAGGTTCTCTCTGAGGATTCTTCACTTTGTGCTCTTTGGGTGATGTACTCAGTTCAGGCTTGGCTGTCCCAGGCAGCTGGACTCCTGGGTGTCGTCACTGTGTTCCTCTATGGTGCCCCTGGGCAGCCTCACCTCACCGGCAGCTCTTAGGAGCCCAAGAGCAGAGTGCATTTCAGAACTTATATTGTTCGTTCATTCCAGCATTAGCCAACAGAAATTGCACACACTTACGGCATGCATGTTTTCAGATGTCTAAGATGGTGAAATGGAGCTGATGACCAAAGAGACTACATCAACAGTTACTACTTGAGTAATGAAAACAGGTAAAAAAAATCTTTTTAGTGATTTCTGAGGCTTTTTGTTTTTGTTTTTTTGAGACAGGGTTTCTTGGGGTATCCTTGGCTGTCCTGCACTCACTTTGTAGACCAGGCTGGCCTTGAACTCACAGCGAGCGATCCATCTGCCTCTGTCTCCTGAGTGCTGGGATTAAAGGCGTGCGCCACCATGCCCAGCATTTGTTTTTGTTTTTAAGACAGGGTTTCTTTGCACAGCTCTGGCTGTCCTGGAACTTGTTTTGTAGACCAGGCTGTCCTCAAACTCCGGTCCACCTCCCTCTGCCTTCCAGTGCTGCGGTTAAAGGCACATGCCACCATGCTCAGCTTCGTAATTGATTGTGAAACTACTCCGAGTGTTTCCACTTTAGGTGTCTTGATGGATTTCCTGAATGCTGGCCTGAGGCTGTGTGCTTGGCTGACTCTGGCATCCCCACCAGGCACCATTGACTTCCACCCACAGCTTCTAGGAATTTCACATTTTAAGACTCCACCAAGGCCGGGCGGTGGTGGTGCACGCCTTTAATCCCAGCACTTGGGAGGCAGAGGCAGGGGGATCACTGTGAGTTTGAGGCCAGCCTGGTCTACAAAGGGAGTCTAGGACAGTCAAGGCTACACAGAGAAACCCTGTCTCAAAAAACAAAACAATCATGTCTCTGCACTTGCTCATTCCACTCAACATAATGTCTTCCAGGTTCATCCATGGCTGCTGCAATTTTAGGGTTTCACATCACCGTGGACAGACAGTATTCTTCCTTTATCACCCACGGCAGGACAACCCAGAGGACGTCATCTTGGACACTGTGAGCCAGGCTGCAGTGAACGTGGTACAAGCCCTTCTGTAGACAGATTGCATTTCCTTTGGATAAACCCCCAGCAGACGGACTGCTGGGTCACATGGTAGTTGCTTTTAATTTGGGCAGAGAATCTTTATACTATCTCCCATAATAGATGTTCTAATTTACATCGCTCCGTGTCTTTGCCAGCTCATCTTCATCCTAACAGGAGTGTGGATACCTGACCGTTCCGATGGCGTTTCTCTGCGGTTGATGATGGCAGTCGTGTTTTTCATATGCCTATTGGCCATTTACATGCTCTGAAGAGCATTGCCTACTCCAGTTTTCTTCTTTCTACTGGGTAGCCTGAGTAACTCGCATACTGCCTCCTTTGCACACAGCAGTACCTCTGCATCTGCAGCCACGGGAAAGCTGCAGCTTGCTCTTGCCATGTGCTAGTCAGTGCTGCTTGCTGAAAATGGTAAGTTAAGGCAGCTTTCCTAAACCTCTGGCACCCCAAAACTCAAACCACAGCAAACACCCCCGCTCCAAAATAAAGAAAAACAGCAGTTTATCCTTTTGTTACAAACCTCAAGCCATGTGCCACCTGCTGGTAGCTGAGTGCAAGGGCACTTCCTTCTCCCCTCCTGTCCCTTCTGCGGGTCAGGTCAGTCAACAGTGTCCCTTGAGCAAGTCAGCCCCAGGAGCTAAGGAGTCAATAAAAACACAGGCTTATATAGTCCTTTCTTTTTAATAAAAGTTTACAAAACTCAGTGCTGCCTGCTTATGTATGCTCCTAGAAGAAAACAGTCATCTGAGTGATGACCAAGGGAGCTCCTCCTGCTGTCCTGGATGACACGTGTGGTGTCCCGCCCACCCTTCTACTTATAGAAAAGCTTGTCCTGAGGAAACAGCATGAGGGAGCCACGGCCAGAAATTGCAAGTGATCAGTAGCTGTCTCTCGACTTCTGAATCCATGGATCCAACTGTGAGCCAGAGAAGGGGCACTGGGTGCCAGCCTCCAGTGTCCCCAGAAAGTCCATGGAGACTAGCTCTGCCCCAGGACATTCCCTCTGCACCCATCAGATCTGAGTGTACGAGGTATTGAGTAGGTTGGCAGAGGCCCTAGGAAAAGAACATGGGTCTGGGAAGCAGTGCCACAGAATCCTCAGATCCTAGTACCAAAACAAACCAGTAAGAAAATGTAAAATATCTCATAAAGGTACAAAGGGCCTGCTTTTAGCAAACATCATTATTGAAGAATAGGTTGCGTGGAGTAAAGATCCTCTTTTGTGGGATGGTGATGTAGTGCCCCTTCCCTTGTAGTGGTGTCTTCAGGAACAGGCTGTAGGTGATCAGGCTGCCTTGTCTGCTGCCAGATGTCCCTGAGAGCTGAGAGGAAAGTGGCCATCAGATACAAGTGTTTGGTGCTAGAGAAACCTGGATAGGTGCCCCGCACACTCTGGAGCATAACCTGGATAGGTGCCTCGCACACCCTGCAGCGTAACCTGGTTAGGTGCCCTGTACACCCTGGAGCGTAACCTGTTAGGTGCCCCGCACGCCCTGGAGCGTAACCTGTTAGGTGCCCTGCACAGCCTGGAGCCCCTTGGCAGACTCTCCTTGGTCTCAATGTGCAGTTCAACCAGAGAATCGTGCAGGCAGAGAGGGATACTGACAGAGGCCACTGCGTCACCCACTCTGTGCCTGGTGGATTCGACAAGGTTCCACCCTCAGAGCAGCTGCTGGGCATTGCTCTGCGTCCTATGGTGAAGGACGGACGTTCTAAATGTCTTGTTGCTCAAAGGCAGCTGCAGCTCTCCTTCAGAGGTTTCTGCCCTTCCAAAGAGCTGAGGGCCATCTTCTGGGGCTTCCAGCATCATGCCCTGTTAATTCATGATGCCTTTTCTGGAGGCCACAAAGCCCTCATCTGCCCACACATGCCTATCGAAGCTACGGCCCACCTCAGCTGGGTGGCACCACACAGTCCTGATGCTTGGCTCCCACAGTGATCCACAGGGCTGTGCCCTCCCTCCCCTTGCCGCCTCAACATCACGAAGCAGATCTTAGTGGCACACACTCCAGCCACTGCCTCACCTGCTGTCTCCTGCCACACACACAGCCCTTCCTGAAATTCCTCCTAGTAAGTGACCACCACATCCGGGTACAGGCAGGCCTGTTCAGCTTGCCCCTTCCCCCGCCCCCTCACACCTCTCTCCCTGCTGGGTCCTGCTGTGAAGATCTGATGGGCTGGTTGCAGAAGGACCCTCAACCCAAGAGAAGAGCTGCCCCTCAGATCCTGTAGGGCCCTGCCAGCCACTGACCCAACAGTGACAGGCACCCTGGCCTCTTGACATCCGTCTGTCTGTCCTTGGGTGCTCTTAGTTAACAGTTCCTGCTCCTTGACACGCTCACCTTGGTCTGGATCAGGGCTTTGCAATGGTGCAGGCGGAAACTGCTGACTGCCAACAGCTCTTCAGGCTTTCTGAGGTCAGAACCTTCCAGAACTTGACCCTGGCCTCCAGAAAGGCTCTAAGAAAAGAAACCTGTTACAGTACCAGCACTTTCATTCTAAAACAGAAGAAATCTTAATTCTGGCCCGCTTGGCCCCTCAGGGGGTCAGGCCTAAGGCCTCCCTCCCTGCCTTGCCTGCCACCTGGTTCTTGAGCCTCCGGAACTGGGGAGCTTCCAGCTGTGGCCTGAACGTGTCTCTAAAAGTTTAAGTGTTGTGAACTGAATTCCTAAGTCCATCTTTAATTGCATTTAGAGGAAAATTTTGGGAAGTGACTAGGATTAGAAGATGTTGTCTATCCAATAACCTCCCAAATGGTGGCATTAGTGTCCTTATGAGCAGAGAGACAGACTGGAGCGGGCACGCTTGCTGAGCCGTGCTCATGATGCTGAGCCATGCTGTAATAGAACAAGAAGCGCCGCGGGTTTTGACTTCCACCCTCCTAGAACTCTGCCCCACATGACTGTGTAAATGTATACACTACCTGATCTCAGGTATTTTGTTATAGCACCAGCAACAGGACTAAGGCACTGCTCAACAGAATGTCCTCCTCACCACCGCACCTCCAGGCAGACCCTGTGCCCTGCCACTGTCTGGAGCTGTTGCCCTCACGTCTGCCAGTCAGGGACCTCGTTTCCCAGACTTCAGGTTCAGAACTTTCCTGGGCCCCACTGGCCTCCTAGGCGAGGTGGTGGTGGTGGAGGTGTCTTTGGGGGTGCTCTTTTCTTCTCATATATCCTTACTGCTCTACACGCTGGCAGCCTTGGGCACCAGGGCCGAGCTTGCCTTCCTTCATGGCCTCTTTAAATTTCTCTATTTAAAGATCTGCATAATATTTAAGAATGAAAAGACTTTTGCCAGTCGGGCGTGGTGGCGCACGCCTTTAATCCCGGCACTCGGGAGGCAGAGGCAGGCAGATTGCTGTGAGTTCGAGGCCAGTCTGGTCTACAAAGGGAGTCCAGGACAGCCAATACTACACAGAGAAACCCTGTCTCAAAAAAACCAAAAAAAAAAAAAAAAAAAAAGAAAAGAAAAGACTTTTGCCACCTGATCGCTTGCAGGTGGCCTCCCTCTGAGGTGTAACGTCTCTGGAAGCTCAGGAGCTTGACCTGTGCACGCTGATGCCTCACTGGGCGCTGTCCACTGCTGTCCTCCTGTCACCTCCCGAGCCGTTCTGTCCTGCTACTCTGCCCTGGACATGGCTGGCACTGCCCCTGTTGGTAGGCACCTGGCTCCTGCCCACCCACTTCACCTGCTTCTGTTCCCTTCAGTGTCTCCATCCATGAAGTGGCACGTCACGGCATCCTGCTGCGACACAGCATCCCTTCCTTCCACTAACCCCTGATCCACGTGCACCTGGGTCCTCAAGCCTGCTGGGGCTTTCTCCTGGAGTCCTGCACATGTGTCTGAGGACAGCACGCTGCCCAAGATAGACAGGACACCCACCACCCTCACGTAATGCTCCAGCCTCATCCTGAGGAATACTACTAAGACCCTGTGAAAGCCGGCTTTGCCAGGCTGGTGGCAGGAGGTATCCCTACCACAGAGTCCCTGGTCAGGGCCTCCCCAGTGTATCATGCCAGTGTGGCTGGCCACAATGCAGTCCCCACAGGCTCCCGTGCTGGGAGCTTACTGCCAGCTGGTGGCTTTTCAGGTGTGATCGGATCCCGAGGGCTCTAACTTCCTGCATGTGTTAATCCACCAGTGAGTTCATAATCCAACAGCTTTACTGAGAAGCGGTGGAAACCTTAGGGGTGCGGCTTGGTTGAAGGAAGTGGGGCGTGGGAGAGGTGTCCCTGAGGGCTCTATCTGGCCCTGGCCCCTCCCTCCTTCTGCTCCTCTCTGCTCTCTGTCCAACACGACAGTCTTCTTCTATCACCCCCTTCATCGCACCACAGGCCCAGAAATACGGAACCAGCCCACCACAGGCTGAATTTGATAAAATGTGCAAAATAAATCTCTTTTCTCCTCCAGTTATATATATATATATATATATATTTTTTTTTTTTTTTGAGACAGGGTTTCCCTGTGTGGCCTTGGCTGTCCTACACTCGCTTTGTAGACCAGACTGGCCTGGAACTCACAGCGATCCACCTGCCTCTGCCTGCCGAGTGCTGAGATTAAAGGCCTGCGCCACCATGCCCGGCTTTTTTTTTAAGATTTATTTATTTATTTAATATGCATACAGTGTTTTTGCCTGCATGTAACTCCTGCAGACCAGAAGAGGGCACCAGATCTCACTATAGATGGTTATGAGCCACCATGTGGTTGCTGGGAATTGAACTCAGGACCTTCCTGGGCATGTCACCACAAGGAGCAAGGCCTGACGGCCACCCACCCGAAGCCTCCTTACCTTCTGAGCAGCATCTATGCCAAGCACAGAAAAGAGGTTTTCCGAACAGTGAGATTCACTCCAGACACACTGTGAAGCAGGCACAATGTCGGGGTTCTGAAGGGCTCTCCAGAGGCTCCTAGACGCAGACCTGGGAGAAAGATGCAGTCAGGACAAGGGAGTGGAAAGTCTTCCGGGCGGATCACTGAAGCCTCGCCCCACAGCAGAGGGCTCAGAACAGGCCCCTTCAGGAGATCTACCGCCACGCCCTCCTTCACATCTGTCCACGGGTGCCCTGCCTACGCATCTTCTCAGAGAAGCCCCAAAGCCAGATTCACTGTGTTACTCAAGTGCCGACACCTGTACTGCTCACAGAACGCATACATACAGACTGGGGTGCAACTTCAGGACAATCAGTGAAGAAACACACCGACACGTGGATTGTGGCCACGTGGTACTGTGTGCCACGTGCACTGGGTTCATAGGAAGTGAAATGGCACCCAACAGCTTCAAGGCTGTACAGGATGAACCAACAGCTGGGTCAGCTTCTTCCAAATACTCAAGTGTTTCTGAACATAACAAAGGGCAGTCCACCCTCCAGCAACGCCCGTCCTCCCAGCCCAGTGTGTCTAACCTTGCCAAGCCTGACACTTGGGCCACCTGGGCCTCTGAAGAGCTTAACAGTGGCACAGCCACCACTAGCCTGCTGGGGCTGCCCTAGGGCAGGCTCTCTGGATAAGCTGCGCTTTACAGGAGCACCAGGGAGCACTGCTGGTCACAGCCTTCTAGGCTCCAGGCCTAAATCACCAAGTCCCTATGGAGGGACCTCTGGGCAGGTTCTAGGTTGGTCCCACATGGTGGCCATAACGGATAAGACAAGAGCCCCGAACTGCAAAGTTCTGACAATGCCCAGGCCTGCAGAAACCCCAAAGCACACCAGCCAGCTTTCCCTGGGCCTTGGGTGACAGAGAGCCTGATCAGCCCGCTTTTTCTTCACTCAGCACTTCAAGGCCCTTAACTTAGCTGTTACTGTGAGCTGAGAGCACTCCCTACCACGGCCAGCCAGACACAACTATGTGTGGCTTTCTCTGAGAAGCCCACACAAGGTCAGCAGCTGCTCCTGGGGTGCTTCCTATAACTGTGGCTGAGGGTCATAAGGTGTGACACTGAGCTAGCCTAGCCACAGCCCTGAGAGGCCACACCAGCGGCACTACAGGAGTGTTCCTATGTTCCTCTGGTGGCTATGGGCACAGGTTGCTGTACCCTCTGGGAACAACCAAAACGCTTTGTGAAACCACTTTAGCAAACAAAAATGAAGTCGCCGTGACATTGTTTGGTTCTGATCTAAATTCATTACCACAGTCCAGGCACAGATGCAAGGCCGGAGCTTTCTTCGCTGCTTATTTCTAAGAGACGTTCTAAGGAGCAGACGTCTTCAGCTGCCTGTTTCACCGGGACCTCTTGAAACACAAACCTAAAAACCTTCTCATAGCTGAGCATGGCCTGGAGGGGAAGAACATGCCAACGTCAGGAGCAGCCTTATTCCAAACACCTCACCTAAGTGCTTCTCCTGTCGCTGCTGCCATCACTGGTGACACCGTCCCTCACAACCTCAGGCTACGGAAAACACACTGACAACCATGGGCGTGCAGGAAAGGAGCACACAACTATTTAGTTGTGTCAGGGACGTGCGGGGAAGGTCCCTGCTTGCCACGTCAAGGGGGTGAGAGGCCCCCTTGAATGATGTGGAGACACACCTCACCCTGCAAAGGCTGAGTCAGGTGAGGTGGTGGCAGGTGTTTGAGGTTCTGGGTGCTGCCGCTCGGCTTGGTGCTTTCCTGCATTCTCCCCGTGTTTTCTGTAAAACTCCCATTATGCACACATTTCCTAACACCTTAGCCATGGTGGACAAAGTCCTCGCTTCGGAACAAACGCTAAGGTGTGGCTGACTACAGTACGAGCAGTCCTCACTGGAGATCCAGGCAAGCAGGCCTCAACAGCAGAGTCTGCCCGGCAGCGCCTTTCCCCTCTTTCTTCCTACTTTTCCTCATCTTTGTTTCTCTGTGTTTGGGGCAAGCCCGCGGGGAGCAGAGAATGGCTCAAAGGCAGGGCTCACAAGCAGTCAAGGAAGCTCTGAGGGCTATGTGGGGCCCTGCACCAGCATGGCTTGTCCAGGACTCAGAACTGACCCGTGGTAACTGATTTTCAGGTCTCAGGATTCCCCATGCGCCCTGAACAGGACCTTACAAGTGCAGCCTCAGGCCCTGGAGCAGAGCTCAGGGAGAGCAGCTCAACTTGTTCAGATCCGTTTCTGCGGAGCCCCCTGGCCAAGTACCCCCCCCCCGCGCCCCAACTCCTTGTCCTCTTTTTGTTTTTCAAGATGGAATTCTTTTATGTAACCCTGGCTGTCCTGGAACTCCTCTGTAGACCAGGCTGGCCTCGAACTCGGAGACCCACCTGCCTCTGCCTCCTAAGTGTTGGGATTAAAGGCAGGCGATGCTCGGCTTCCTCGTCCTCAAGCAGAGGACAATCACACAGCAAAACACAACTAGGAGAGGGGACTCTAAGGCTGCCAGGATCCCCACACCCCCAGCGCACAGAGGCAACGTCTAATGGCTACATAAAATACTTCCCACTCAACCACAGAAATACCTCTGAAGATGAGCCAGCAGCCGTTTCTGTCACCCAGGGTCCACCCTGCGGCTGCACCTGGCAAGAAGCATGCTCTTTTGGGATGGAAGGAGTTCTCGGCAGCGGCTGGTGTTCCGCAGCTGTCCCTAGGAACTCAAAGGACTGGGAAAACTGCTCAGGCTTAGCTGAAGACTCCTGGAAAGCTTCGAACTCTCCCCACCCACCGCCGAGCTCCCCAGGGTGTGGACAGCTGAGTGCGCAGGTGGGAAGACCCTCCTCCAGCCTGGAGCTGCCAGCCTTCGCGTCAGGCAGGATCAGGGGACCGTCGCAGCAGATCCTCCTCCGTTCCAAGCCGTCACCACTCTGTCCTCCAGCTGTCTGGTGGAGGGACCCCTCTCCAGGTTCCTCTGCGAGGTCACTCACTGACTCCCTCCCCACCTCCTGCCTGCCTTGCATCTTGGTGTGCCCAGGCCAGCCGACCCGAAGGAAAGCTGCTCAGAAGACATGCAGCTGCTGAGCTGGAGTTGCCCAGGGCTTCCTGGGAGTGTTCACGTGCCTCCGTGGTGCCGACCCCTCCTGGCACGCGCGGATGACCAGTCCGGCACGGGGGCGTGTCTTAGGGCCAAACTAGGGAGGCGAAGGAAGGCCTGTGGGTAGACGTACGTCCTGGTGGATGGGCCGCAGAACCGGGTCTCCGTGGCCGCCGGCTGAGGGCAAGGAGCGCGGGGATCGCGTCCCAGGCGGGAGTCTCGCGGGCTCCGGGACCAGGTCCCAGGCGCACGCGGCGGGGATCCTGGGCTCCCAGAGGCCCGCAAGGTGCGCACCCACCTTCACCGCCGCGACGCGCCTCCCGGCACCTGGCCCGAAGATACCCAAATCCAGCTTAGCCAGCGCCGTGCGTTGCCCGGCAACGATGCGCGCCCGCAGGCTTCCGGCGTGCTTCGCCTGGCGTCAGCACGCCACCCGAGAGGCGTGACCCGCCCCGCCCCGCCCATGCCCCGCCCTCTCCGGCCCCTACCCGCTTACGTCCTACGGAGAGGAGGATGCTCACTTCTCTGCTATTGGGATCCATCCTGCAAGCCGAGCTGGGCGTGATGGCGCACACCTGTAACCCCAGCACCGTGGGGGCAGAGGCAGGAGGATCTATGCGAGTTCATGTCAACTCGGTCTACAAAGGAGTCCAGGACAGCATGGACAGAGAAACCCTGTCTCGAACCCATTGCCCCCTAAAGCAAAACAAACAAGCAAGCAAACAAAACCCCAGCCTGCTACCCTGGCCTGTATTCTTGCTTCCCCGGCCTCTCATTTTGTTATGTCGCCATTGCCACGATGCTGGCCCCTCAGCCCACACTCTCCCATCCTGCCTGGCCCTGGTTTTTGTTTTTTTTTTTTTTTTTTTTTTTTGTTTTTCGAGACAGGGTCTCTCTGTGTAGCCTTGGCTGTAATGGACTCGCTTTGTAGACCAGGCTGGCCTTGAACTCACATCGATCCACCTGCCTCTGCCTCCCGAGTGCTGGGATTAAAGGCGTGCGCCACCACCGCCCGGCATGGCCCTGGTTTCTTGCTCCTTTCTTGTTGAATGCCTTCTCAAGGCTGGAGGCCGTGAGGAAAAGTCAGTCTCTGATTTAGCCCAGTCCTAGATCACCCTCCCTTAGGCGAGGATTAGACTCTACCGCCCGCAGAGCAGGAGAGCCACTGTCTTCCCTCACATACTCACAGTCTGGGCTTGGTCACCAGCCAGTCCCAAGGCAAAGCAGGGCCAGTCCTGGTCATGGACAGGCAGCCCCGTCTTCTGTACTCAGATTTCCCCTGTCCTGGACTTCCCTAAGGCCTGCCCCTTGCATGAATTACTCAGTCCCTCATCCCCTGCCTCCTCAGAAGAACTACTGGAAATTTTGATTTAAAAGTGACAAGATGAGGTCATTCTCTGCATCTTGGAGCACAGCCTTCCCTGTTCCCCTGGGCAGACCGGCCGGGCAACCGTTCACTAAGCAGGCAGAGAGCTCAGGACTAGGTCCTGCCTCAGCCATTCCAACTCTCACCGGTGGCCCAGTAGGATGGTGTCAGACCCTGGCTCTGTTTACTGACACTGGCTTCTGTTTGCTTCATTATGACCCAGCAGGTCCCGCTCTCTGTCCGTGCCCACTGCTCCAGTTCCCGTCTCCTGGTGCCCTTGCTGTCCTTGAGGTCTAGGGAGCTGGAAGGAGACAGGGAGACTGAGGTCTGGGCTCAAAGTGAGACTGGTAGAATAAGGGGGGGGGGGGGCTGGAGCGGTTCTTCCCACCCTCAGTACCTCCCCAAGTCTGTCTAGGTCTCAACACTGCCCTGTAGGAGGAGAGATTTCAGAACACAGAAGGTTCTGGTTCTTGGTTCACAGGCCCAGGTTGGAGTGATCTGTGTGACCAGTGAGTCAGACAAACGATGGTCCCCAAAGTGCCCACATACTAATCTCCTGAAGCCACAACCATGGAACCTTATAGAAAGGATGGGTGTTCTGCATGAGGCTAAAATGGGGGATCTGGAGATGTGGAGATAGTCCTGGGTCATGCAGCTAGGCCCAGGGGAAGCGGGTCCTTATAAAGAGACAAGAAAGCTGGGTGCGGTGGCACAGGCCTGTCACAGTAGCACCGAGACAGCTGAGGCAGGAAAGTTAGAAGCCAGCCTAAGCTACATAGTGAGTTGAGACTAGCCTGGGCTACATGGTGAGACCCTATGTAGGGGGAGGGAGATGGGTGTGTGAAAGCACGTTTTCCTTCCTGGCTTCTGTTCGCTGTGATCTCAGGACTAGGTTTAGGCCTCTGAATACTACCTGTGATGGAAGTGTCTATGGTGGGGGGAGGGGCAAAGCCTGACTTGTGGCTTGCCCACACATATAAGCAGCTGACCTTTGCAACAAGATCTTCCAAAGGCGTCGTGAGTGAGGCCCCTGGAGACCCCACTAAGGAGGTACTGCCATGAGGAAGAGGCAGAGGTGGCCCTAACATTAGTGCCTAGTGTTGACTGAAGGAGGAGGTCAGACAGCTCAGGTAGGTGGGCAAAGGGAGGAATGGCTCTGTTTGGTTCTGTTAGGCAGAGTGGGCTAGAGGGTAGAGGGGCCCCTAAAGTCAAGATGGGAGAGGACGGGCTGTGAGTCCTGAGTAGCCATGAAAGGGCAGAGCCAGTGTACCAGGAGGAACGATCCCTAACAGCCCTCCATTCCTCTCTGACCCCTAGCTCTTCTGCCGGGGTGGTGCCGCTTTGCCCAAAGCATACCTGGTGCCTCCCAGGGTCACCTGAAAGGAAGGACAGCCTGTTCCAGAAAACACTGGGCTCTTACAGAGAGGTGGCAGGGTCACATACCTGCCTCTGTGCCTATGGTTTCTGGTCCAGAGCTGCCCCAAGTTCCAGGCTGGCCTGCTTAGTCCACTGCTACAGGGACAACAGGACATCCCAATATGCCTCACCATCTCTCTACTTCGTAACTCCAGCTGTGTGCTGAGATGCATGGACACAGGGGCAGGAGAGGACCTGGGGGACCATGGCCAGACCTGATAAGTACTCATCGCTGAGGAGATGAAGCGGTTAGAGGCAGGGCCTCTGGTCAGGGAAGAAGAGGACTCTGGGCAAGGGTCTCCCACCTACTTATGACAGCCCTCAGCCCATGGAATTGCAGGCCTGGAACCTTCCCCACTGTCTGAGCAAAGGACTGAAGTAAGCGGGGTGGCTATGGGGAGAGTGGTCACGGACGCCACCACTTTCTGCTCGCCCGGGGGTGGGGGTGGGGCAGGGCCATGATGCTAGCAAAACTATTTTTTGCCATGTTGCTGCAGCTGCTGCAGGATACATCAATCATTGATGCTCTGGGCATCGTGGCCAGCCTTCCCGGAGAGGCAAGTAGGTAAGGGCAGAGAGTGAGATAACCACGGCCACATCAGGCCTGACCCGTTCTGTCCCTCCAGAGCCTGGGACCTAGCTTGGGGGTGGGGGTGGGGATCACGGGGTGTTACAAGGCTGCATAGCACCCCTGAGTTGATGTTGAAGGGAGGTGGGAAGCTTTTGTGTGCTGGGTGTGGCTGTGAGCGGGATCACCTCCCCACATGCTGGGGAGCTAGACCCTGCTGCAGGAGGAGCCTTCCCCAGCAGGGCGTCTGTCCTCAGAGGGGAACACCGGGAGGAGGCTGGGCTGGAGTGTGGTGACGGGAACTCCTGGCAGTGCACTGCTCTGCAGCAGGAGATGGCCAGGCTTCAGCCTGGGGGGAAGGAGAGCGGATGGATGGAGCACAGCAGATCCCACACCACACACGTTTTCCGCCCTGGCTCCCGTTCACTGTGATGCCAGGACTAGGTTTAGGCTTGTGACTACAACTCATGATGGGAGGGCTAGGTGGACCCTGGGGAGCGGGGCAGAACCTGACTTGTGGCGTGCCCACCCATATAAGCAGCAGCTGCTCTTTGCAACAAGATCTTCCAAAGGTGAAGCGAGTGAGGCCCCACCCATGAGCCCCAGGAACACTACTCAGGGGTGAGCAGGTTGCCCCCCCCATATTCTGTTGGACATATCCGTGCACATGAACCTGCACATATGCTCAAGAGTGTGTGTGTGTGCATGTGTGTGTATACTGGGACAAATCCAAGGTGGCCTGTGGCGTGTGTCGGTGTGAGTGTATGGCCTTGTTTTTCTGTTTGTGTCTCTTTCCTGAAATGGAAAGCTTCTAGACAGATAACCCAAGGTGTCTGTCGCTCATACTGTCTGTAGTCTGACCTCTGGTCTAAGGGGGATCTTCCAGGAGCATGTCAGCTGGCATCCTCACGTTAGTGCAGCTGCAGCACTGGACTCCCCGTGCACATGGATCTGCCTATCCGCCTTGAGTCTGAGGATAGGGAAGAGAAGGAAGGGACAGGGAGCCCTTGGGTCCCTACCCCGCACCCTGGGTCTGGGGCCTAAGCCAGCCCCGAAGCAACGCTCAGGCCTGCGAGCGGGTAGGGTGGTGAGCAGCCTTGCCCACTTTTCAAGCCCTATCAGAGCAGATACAGACACTGTGGCCACGTGGGTGGGGGGGCGGGGGCAGGTTCTGGTACCTTCTCACTGGGTTAAGGGTATACAGGCCCAGTGGAGGTAGCCTGGGACACATCCACTTCCCCACAAAGCTAATGGGAGCCACAACCATCCCAGGTAGATCAAGCTAGACAATCCAAATATGTCAGAGTCTGAGCCCTGAGACCACGAGACAAGGGCCACAGCTGGGTCTGCACCCGGAGGTCTTTGCTTATACAAAACTATACCTTGTTCCTTGGCCCTTGGCCCTCGCTCTAAACCCTGAAGCCGAATTCAGACACACTGGACTGGCAGGCGGAGACCTTCCAGCCGACCTAGCAGACACAGAGAGCTATGTGTATGTATTCCCAAGGACAAGGCAGTGCTCTTCATCCAGGGCTCTTCCCCCGGGAGAGGGTGAGACTCGTGTCCCACCAAGGCACGACTGTTGTAGGAGAAGGCTGCCAGGGCTCCTTCCCAACAGTGACTCGTGTCTGTCTGAGACCTGTGTGTTGTTGGCAGGCTGCCCAGCACTGCAGCCCAGCTAACGGGAACTGCCGAGAGTGAGTCATCCTGACGCTGAGGTGAGCCCCGACTTCTGAGGGCAGTTCCTGCTTGTGCCTAAGACATGTGCACCTGTGTGCGTGCACCTGTGTCCTGTTACGCTGACCTGTGTATGCAGGTGTGTGTTGTTGTGTTCGCATGTCTAAGTATATTGGAACAAATACAGGGTGGCCTGTGGTGTGTGCGCCTGTGTCCGGGTGTGATTTTGTTCTTGTGTCTGTGGGTGGCTCTCCTGCTGAGCGTCTCCTGGCTCCCATCCCATCTTCCCAAGCCTAGGAAAAGGTGTGCATACCTCCCTGTCCACCTGGCGTGGGCAGCACATTGCCAGGTCTCCCTCAGGTCTGCACCAGGCTGGGCTCAGTGAACTCTGCTTGTGTGGAAACAGAGCTCTTGGGCCTCCCCCTCCCCCACATGTGTTCCCTCTGCATGGTGGGTGCCCAAGTGAGATCCTGCCCTCCCCTGTCAAGGCTTCACCCTGTCATCTTGGCACCCAGAATGCTGCGGGATCAGTGAAATACCACCCAGCCCACCCTCCCGCCCTTGTCCAGCTCTCTCCATTTACAGAATGCCCCCCCTCAAGCTTCCACCTAGAGTCCCTTTGTTCTAGTCCCTCTTTCAGCCCCTGCTCTCCTGACCATCCTGAGAACCCACAGTATCCCTCCAGCGATGGTTTGCTCACAGTTCACCCTAGGCTACCAAGAGCCTTTCAGGGACCCTCCCTAGCCATCTAGTACTACCCTACAGAGGCCCTTATCTGTCCTTTCACTGTCCTGAAGTCCAGGGGGCAAGCCAATAGAGTCCGGCCATGGCCAGGTCCCAGCTGATATATATATATCATATATATATATATGTATGTATATATATAAAACATTGAAAGGACAAATCCTGGCTTGGGGCTACAGGATGGCTGCAGCTCTGGTCCTATTCTCTTGCCTAGGGCCCCCTGTCCAAACTAGCGGCTTCTAATTTGTCCTTCTGTCTGTTGGCCCCTCTCTCCTCTTTTGCTCCTGAACCCCACCTTTTCCTAAGGAGATCTGATGGCAAGCTGTCATTTTCCTGGTCTCCCGTGCTCTACTGTCACTTCCTAAAGCTGGAGCTAAAGAAGCCCTGGATTCCGGGTGAGGGATGGTGGCCCCTGGAGGAACTTAATCTCTGCTCCAGAAATGTAATCTGGAGGAGGACAGGGGTGAGGCCAGCGGATGTGTCTGTGGGGGACTAGAGGGGCCAGGGTCCGACTGGGCGGGACAGTCGTGGGGCGGGGCCGCGGCTGCAGCAACCAATGGGCTGAATGAGACCGGCGGCGCCGCTCGCGTCCTCCCAGCAGAGTGGTCAGCACGGGCTGGGCGGGCTAGGGCGGGGCCGGAGCCAAAGTCTGTAGGTACCCCAAGTGTTAGCCGCAGTCACAGCCCAGCTGCCCGCGGCAGCACAGGGCAGCGAGTCTGTGGGCACCGCCCTTCTCCTGGCGCATCGGCTCTCGGGACCGCGACTGGAGACGCAGGGCCGCCGGCGGCCCGCAACTACCAGCAGCCAAGATGTGCGACTGCTTCCACGTGGTGCTGCCTACCTGGCCCGGAGCCCCCGGCAGCGGTGCGCCTCACCCCCCGCCTGCAGCCCGCTTCCCTCGGGCGGGTGGGCTCTGCGGGCGCGCCGGGGTGTGACGGGGGCGCGCAGTGCGGGACAGGCTACGCGCGGGAAGAAGGGCAGGAGAGATGGTCGGGGCTGGTTGGCGGGCGGGTCCCGAGTGCTTTTGGTCCTTCGCTGGCTCTGTGGGTCTCTTGCATCTCGCTTGTGCTTGTGCCTGCCTCGTGTTTTTCACCCCACCCCACCCCACTCCTACCTCCAAATCTCTTTAGCTCACTTTGTTTCTCGGGTTTCACGCCGGACTCTCTCACTGTCCCTGTCTGTCCTTACCCTTTTTCATCACGACCCTCAGAGACTCTGCTCTATGGAGACTCTGAGACTCTGGCTATGGAGGCAGGTGTGCTTCATCCTGGATGGAACAGGCCCAGGGTGAGCAGGAGTCAGTGCTGGGCTTGGGGGGACCTGCTGCTAGATCTAGTCTCTGACCTGCTTTTTGCGGGGTACCATCCTGACTAGACCAGGATTTAGGTTTGGAGTTACCAGGCTATGCGCTGTGCTGGATCCACCTGGTGGCTGCTATGTATATGGGTGACCAACTAGGTGTGGCTGGGTAGGCTGGGTAGGTGGGCAGAGGCAGGCTGAGGTCTGCGGCTTCTTGAGGGGCCTGAGTAGGATCCCCTTGCACCAATCAAGGGGAATTGACTTCCCAGGATGTTCATACCCCTCTTGCTGAGTATCTGGGGCAGAGTGGGTATCTGGTGCTTTTTATCTGATGGTTCTCACCCTGGCCTGGGCCTACCTCTGGTGTCTTGGAGGGTGGGGTAGGGCAGCAAGAAACTGCCCTTCAGACTCTGGGTCAGTAATGCAGCAGTGTGGCCACACCCAGGGCACCTGGCCAAGCATTGGCCGGGAGTTGGGATGGAGGAGCTGCACTGGTGCAGGCTGGACCCCCTCCCACCCCCACTGCACTGGTACAGGCTGGACTCTTCTCTTTGGGGAAAACAGTTGAGGCCGTTCAAGGTGCAGAATGGCACCCTGTCCGCCTAGAGCTGAGCTCCCGCAGGCCTGCCTGTGGCCCACTGGTGTGGACTGAGGCCTGGGGTTCTTCCAGAACTGGCTGTTGCTCTCCCAGGGTCTTCCTTCTGGGACTCTCCCACACAGAGCCCAAGGGCCCTGACTAGTCCCACTAGCAGTGGGAGTATGTTGGCCTCTACCTCCCCTTCCTCCCCTATTGCTGGCCCCGAACCACATCGCTGTGGATTGACCTGTCCAGAGGGAGAAAGCCCAGGGACATAGTGCTCTGTCTCCAGTTTGCTTTGGTTTTTTTTGTTGTTGTTGTTGTTTTGTTTTCTTGAGACAAGGTTTCTCTGTGTAGCCTTGGTTGTCCTGGACTAACTTTGTAGACCAGGCTGGCCTTGAACTTACAGCGATCCGCCTGCCTCTGCCTCCCGAGTGCTGGGATTAAAGGTGTGCGCCACCACCGCCTGGCTTTGTTTTTTTTGTTTGTTTGTTTTTTGAGACAGGGTTTCTCTTTGTAGCCTTGGCTGTCCTGGACTAACTTTGTAGACCAGGCTGGCCTCGAACTCACAGCAACCTGCCTAGCTCTGCCTTCCGAGTGCTGGGATTAAAGGCGTGTGCCACCACGCCCGGCTCTGTCTGGCTTCCTTATCCTTAGGTTCAGGTCGAGGGACCGCCTTACCCATGCTCTGCACCCCACCCCCGGTGGTCTCGTTTCTCCCACTCAAGGGTGGTACTTCCACTATTAACCGGTGGTCCCCTGACTTGTCTGCAGCAGTTTTTCCTTGTGTCCACCTGCTCTTGGGAAGTGAGAGCAGTGGCCCCTAGTGCAGCTTTGGAAGGCTCTTCTCAACCCTGCCTAGGAATATATACATGCTTCATAACGGGGAGGACTAGGTAGCCCACTCTCAACAGGCCAGAGTCGCCCTCCTGTGCCAGGCATACCTAGTCTCGGAAGCCCCTGGCGTCCACCCATGGCAGCCTGCCAACTCCTACAGCCCAGGGCACAGACACCAATATCCCAGATAACTTGCCCAGAGGCTGCCCCCTGGTGGCTGTGCTAAGAATGCACCTACACAAGATTGGGTGAAGTTGGTGTCGGGTGGGGCTATATAGGGATAAACCCAACCTAGGAATGGCCAAGTACCTTCACCCACTGTGAGGTGAACCTTACATAAGCCTCCTGACCAACATCACAGAGTTTATCCTCATAGACGCTGGGTGTCATACCCCTCAGGGCATGTCGGCTTCTTCCCAGAAGCACAGCTGAATCCAATCCCAGATCGTTAGAGCGACAGGGGGTCATGTACTCCAAGCTGTTGCCCGTGTGCTGCACCTGCATGAGCCTGGCACAGCCTAGGCACTATCTGGGAGTCCCCAGGTGCTGGGACATCATGAGGGGCTGGATCTGAGGAGTCCCCAGGTGCTGGGACATCATGAGGGACATCTGGATGCTCTGTTGTGGGGCAGGGTTGGGAGCCATGATGTGACTATGTCCTTTTTCAAAGAGTATAGTGCCAGGGCACCTGTTTAGGTGCCTATCCTTGGTTCAGACCTGACATTTGTGCCTAGGAGCGTCTGGGCTGCCGTGCAGAAAGAAAGAGAGAGAGAGAGAGAGAGACAGACAGACACACACACGGACACAGACAGACAGACAGAGGCTGTGCCCCAGTGAGGACACATGCTGGCTCTGCTCTGTCATCTCCTGAGCAGGGCTGCCCACGCTGTTGGGAATCTATGTTCCTGTTGTGAAGGCGGGACCCTGAAGCAGGGATCAGGGATGCTAAGCTGGGCATCCTGGTGGAGCGGTGCATGCACCAGTGGGCATGCACGGTGCATACCAGCCAGACTCCATGAGCGGTAATAGGTGGTTCTGAAAGGTACTAGCTCTGTCCTGCCCTACCAGGCAGGGCACAAAAGAGGCTGGACCCTGGTAGCCCCTCCTCAGCTTAGATTTATCCACAGTGGGTCAGGCACTGAGGAGGAAGCAGGTTATGCCAGATCACTTCCCTGTAGGAATGAAGTAAGATTAGAAGCCGCTGGTGGGGGCTGTATCAATTGCTGACAATACACTAGGCTCATTCTTTCTTCCTTCTTCTCTTCTTTCTTTCTTATCTGTCATTTATCTATCTACTATCTATCTGTCTATCATCTGCCCATCTGTCTGTCTGCCTATCTATCTATCTATCTATCTTTGAGACAGGGTTTTTCTGCATAGCCCTGGCTGTTCTGGAATTCTATCTGCAGACCAGGTTGGCCTTGAACTCAGAGATCTCCTTCCTGCCTCTGCCTCCCGAGTGCTGGAATTAAAGGTGTGCGCCACGACCGCCTAGCAAGGCCCTCCTGCTCTCCCCAAGCTTCAGGCTGGATCTCCTTTTTTTTTTTTTTAAAGGTTTTTCAAGACAGGGTTTCTCTGTGTAGCTTCGGCTGTCCCGGACTCACTTTGTAGACCCGGCTGGCCTCAAACTCACAGCGATGCACCTGCCTTTGCCTCCCTGAGTGCTGGGATTACAGGCATGCACCACCACGCCCGGCTGCTGTATCTACTTTTAATCAGCCAAGAAAGGGGTAGTCTGGGAGAGTAGACAGGAGGATGGAGCTGGCAGATCCCTTAGCCTCCCAGGTGCCCACCTCCACCTGGCGGGGGCCTGTGGTGGGACTGCCTTCATTCTCCTCGCTCTGCCTGGAAGGGGCTCTTCTGTCCTGGGCTGCTGGAAGCAGTTCACTCTAACCGCTTGTCCTTCCTTCTGTGACCCCTCCACACCCTTTACTGCAGATGCAGGAGCAGCAGCGTGGGCTGGCTTGGCTAGGGAGGAGCTGTGGTGGAAAGAGTGGGACTCTTATCTGCCTGGGCATCACTGCCACCCAGGAGCAAAATGCCAAGATCTCACCAGCGTTGTCCCTTGGCCAGGAGAGGGATCTTGTGCTCGGGGATGGTGTCACGTATGAGACACTCATCTGGCAGCACTGTACCCTAGAGGTTCTGAGACCAAGAGGGAAGGCTGGGATTCTCCCATTGTTTGTCAGTACATGGGAAGTGGCCTGGACACACAGAGCAGTCACCGAGGGCTCGGAATCCACGAGGAGGAGGATCACCAGGCTGGATCTGGGTAGGGGACAGGGGCTGGGGAAATGGCATGGGACAGAGGGAAGGGTGTATCTGTGAACTCAGGGTGGCTTAGTTTGGACCAGAGTCATAGGTGGAAACACTGAACTCCCTGTCTTCCTCCCTGCTCTAAGGGAAACTGTTGTCCTGTGAAGGGCAGTCTCCAGGGACCCTATCTTCCTATTCTCTGCCTCTGCTTCCGGGTTTCCCTTTATTTTTTCTTTTTTTTTTAGAAGTCACAGGCCAAGGGAGCCGAGGCCTGCCTTGCTGGGATAAATATTAATAGTCAGAAGCACTTTCTCAGATGGAAAATTGGATCTGGGCCCAGGAGGCCTTGGGTGGGAGGCTGAGCTCCCCACTCCCCTCACCCCACACAGGGCAGAAACACTCCCAGCCACTCCTGCAACTGGCTGCTGAGCTCCTCCCTGCCCAGTACGCTGTGGTCCACACCTGGACAGTGGGGCTAGAGGGCGCTGTTGAGGTCCCTCTTGGGGGCCCTGGCTGTGGACCTGGTCCTTGCATCCCTATGGTGGAGGAAGAATAGGTGGGCAGCAGACTTGCTGGGTGCCGTGAGGCAGACCAGGGACCTCAAGTCACTTTGCTGCGTGGATGCAGTGCCGGCAGCAAGGGCACAAACAGCCCAGCACCTCAGCTGGACGTAAGCCTGCTTGTCCACAGGCTGGCTGCCTGTACCTTAGGGATTGCTCAGCACTAGAGTTTACATGTCCAGATGACTCAGCCCCTCCCATTGGAATTGGACTCGAGGGATGGGTGGGATGGGTGGGGGGCGACGCTTGCTGCAGAGTGGAAAGCACAGCAGGAGCCAGCCTGCAGGCGTTGAGCTCCAGTTGCCCTGTCCCTCCTCATGCCTTCTCTGATCCCCCTTGGTGGTCCTTGTTTTCTGAGAGCTGGACCCTCTGTAGGAGGAAGAAAGGCAGCCAATCACAGATGCCTGGCTGCCAGCCTACTGTTGGGTGGCTCCTTCCCTGGCAGGCCTTGCTAGAGGGTGGGAGGGTGGCAGCAGCACCCAGGCCATGCTGTGACACATCCCCTGAGAATGCCCTCGGCTGAGTCACTATCAGCTGCCCCCAGCCCCACCCAGTCCTCTCATTGCCAAGTTCCCATGGCTGGGGTCCCGGCAGCTTCAAGCAGACTTGCCTGTGCAGTGGGCATCACTTGACACATCTAGACACCCAGGGCTTCGGGTCTGTGATATGTGACTCAGCAGACGCCCACTGCCCTCCACGACCCACACCTGACCCACTGTGCTCTTGTTGCACGGAATCAAGGGTTGATCAGGGTGTGTGTGGGCAAAGCCAGCTGGGAATCAAGTGAGCCCCTCTGGGCTGGATATGGGTGAGGGGCAGCTCCTGAGGTCCTTTAGAGTCACAGTGGTCCTGATTTTTCCTTCCTACTGTCACCTGCCCCAAACCTATCATCTCAGAGCCATTGGTGCACCTTAGCCAAGAGTGTGGCGGTGGAGACGAGAGATGGCAGTGCTTTTTTTTTTTTTTTTTTTTTGTGGTGGCGGAACCTGTGCTGAGGGATCATGACCCCCTCAGGTAGAGATGACTCAGCCACTCAGCAGCAGGTCCCTTTGCAAGGACCCTTCCTCTGGCTACAGTGAGATGGGACCCAGACTAAGGCTGTTGCCATGGTGATCTCAGATCCTCAAGTGGGTGGGGCCAGGGGCAGAAAAAGCCAAGGGAATCAGAAGGCACAGTGGGCCTCATGGGTAGAGGGGTCTGACTGGGTTGATGACCAGGCTCAGGAGAACACAGTGGCAGCAGGGGACCCGCTCCATGTCAGCACCCTTCCCACCAGCGCCCCAGCTTGCGGCTCCTGGCTGATTCATCCAGCCTTGCCCCACCTAGAGTTGACAGTTTGGTTCAGTGTCAGGCAGTAAACAGTTCCCAGGTGAGAGCTGCCTGGGAGTGGGGCCCTGGAGCGGGAGGTGGGGAACAGACCTAGCCAGCTTTCTTGTGCAGTGTAAATAGAGTTGTTTTCTACTTTCATGACCCGTTAGGTTTTTAGGCCAAGGTTGGGGGAAGGAAGCCTGCTGGTTCTTCCCCTTCCAGGGCTGAGGGTATCCCTGAAGCCTCTTTGCTCATTTGCCCACCGGTGACCCCTGCCTTCCCCCTTCCTTCTGACCTCTCTGAGGTGGTCTCCCCCCGGGGGCTGCTCTTGACGTCTGTATCCCAGTAGACGGCCTCGCTGTTCTACTGCTTGCAGTGACTCTCATTTCTCGGCCCGTGCGCTGATCTGGGCCCCGGGTGTGTTTCGTGGGACCAACCTTATTGATCCTTTCCTGTCCTAGAACCCTAGGCTGGACCCCTTAACTAACTGTGTGAGCCTCCTGCAGCCTGTCCTTAGGTGCAGGTGCCCACAGGCAGCCCCGGGATCCCACTAGCTACAGCTAGTACATCTGGTGGCTCCTGCTTGGCCTGCTGGCCACCTAGAGCAAGGAGGGTGGAAGCCAGGAGCTGAGGGTGCAGACAGTAAAAAGGTGCGTGTGAGAGAAAGAACAATTCCGGGCAGTGGGTGACTTGGGACCCAAAGCCCATGGACGCAGGGTTCTCAGCTACTGCTAATCTCCAAACAATAAGGGTAGGAGTGAAGTACAAATGTCACTTTTGAGGTCCAGCTACACCTATTTTATGCAGCATCCCTTACCCCAGTTCCAGGTGCAGGAGATGTCATTTGCCAGGAGGCTAGAAAGGTGCTGTGTTGGGGGGTCAAGCTAGTCTTTCCAGTCTTCCTTTTTTTCCCCCTAAAAACAAAAACAAAAACAAAAAGAGACAGGGTCTCACTATGTAGCTCTGCCTGTTCTAAAACTTGCTATGTACACCAGACTAGTCTCAAACTCACTGAGGTCTACCTGTCTCTGTCTGCCAAGCATGAACCAACACATCCAGCCCCTTTTCCATTGTAGAACCACCACCCCCAACCCCCGCCACCACAGGGAAACTGAGGCTCAAGGCTTGGGAATGGGAGAACCTGCTTCATATCTGTTTACCGACACAACAGGCGGCTGCTTACACAGTTAGTAACTGGCTGGGGTAGTGGTTGTGAGTCAGACAACAGGCGTTTCCTCTCCAGGTCAGCTGCCTGGGCTGGAGGGGGGGGGCGCTGGGGTGGGGTGCCTGGCTCCCAGAGACCTAGCCTGGAAGAGGAACCGCCCACTCCCTCTGGTAGGGTGTGTGTGTGTGTGTGTGTGTGTGTGTGTGTGTGTGTGGAACCGCCCACTCCCTCTGGTAGGGTGTGTGTGTGTGTGTGTGTGTGTGTGTGTGTGTGTGTGTGTGTGTTGAGGAGGGGGTTGGCAGGGCTCTGGGCCTGGCTGAAGACGCAGGAGGAGGGACAGTGAGGGGAGGGGCTGTGGAAGGGAGGAACCTGGGGAAGGCGGCCAGCCCTGGATCTCTTCTAGACAAGTTTGGGAAGTCGTCCTCTTCGGAGAAGTAGCTGCGTCCCTTCTGCACTCTGTCCCCTTCTGGTCTCAGCCCTGCAACACCTGCCCCTCTCACCACTCAACAGGTCAGAGGGGGCTGGATGGACAGCCAGCAAGGGAGGCTGGAGGGGCAGAGCTGGGCTGGGCATCGTCCTCCTGTTCTGCTTCCTGCAGATGTTGAAGGATACGGGTGTCAGTTCTTTGTGACTCCAAGTGCTTGTGCCAGGGCCAGCCAGCCTGGGTTGGGAAAATGCCAGCAAGAAGCTGTCTGGACCCCGGATGGCTTGGCACCAAGAAGTCCCAGGGGCAGTTCCTCTCGGTTTGCACTGCAGGCTGTGGGCTGCCACGGAACTCCCAGCTGCCCGTGCCCCTGCCTCTATCTGATGTAGGTACTGGTTTTTGTTTGGAGGGAGCCTAAGTTGTGAGGGACATTGGTGCCAAAGGTAGCAAATAGCTATTTTAGTAGCAGGACCCAGAGCTGCAAGGTTGGGGTTTGTGGCCTAGGGAGGGGTTTCCAGATTTCGGCACTGACGTGGTTTGGTGTACAGAAGCTGGGATGGCTGTAGCAGGTTGCTCAGACAAGGGCTGACTTGCTTCTTAGGGGCAGCCAAGATGGGACTGGAGTCATGGGACCTCCCATGACAGGCCACACTGTCCCTACTGTCCAGAGCTTTGCCCTTCTACTCAAAGGGTCAGGTTGGCTGGTCTATTCTTAGATGGTTGAGGGCGTAGTGGCCATTTCTGTTGGCTGCTGAGTCTTCTGAGGTTGGTGGTCTAGTACACTTTTTCGTGACTCAGTTTCTCCAGAGACAGGAGCTGGCCTGGGGCCCCTGCTGCTCCTCTGCAGATCTTTCTAAGTCTGGGCAGGGCTGCTCACTGCCATCTTAGGTTGGTTTTTGAAGCAGGTTCTTTCTCTGTGGTCCACACTGGCTTGGGACTCTCATGCAGGTGGCCTCAAGGTTCTTGTCATCCTGTCGGGCTGACGGCCATGTGTCACCACCACGCTCGGAGTTGTCAGGAGTTCTGACCAGCTCGTTCTCTTTCCTTTCTTAGCCATTTCTCACACTAGAGTTTATCCTGTACCAAGCTCCCTCCACGTACTTGGAGGATGCAGAGTGCCTGTGAGTTTGCCTGGGGAGCGGAGCAGCCCATGGAAAGTCCAGCACTTGAGAGAGCCTGGGCATGGGGGTGGGGGGTGGGAGAGTGGGGAGGTGGAGGGGGTAGGGGGTAGGGGTGAACTGAGGCAGGCGGAGAGGCTCTGTGTAGGCAATTGCAGGGAACTTGTTTTGGGAGAGGGAAATGTGACCATCCTCCTGGACATGGCTGGCCTATGTGGGGAAGAGCTCTGGGCTGGACTGGGTGGCTCAGCCCTTCAGAGCTGGCTCTGCTCTCTAATTCTCAGATGCAGCTACAGAAGCATTGGGGGATGGAGTGGGCAGGCCTGCCGCTGCCTCGGGTGTTGCTCCACGAGGTCTCAAGGTCTCATGATAGTCATCCCAGCTCAGCACTTGCTTTGTGAAGTTCCAGGATGGGGCGAGGCCTGAGTACATGCTAGGTGGGGTGGGGCTGGGTGCATGTGCACCCATGAGGGCGCTGGGATTCCAATCTGAGAGCCCTCCCAGTGTGAGCCTGCCCTGGGCCCCTACTGCCGATGCCTCACATTGGGCTGTCCTGGGGGAAGGGACAGTGGCACTGACCAGACACTCTCAGGCTCCTGGAGAGCAGTGTGATTCTCAGCCAGTTTCGTAAGGATCCCACTGCCCTGGTAACATGCAAAAGCGCCCACCACAGCAGGCCTCACCTGGAAGTCAAAGCAGCTTGAATGCAAACTCTAGTTTTGTTTAAGTGAACGCCCCGCCCGGCCTCCATGGCCACACTCTGATGGCCGTGGGCCATGGGGACAACATGCCCCTCTATGTAGGTAGCCCTGCCTGCCTCTCTCCCTCTCCCTCAGGCTGACCTCTTCAGCCTTACCACAAAATAGCCCAGTTCTGGGAACTCCAGGTTCTCCAAGCCAGGGGTTTCTGCCACAGTACCCCGTGTCCCTGCCCAGCCCCACCATGCCCTGGAGGGGGAGTGACTGCCCTAGGGTCCTGTGGTCACTCCCTGAGTGTAGGAGTCAGATGCTAATGACAGGGTTTGGGACTGCACAGAGGGTCAGAAAGGGCCAAGGAATTTGAGGCAATATCAGACGACAGTGGCCAGACCTGCTAGGCTTGGCCCAGGTGTGTCCCCACTTCCTCCTCTATAAAACGGGGCTTCGGTGACTATCAACAGCCTGTGTCATTATTTAGGTGGCATTGTTCAAGGCTGGGTTGTTTACAGAGCTGCCTTTGAGAGAGATATGTGGGCAGGCAGTCAGGGTGCTTCCTGACCCCCAGGCCTGGGCGTCCTATTCTATGTGGATGAGAACTCTACTCTGAGACTTCCCTCCTCCCCTCAGCTGGTAGAGGCAGGCAGCCTGCACCCTTTGCACATTGCGGCTGGGGGTGGGGGGAAGGGCTCCTGCTAGCCCCTAGAGTGCAGCCTTGTGACAGAGTTCATGCTTCTCTCAAGCCCATCGCTCTCCATCCGTACAAGGAAAGGAGGGCTGTGTGGGTGGGGTTGGCTATACCGAAGCTTGCTAAGCCTGAGAAGGGCCTTAAACCCAGGCCCCAGGGCCAGGGCTGCCTCCCGCTTCCCTCCCTCCCCTCCTGAACTCACAGCACAGAGTGTGCCCCACTTTCCAGCTGTCAACACCTTTCCTCATGGGCTTTTGACACCCTCAAGACTCCCCGAAACATTCAGAATTACAGTTTCTCAGGGTAGGTTACTGCCCGGCTATGGGGGGGGGGGGTCTTCCATTCTGGATCCCCATCCCAGCCCCAGCCTGACCCAATACTGGGCCTGGGGCCTGGCCAAAGCTCCAGCCTCAGGCAGGGGAACAGGAAGACACAGATTCACCTACCCTTGCCTGGCCTCCAGGGAAGGGAAGCGATCCAGGAGCCCTCCTAAAGCTATCCCCTTTTCCCATGCCCTGCCCTGCCCCTGCCTCTCCCCATCCCCCAAGTCAGTATGTGGCTAGGGAGAAATGTGGGTTCTTTGAGCAATCTTGGGATCCCAACAACAGTGGGGCACATGGACGAGGACTGGGGGGATGGTGATGGAGACAGATGGTTGGTACATTTTCCTTCCAGCACCAGGTTATGGGGTGGTCGCCTGCAGGACAGGCACATGGGGGTTCCAGGGCATTATCTTGCCTAAGGTCAGTTTTATAAATGGGGAAATTGAGGGCTGTGGTATTCCTGATGCCCTGGACGTCAGCCCATGGTTTAGACCACAGAGTAGTGGGAAAGAGGAGGTGGGATCTGATGCCTGTTCTCTGAGCCTCCCCGCCTCCCTTGGAGGACCAATCTCCACAGCTCCATCCCTGCCCCTCAGAACCACTTTGTAGGAGAAGCAAGAGAGGCAAGGGCTGTTGGGCTCACCCCTGGGTGCCTCTGGAGACAGGTGTGGCCTCTGGGCACACAGTGGGAAATCCAAGCCGAGGCAGGTTTGTTCATGGGCAGACGGTTAGCTACATCCAGAATTCTGCTAGTCCCGGAACCGCCTATCCCTATGGGGATGTCATCAAGGCCAGTGCCCAGGTCCCGGTTACTGACAGAGACAATGTCTGTGTAAGAGGGACTCCACCCCTCAGGACAGGCCTGGAGCAGGGGTGGAGTGTTTCTTTTCAGCCTGGCTTCCCTCGTGGAGGTAGTCCCTGGAGCCTAGGCCTAGCCAGAACCCATATCCCACTAAAGCTGTTCTTTCTCTGAGTGTTTAGCAGAACTTAGGAACTTTAGACTGGAGTTCTATGTGGGGGAAACTTTTGTTTGTTTCTTCTGTGTCCCAATAAAACTTTATTTACAAAGGCAGGCAGTGGGCAAGGTGAAGGCACTCACTCACTGCTTTTCTATTTTCTGACTAATAGGCACCTTACCGGGCATGGAGAAGGTACCTTGACTAACACCATTAGAAAGTTCGTAGGGTGCTCCCAGCCCTCGGGAGGCAGAGGCAAGTGGATCTCTGTGAGCTCCAGGACAGCCAGGCATAAGTAATGAAATCCTGTCTCAAAACAAACAAACAAAAAAGAACAAAAATTTGTAGGCCAGTGATGAGCGCAGTGTTACTGGGACAGCAGGGCACGCAGCCCCATGACGACATGCCGGGGTCTCTTAGCTGTGAAGCTGCAGGGTCACCGGGTAGGCAGCCATGGCTTGGATAGAAACCAGCAGGCTGTTTTCCAAAGCAATTGTCCTAGTTCACCTCAAGCTCAGGATGTGACAGCAATTCTAGCTGTCCACATCTGCCTCTCCTTCAGTACAACCAGGCCTTTTCACTTCAGCCGCTCTCCTGGGAAGAACATGCGGCGTCCTCACTGTGGACTCGGCAGGCACTGTGCTAAACGTGACTTGCTAGTTGTGTGTGCTAGGTGCATGCCCTCCTAGCCTGTTTCTCTCCCTCTCCCTGTTCCTTTTTTTAAAACTTTAAAATTTTTATTTTTAAATTTCATGTGCATTGGTGTTTCGGCTGCATTTGTGTCTGTGTGAGGATGTTGTGTTCCCTGGAACTAGAGTTACAGATGGTTGTGAGCTGTTGTACGGCTGCTGAGGATTGAACCGGGGTCCTCTGGAGGAGCAGCCAGTGCTGAGCCACCTCTCCACCCCTCCCCACTCCTTTCCTGCCTCTTTCCTTGCTCCTTTCTTCCTATTGGACATTAACCTTACAGCTTTTCACACGCTGGCCAGATGCTCTACCACTGATCTGTATTCCAGCCCTTTGCCCAGTTTTCTACTGTGGCATTAACCTTTATTTTGGTTTGTACTTTCTGGTAGTGGGGGGCTACTATTTGATAAATGTCTTGCAAATATATTCTCCCAGGTTGTGGCCTAGATTTTCACAACCTCACTTGTATCTTTGCATGACAGAAACTCTACATTTTAAGGTATGCTGATTTCTCACTTATTTCATTTGGGCTAATTAAACAAACAAAAAACGTTAAAGCCGTGCATGGTGGCACATGCCTATAATACCAGCACTGGGGGAGCAGAGGCAGGTGTGTGTGTGTGTGTGTGTGTGTGTGTGTGTGTGTGTGTGTGTGTG
>OU015742.1:202690507-202702470 GCA_907169655.1 Acomys percivali | reverse complement strand
TCTGTGCCTTACACACTCACTCTGGACTTCGTCTGTGCCTTACACACTCACTCTGGACTTCATCTGGGCCTTACACACTCACTCAGGACTTCATCTTGCTTTACACACTCACTCAGGATACCACCTGGGCCTTACACACTCACTCAGGACTTCATTTGAGCCTTGCACACTCACTCTGGGTTTCTTAGGCTTCCCACACTGGGGCCTGGGTTCAGGCACTCATGCTCAGAAGGCAAGTGTTTTACCAACTGACGCTTTCTCTCTCACTTTCTCTCTCTCACTATCTTTCTCTCAATGTGTATGGGTGTAATGGTCATTGTTGTAGGAGAGCATATTTAATTTTTTTGCCAGTATTTGAAAGACTGATCACCAGGTATCAAGTTCTTGACTGACACCTTTTTTTTCTCTTAGTCTTTGCAAATATTGACGCATTTCCATACTTCTCTATTTAATTTGTTTTTGAGACAGGGTTTCTCGTATAGTCCTGTCTGTCTTGGAACTCACTCTGTACATCAGGCTGGCCTTGAACTCATAGAGACACACCTGCCTCTGCCTCCTGAGTGCTGGGATTAAAGGCGTGCACCACCACTGCGTGGATTCTCTATTTAATTTTTTTGGGGGGTGGGGGGGAGTGGTTTCGAGACAGTGTTTCTCTGTGTTAGCCTTGGCTCTCCTGGACTCGTTTTGTAAACCAGGGTGGCCTCTAAATCACAGTGATCCATCTGCCTCTGCCTCCTGAGTGCTGGGATTAAAGGCGTGCGCCACCACTGCCCGGCTATCCCTACCCTCTTAAGTCCTCTTTCTTATGAGAGCCTGACGGCACTCTTGGCCTCCATGCATGGGTTCCTTTAGTGTTCTGAGTGATCTGTTAGTGGTCGCTGCTTTGGAGTCTGTGTTAAAGGCGCCATCCGTGGATTCTTGGCAACACCTTCCATCACTTGCTCATCAATGAGGATACCACCTTTTTGTTTCTTTTTACTGCCTGTGGGGACGGGTGCTGGATACTTAGGAAAACATATTGCAGCAACTCTGGATGTTAATTTCAGGCTCAGGGTAGTTACTGTTTGTGTTTCTTTCTTGGACCAAATCTGCAAATCTATATGATGTCTGAGCCCCCAAATCCCACCCTACTGCTACCCTGCTGTTGCCCCCACGTCTCCCACCCAGGGTCTCTCTTCGTTTACACTTGCATATCCAGGTCCACATTACAGCCTGCTGCCCTTGTGCCCACTCATGACTCTTCTCTCTGCAGTGTCTGGCCGGCAGCTGCAGCAGCAGGACACAGAGCCTGTGACCGAAGAGGACAGCTCTGTGAGTGTCACCCAAAGAGGAAGCCCCTCCTCCTTAGCCACTCCCCACATCCCCCCCCCCCAGGCTGGAGAGCCTTGCTGGTTGGAGGTAACTTTATTCTCTTCTGCCAGGTGACTGAAGGGCCTGTAGGTGAGATCATTCGGCCAAGGCCACAGGGGTCCTCGCCTGTTTATGAATACACAGCTGAAGGTGCTGGCTTTGGAGGCCAGGTAAGCTACAGGCAGAACGACTGGCAAAGAAAGGCTCAGGGGTGGCCATAGATACCGTTATCCCCTGTTCACTAGTGTCTGTGCATCCCACCTGCCCTTCCTATTGGTGCATTTGGTCTTCCCCTCTCCTCCAGTGTCTTTCCCTTTATCTGGATGAGCCACTGAGGAAGTGGGGACACTTGCAGTCTGTGTGTGTGTGTGTGTGTGTGTGTGTGTGTGTGTGAGAGAGAGAGAGAGAGAGAGAGAGAGAGAGAGAGAGAGAGGAGAAGTGGGGCAGAGGGAGACTCTGAGAAGTCGTGTGGGACATGGCAGGGGCATACACCTTCACCGCACTTACTCATATCATCATGGAGAGGGGACTGTCGACTTCCTTGTGGGAGGAGCCTTGGCAGTGATCAAAGGAGGCCTGTCTACTCATTTTACAGTTTGAAAATCTTTCCCCGCTCTGAGGTACCTCCAGCAGCTGCAGGGTTGGGCGTGTGCCTGGTCCTCCATAAGGAAACAGAAGGTTGAGAGTCGCCTTTCCCAGTGAGGTCCCTGTGCGCTCCGCACCCCACCAGAGTTCCTGGGCTCCTGGATCCTGGGGTCTTCTGCCCAGAGCCTCCCTGGCACCCCTGACTCTTTAGCAGAGTGGTAACTCCTACCCCTTTGACTGCAGGACAACAGCCAGGGCAGGCACAGCTCCTCTGGCAGGCGGAGGTCCTGGTGGAAACGGGACTCAGGGGCGTCCACAGCCTTCTCCAGCATGAGTCATCCAGAGGTGGGTGCCACCGAGGCGAGGGGTCAGGGGGTAGGCCTTCCTTATGGGCTTCAGCTTCAGGAGACGGGGGTTGGGGGGACACACCCGCATGACCTGTGGCTAGTGCCCTGTGCCTCAGGCCTCAGGGATGGGCAGAGGCAGAAGCTGGCTTCCGATGGAAAGAGTCTGACTTCTGACAAGCATGTGTGCATCCACACCCTGGTGTGCAGTGGACACAACACTGGAAAACGTTACCCAGGCTGTGATGAGGAAGGGCCTTGGCCAAGGAAGATGTGAAGGCCTCAGTGGATGCCTACCACGGAGAACCGTCCTCTGTACCTTCTTGCATAGCCTCACTTTGATGGACACAGGGGTGCCCATCATTTGCAGGATCAGGTGGACTAGGGCTCCCTGTGTATTCCCAGTGTTGGTCCTTCCTGGGCTCCAGCACCGGTCACTTGCACAGGATGCAACAGACCAACAAGGGCTGAGCAGAAGGAATGTTAGCTAGAGCCTTGGCTGCATATACAGGATGTCCCCTGTGAGGACAAGGTGAGATGACTCCACCTGAGACTTCCCGTAGCTGGCCTTTCTCCAAACCCCAGGCACAGTTGCCTAGCCCACCCGCCTGGTGCCTGAACCTCTACCCAAGCAGCATGGAGCACCATCCTCAGGAGACACTGGCCACAACAGTAAATGCCTGTATTTCTGCCCCACTCTGTGCAGGAGGCAACAGAGGTGACACTGAAGACTGAGGTAGAGTCTGGAGCCAGCGGCTACAGTGTCACAGGTGGAGAGGACCAGGGGATCTTTGTCAAGCAAGTTCTGAAGGACTCCTCCGCTGCAAAGCTGTTCAACCTGAGAGAAGGTACCACAGCTGTCCCATCCCTGGGGCTCCCAGTGTCAACACTAGGACTGGAAGGGGAAATAAAGAAACCTGGAGGGAGTGGGCCTCCCCAATGGCTCAGTGCGGCCCTATGGTCTTGGCTCAGACACTTCAGGCTAGGGCTGTCCATTGTGCCCTTATTTTCTGCCTGCTGTTGGAGGTGCTGCTGAGGAGCTGAAGCTGGGCACATGCTATAGGCCTTCCTGTTGCTGACATGCAGCCCCAGGCCACTGCTTCTATTCTGGTGGGGCATGGGGCACTGAGCCTGGTTGCTTCTTCTTTCTTCAGGAGACCAGCTTCTCAGTGCAACCATATTCTTTGACCACATGAAATACGAAGATGCCCTTAAAATCCTTCAGTACTCAGAACCATACAGAGTTCAGTTCAGAGTCAAACGGAGGCTCTCGGCTAGCAAGGAAGAGGACTCGGCTAATCAGCGTTCTCAGCAAGGTCTGCATGGCCAGGAAAAGCAGGTAAGGCCCTTCCCAGTGACATTCAAGGTATCCCCATTTGCATTAGAGACACCTTTCCTGCGAGGTGTCTCTGGTACAGGTGTTGTATCCACGTCAGACAGCTTCTTCTCCTGTTTCAGGACAAAGATATTGCTGACGGATGCATGGAGACCCCTACAAAGATGTTACAGTCAGACGGAGACCGAGAGAGGCTTATTTCTAAGTCCACAGACGGTTGCCACAGGCGGCCACAGGACAGACTCTCCTGGCCAAAATTTCAAGCCTTACGGAGCAAGCGGGGACCAGGCCCCCGACGCTCACACAGTTCCTCAGAAGCGTCAGAGCACAGGGGCACACGGGATGTGTCCCCCACGAGCACAGACACGGAGGTCCAGCTGTCAGCGGCTGACCAGGAGCAGAAGTCAGGGTCAGGTAGACGAAGAAAGAGATTCCTGAACCTGACATTTGGATTGAGCTCAGGGCAAGGCCCAGTCACTACTGAGCAAACAGGCAGAGAGACTCAGGCCAGGAAAGCACATGCTGGGGTCCTAGAAGAGTCACGGCAACAGGAGGATGACATAAAGGACACAGCGGTGGCTGTTGAGGACAAAAAGGACAAGACACAAGGAGCCAGGACCATGTCTGCTCTAACTATGCAGATGTCCACTGGGACCAGTCATTCCACTGTGGACAAAGATGCCTCTGAAGAAATGGTGATAAAGACAGACAGGCATCCTAGGAAGAAAAAGCCAGTGGCTAAACGTGACAAAGACAAGACGATGAGCCTGCAGAGAGCTGAGCCGGCCCCAGGAATGAGTTGGGAGGATGAATGGGAGGAAGTCGAGAGTCTGGAAATGGGCCTTGCGAAATTGTCTCTGAAAGACACATCCGACCAAGGGAGCACAGAGGTCTCCTCATATGGCATGAAAACCAAGATGGAAGACCCAATAAAATACACAAAGGAGGAGGGATTAGGGATGAAGGTACAGAGAGACTCTGGGGACAGAGAAAGAATGAAGATACAAGAAAAAGTTCACTCACAAGGCCAGATAGAAGAACATAAAGGAAAAGCAGAAAATGAGGAGACAGAAAAGGGGCAGAAAGAAAAAAAGACAAAAGAAAATGTAGAAAATGTAACACCGACACGACAAATAAAAATGAAGATGACAAAATTCAAAATGCCTACATTTGGATGGTCTCCCACAAAAGACATGAGTAGAGTGAAAAGGGAGGAAAGAGGAAAAATAGAGACAGAGGAAATGGAAGAGAATATAGAGGAAGAGAAAGTAGAAGATGGAAATAAGAAGGAAAAATTGGGAAAAGATGATATGAGGCTAGAAGCAAGGATTGTGGGAAGGGAAGAAAAAACAAATGAGGACCAAAAGTGTGTTAATAGAGAAACGACACTGAGGATGCCCAAGTTCAAGATGCCCTCGTTCGGGGTGTCCGCGCCCGGGAAGCACACCGTGGAGGCCTCGCTAGAGGTGGCAGATGCCAAGGTGGAGGCGGACAAGGCTGTGCCCTCCGTCCAGGGCGACCTGAAGGACCCTGACCTGAGCGTCCAGCTGCCGTCCGCCGACCTGGAGGCCAAGGCCGGCCAGGTGGGCGTCAAGCTGCCTGAGGGCCAGCTGCCCGAGGGAGAGCTGGCGGCGCAGGCTGCTGCTGGCGCAGGCCTGAAGGGCCACATGCCCAAGGTGCAGATGCCCAGCCTCAAGATGCCGAAGGTGGAACTCAAGGGCCCCGATATGGACATGAAGGGCCAAAAGATGGACATGAGGGGCGGGAAGGGCGAGATGAGAGCCCCTGAGTTGGAGGTGACCGTGCCCGGCGTGGAGGTGGACAGCCGGGGGCCCGATGCCAAGCTAGAGGGCGACCTGTCCCTGGGTGACAAGGACGTGGCCGCCAAAGACAGCAAGTTCAAGATGCCCAAGTTCAAGATGCCCTCGTTCGGCGTGTCCACGCCCGGCAAGCCCACCGTGGAGGCATCGCTGGAGGTGGCGGCCCCCAAGGTGGAGGCGGACGTGGCCGTGCCCTCCATCCAGGGCGAACTGAAGACCCCTGACCTGAGCGTCCAGCTGCCGTCCGCCGACCTGGAGGCCAAGGCCGGCCAGGTGGGCGTCAAGCTGCCTGAGGGCCAGCAGCCAGAGGGAGAGCTGGCAGCACAGGCGGCTGCTGGCGCCGGCCTGAAGGACCGCTTGCCCAAGGTGCAGATGCCCAGCCTCAAGATGCCCAAGGTGGACCTCAAGAGACCCAAGGTGGACGTGAAGGGCACCAAGGGGGAGCTGAGCACCCCCGAGCTGGAGGTGACCATGCCCGGCGTGGAGGTGGACATCCCAGGGCCCGATACCAAGCCGGAGGGCGACTTGTCCCTGGGTGACAAGGACTTGGCCGCCAAAGACAGCGAGTTCAAGATACCAAAGTTCAAGATGCCCTCATTCGGTGTGTCCGCGCCCGGCAAGCCCACCGTGGAGGCCTCGCTGGAGGTGGCGGCCCCCAAGGTGGAGGCAGATGTGGCCGTGCCCTCCGTCCAGGGCGACCTGAAGACCCCTGACTTGAGCATCCAGGTGCCGTACACCGACCTGGAGGCCAAGGCAGGCCAGGTGGGCGTCAAGCTGCCCGAGGGCCAGCTGCCCGACGGAGAGCTGGCAGCACAGGCGCCTGCTGGCGCCGTCCTGAAGGGCCACCTGCCCAAGGTGCAGATGCCCAGCCTCAAGATGCCCAAGGTGGACCTCAAGTGCCCCAAGGCGGACGTGAAGGGCGCCAAGGGCGAGCTGAGCGCCCCCGAACTGGAGGTGACTGTTCCCAGCGTGGAGGTGGACATCCCGGGGTGCCCTCCCAAGCTGGAGAGTGACCTGGCCCTGGGCAACAAGGACATGGCAGCCAAAGACAGCAAGTTCAGGATGCCCAAGTTCAAGATGCCCTCGTTCGGCGTGTCCACGCCCGGCAAGCACACCGTAGAGGCCTCGCTGGAGGTGGCGGCACCCAAGGTGGAGGCGGATGTGGCCGTGCCCTCCGTCCAGAGTGACCTGAAGACCACTAACCTGAACGTCCAGCTGCCGTCCGCCGACCTGGAGGCAAAGGCCAGCCAGGTGGGCGTCAAGTTGCCCGAGGGCCAGCTTCCCGAGGGAGAGCTGGCGGTTCAGGCGGCTGCTGGCGCCAGCCTGAAGGGCCACCTGCCCAAGGTACAGATGCCCAACCTCAAGATGCCCAAGGTGGACCTCAAGGGCCCCCATGTGGACCTCAAGGGCCCCAAGGTGGACGTGAAGGGCGCCAAGGGCAAGCTGAGCGCCCCCGAGCTGGAGGTGACCGTAACCGGAATGGAGGTGGACATCCCGGGCCCCGATGCCAAGGTGGAGGGCGACCTGGCCCTCGGCGAAAAGGACATGGTCGCCAAAGACAGCAAGTTCAAGATGCCCAAGTTCAAGATGCCCTCGTTCGGTTTGTCCGCGCCCGGCAAGCCCACGGTGGAGGCCTCGCTAGAGTTGGCGGCCCCCAATGTGGAGGCGGACATGGCCGTGCCCTCTGTCCAGGGCGACATGAAGACCCCTGACCTGAGCGTCCAGCGGCCTTCTGCCGACCTGGGGGCCAAGGGCAGCAAGGTGAGCGTTAAGCTGCCCGAGGGCCAGCTGCCCGAGGGAGAGCTGGCGGCACAGGCGGCTGCTGGCACCGGCCTGAAGGGTCACCTGCCCAAGGTGCAGAAGCCCAGCCTCAAGATGCCCAAGGTGGAACTCAAGGGCCCCAACGTGGACCTCAAGGGCCCCAAGGTGGACGTGAAGGGTGCCAAGGGCGAGCTGAGCGCCCCCGAGCTCGAGGTGACAGTGCCCGGCATGGAGGTGGACATCCCGGGGCCCCCTTCCAAGCTGGAGGGCGACCTGTCCCTCGGCGACCAGGACATGGCCGCCAAAGACAGCAAGTTCAAGATGCCCAAGTACAAGATGCCCTCGTTCAGCGTGTCTGTGCCCGGCAAGCCCACTGTGGAGGCCTCGCTGGAGGTGGCGGCCCCCAAGGTGGAGGCAGACATGGCTGTGGCCTCCATCCAGGGTGACCTGAAGACCCCTGACCTGAGCGTCCAGCTGCCGTCTGCCGACATGGATGTTAAGGCCGGCCAGGTGGGCGTCAAGCTGCCCGAGGGCCAGCTTCCCGAGGGAGAGCTGGCGGCGCAGGCGGCTGCAGGCACCAGCCTGAAGGGCCACCTGACCAAGGTGCAGATGCCCAGCCTCAAGATGCCCAAGGTGGAACTCAAGGGCCCCCACGTGGACCTCAAGGGCCCCAAGGTGGACGTGAAGGGCGCCAAGGGCGAGCTGAGAGCCCCCGAGCTGGAGATGACCGTGACCGGAAAGGAGGTGGACATCCCAGGCCCCGATGCCAAGGGGGAGGGCGACCTGGCCCTCGGCGAAAAGGACGTGGCCGCCAAAGACAGCAAGTTCAAGATGCCCAAGTTCAAGATGCCCTCGTTCGGCGTGTCCGCGCCCGGCAAGCCCACCGTGGAGGCCTCGCTAGAGTTGGCGGCCCCCAAGGTGGAGGCAGATGTGGCCGTGCCCTCCGTCCAGGGCAAACTGAAGACCCCTGACCTGACTGTCCAGCTGCCTTCCGCCGACCTGGAGGCCAAGAGCAGCAAGGTCAAGCTGCCCGAGGGCCAGCTGCCCGAGGGAGAGCTGGCGGCACAGGCGGCTGCTGGCACCAGCCTGAAGGGCCACCTGCCCAAGGTGCAGAAGCCCAGCCTCAAGGTGCCCAAGGTGGAACTCAAGGGCCCCCACGTGGACCTCAAGGGCCCCAAGGTGGACGTAAAGGGCGCCAAGGGCAAGCTGAGCGCCCCCGAGCTGGAGGTGACCGTAACCGGAATGGAGGTGGACATCCCGGGCCCCGATGCCAAGGTGGAGGGCGTCCTGGCCCTCGGCGAAAAGGACATGGCCGCCAAAGACAGCAAGTTCAAGATGCCCAAGTTCAAGATGCCCTCGTTCGGCTTGTCCGCGCCCGGCAAGCCCACGGTGGAGGCCTCGCTAGAGTTGGCGGCCCCCAATTTGGAGGCGGACGTGGCCGTGCCCTCTGTCCAGGGCGACATGAAGACCCCTGACCTGAGCGTCCAGCGGCCTTCTGCCGACCTGGAGGCCAAGGGCAGCAAGGTGAGCGTCAAGCTGCCCGAGGGCCAGCTGCCCGAGGGAGAGCTGGCGGCACAGGCGGCTGCTGGCACCGGCCTGAAGGGTCACCTGCCCAAGATGCAGAAGCCCAGCCTCAAGATGCCCAAGGTGGAACTCAAGGGCCCCAACGTGGACCTCAAGGGCCCCAAGGTGGACGTGAAGGGTGCCAAGGGCGAGCTGAGCGCCCCCAAGCTCGAGGTGACAGTGCCCGGCATGGAGGTGGACATCCCGGGGCCCCCTCCCAAGCTGGAGGGCGACCTGTCCCTCGGCGACCAGGACGTGGCCGCCAAAGACAGCAAGTTCAAGATGCCCTCGTTCAGCGTGTCCGTGCCCGGCAAGCCCACTGTGGAGGCCTCACTGGAGGTGGCGGCCCCCAAGGTGGAGGCAGACTTGGCTGTGGCCTCCATCCAGGGTGACCTGAAGACCCCTGACCTGAGCGTCCAGCTGCCGTCTGCCGAACTGGAGGCCAAGGCCGGCCAGGTGGGCGTCAAGCTGCCTGAGGGCCAGCTTCCCGAGGGAGAGCTGGCGGCGCAGGCGGCTGCAGGTGCCAGCCTGAAGGGCCACCTGCCCAAGGTGCAGATGCCCAGCCTCAAGATGCCCAAGGTGGACCTCAAGGGCCCCAAGGTGGACGTGAAGGGAGCCAAGGGTGAGCTGAGCGCCCCCGAGCTGGAGGTGACCATGCCCGGCATGGAGGTGGACATCCAGGGGCCCGCAGCAAAGCTGAAGGGCGACCTGTCCCTGGTCAACCAGGATGTTGCGGCCAAAGACAGCAAGTTCAAGATGCCCAAGTTCAAGATGCCCTCGTTCGGTGTGTCCGCGCCCAGCAAGCCCACCGTGGAAGCCTCGCTGGAGGTGGCAGACCCCAAGGTGGAGGCGGACGTGGCCGTGCCCTACTTCCAGGGTGACCTGAAGACCCCTGACCTGAGCATCCAGCTGCCATCCGCCGACCTGGAGGTCAAGGCCGGCCAGGTGGGCGTCAAGCTGCCCGAGGGCCAGATGCCCGAGGGAGAGCTGGCGGTGCAGGCGACTGCTGATGCCAGCCTGAAGGGCCACCTGCCCAAGGTGCAGAAGCCCAGCCTCAAGATGCCCAAGGTGGAACTCAAGGGCCCCCACGTGGACCTCAAGGGCCCCAAGGTGGACGTGAAGGGCGCCAAGGGCGAGCTGAGAGCCCGCGAGCTGGAGGTGACCGTGCCCGGAACGGAGGTGGACATCCCGGGGCCCGATGCCAAGGTGGAGGGCGACCTGGCCCTCGGCAAAAAGGACGTGGCCGCCAAAGACAGCAAGTTCAAGATGCCCAAGTTCAAGATTCCCTCGTTTGGCGTGTCTGCGCCAGGCAAGCCCACCGTGGAGGCCTCACTGGAGGTGGCGGCCCTTAAAGTAGAGGCGGACATGGCCGTGCCCTCCGTCCAGGGAGACCTAAAGACCCCTGACCTGAGCGTCCAGCTGCCTTCCGCCGACCTGGAGGCCAAGGCCAGCAATGTGATCGTCAAACTGCCCGAGGGCCAGCTTCCCGAGGGAGAGCTGGCGGCGCAGACGGCTGCTGACTCTGGCCTGAAGGGCGACCTGCCCAAGATGCAGAAGCCCAGCCTCAAGATGCCCAAGGTGGAACTCAAGGGCCCCCACGTGGACCCCAAGGGCCCCAAGGTGGACGTGAAGGGCGCCAAGGGTGAGCTGAACGCCCCCGAGCTGGAGGTGACTGTTCCCGGCGTGGAGGTGTATATCCTGGGGCCCCCTCCCAAGATGGAGGGCGAACTGTCCTTGGGCGACAAGGACGTGCCTGCCAAAGACAGCAAGTTCAAGATGCCCAAGTTCAAGATGCCCTCGTTCGGCGTGTCCGCGCCCGGCAAGCACACTGTGGAGGCCTCTGTGGAGGTGGTAGCCCCCAAGGTGGAGGCAGACGTGGCCGTGCCCTCCGTCCAGGGCGACCTGAAGACAACTGACCTGAGCGTCCAGCTGCCTCCCGCCGACCTGGAGGCCAAGGCAGGCCAGGTGAGCGTCAAGTTCCCCGAGGGCCAGTTGCTCGAGGAAGAGCTGACGGTGCAGTCGGCTGCTGGCGCCAGCCTGAATGGCCACCTGCCCAAGGTGCAGATGCCCAGCCTCAAGATGCCCAAGGTGGACCTCAAGGGCCCCCACGTGGACCTCAAGGGCCCCAAGGTGGACGTGAAGGGCGCCAAGGGCAAGCTGAGCGCCCCCGAGCTGGAGGTGACCGTGCCTGGCATGGAGGTAGACATCCCTGGGACCCCTCCCAAGCTGGAGGGCGACCTGTCCCTGGGCGACAAGGACGTGGCCCCCAAAGACAGCAACTTCAAGATGCCCAAGGTCCAGATGCCCTCGTTCGTCGTGTCCGCGACCGGCAAGCCCACCGTGGATGCCTCGCTGGAGGTGGCGGCCACCAAGTTGGTGGCGGCCGTGGCCGTGCCCTCCGTCCAGGGTGACCTGAAGACCCCTGACCTGAGCGTCCAGCTGCTGTCCGAAGACCTGGAGGGCAAGGCTGGCCAGGTGGGCGTCAAGCTGCCCGAGGGCCAGCTGCCCGAGGGAGAGCTGGCGGGACAGGTGGCTGCTGGCGCCAGCCTGAAGGGCCACCTGCCCAAGGTGCAGATGCCCAGCCTCAAGATACCAGAGGTGGACCTCAAGGGTCCCCACGTGGATCTCAAGGGCCCCAAGGTGGACGTGAAGGGTGCCAAGGGCGAGCTGAGCGCCCCCGAGCTGGAGGTGACCGTGCCTGGCATGGAGGTGGACATCCAGGAGCCCAATGCCAAGCTGGAGGGCGACCTGGCCCTCGGCGAAAAGGAAGTGGCCGCCAAAGACAGCAAGTTCAAAATGCCCAAGTTCAAGATGCCCTTGTTCGGCGTGTCCATGCCCGGCAAGCCCACCGTGGAGGCCTCGCTGGAGGTGGCGGCACCCAAGGTGGAGGCGGATGTGGCCGTGCCCTCTGTCCAGGGCGACCTGAAGACAACTGACCTGAGCGTCCAGCTGCCTTCCGCCGACCTGGAGGCCAAGGCAGGCCAGGTGGGCGTCAAGCTGCCCGAGGGCCAGATGCTCAAGGTAGAGCTGGCGGCACAGGTGGCTGCTGGCACCGGCCTGAAGGGCCACCTGCCCAAGGTTCAGATGCCCACCATCAAGATGCCCAAGGTGGACCTCAAGGGCCCCAAGGTGGACATGAAAGGCGCAGAGGGCGAGGTGAGCGCCCATGAGCTGGAGGTGACCGTGCCCGGCGTGGAGATGGAC
>OU015742.1:202680369-202690497 GCA_907169655.1 Acomys percivali | reverse complement strand
GGTGGGCGTCAAGCTGCCCGAGGGCCAGATGCTCGAGGGAGAGCTGGAGGCACAGGCGGCTGCTGGCGCCGGCCTGAAGGGCCACCTGCCCAAGGTGCAGATGCCTACCCTCAAGATGCCCAAGGTGGACCTCAAGGGCCCCCACGTGGACTTCAAGGGCCCCCACGTGGACCTCAAGGGCCCCAAGGTGGACGTGAAGGGCGCCAAGGGCGAGCTGAGCGCCCCCGAGCTGGAGGTGACCATGCCCGGCGTGGAGTTGGACATCTCTGGGCCCCCTCCCAAGCTGGAGGGTGACCTGTCCCTGGGCCAGAAAGACGTGGCAGCCAAAGACAGCAAGTTCAAGATGCCCAAGTTCAGGATGCCCTCTTTCGGCGTGTCGACCCCCAGGAAGCCCACCGTGGAGGCCTCGCTGGAGGTGGCAGCTCCTAAGGTGGAGGCGGACGTAGCCGTGCCCTCCGTCCAGGGCGACCTGAAGACCACTGACCTGAGCGTCCAGCTGCCGTCCACAGACCTGGAGGTCAAGGCCGGCCAGGTGGGCGTCAAGCTGCCCGAGGGCCAGCTGCCCGAGGGAGAGCTGGCGCCGCAGACGGCTGCTGGCTCAGACCTGAAGGGCCACCTGCCCAAGGTGCAGATGCCCAGCCTCAAGATGCCCAAGGTGGACCTCAAGGGCCCCCTCGTAGACCTCAAGGGCCCCAAGGTGGACGTGACTGGCACCAAGGGCGAGCTGAGTGCCCCCGAGCTGGAGGTGACCGTGCCCGGCGTGGAGGTGGACATCCCGGGTGCCGCTGCCATGCTGGAGGGTGACCTAGCCCTGGGCGACAAGGACATGGTCGCCAAAGACAGCAAGTTCAAGATGCCCAAGTTCAAGATGCCCTCGTTCGGCGTGTCCGCGCCCGACAAGCCCACCGTGGAGGCCTCGCTGGAGGTGGCGGCTCCCAAGGTGGAGGCCGATGTGGCCGTTCCCTCTGTCCAGGGCGACCTGAAGACCCCTGACCTGACTGTCCACCTGCCTTCCGCCGACCTGGTGGCCAAGGCCAGCCAGGTGTGCATCAAGCTGCCTGAGGGCCAGCTGCCCGAGGGAGAGCTGGCAGTGCAGTCGGCTGCTGGCGCCGGCCTGAAGGGCCACCTGCCCAAGGTGCAGATGCCCAGCCTCAAGATGCCCATGTTGGACCTCAAGGGTCCTCACGTGGACCTCAAGGGCCCCAAGGTGGACATTAATGGTCCCAACGTCAAGCTGACCTCCCCCGAGGTGGCGGTGACCCTTCCTCTTGTGGAGGGCGATACGCAGTCTGTTTCTATGGGTGTTGAATTCAGTAATTCAAGTCTAACAGATGATTTCAGCAGGTCCAGGAGTGTCGTTCACCAACCTTTTCCTTCCCTATTCACTGAGGCATCTCAGTCTCCTGCTTCTGCTGTGTGCCCTGTGTTTATCAGTACTGATTCTCCACAATGTTCCATTGATCCACCACCCACTTCATTTCATGCTCACATCATGTTTCCTAAATTTCACAAACCTAAATTTGCCTGGTCTGATCCTCTGTCAGCTTCTGAGTGTGACCATGCCGTGTCTGAGTGTGCCCTAGTGTCTCCCTCTGATCCTGAGGCCCTGTCAGGTTTATTAGGCTCTCATGTTGTGTCTTCTGATGCTTTCGTTTCCCAGGTTTTGGATGAATCCTCAGTTCAGCCTGTAGGGCAGCTGCCCCCTGAAGGACATAGTCAGGATGAAAAAGGGACTTCCTTTAAGTTATCCAGGATTAAACTCCCTCCATTTCATTGGTCTCCAAAGAGGGATGTGGAGCCTATAGGTGATTCTGAGTCCCAACATGAGGACCCCTTGCCTGCTGTAGGTTCCTCTACAATTCAAATGGACACACAAGTTGAAAGTTGTGTTTCCTCCGCGGAATCATACAAGCATGGCTCTCTGGAGAAGGATACAGAGAAGGGACGAAGCCGGAAGCTGAGCTTTTCCATGCCAAGACTTGCGCTACCGAAGATCAAGGCTTCTAAGGTTCGGGTTGGCATGCCACAGCCAGATGGGAAGCTTTCACCTGCTGGTACCACATCTGGTGGTGATTTGGTCGTCATAGAAACTCCTGTCAGTGACCTCCACATCCGGGGCAGACATTCAAAAGATGTCACCATAGAACCCTGTATCAGCTCCTCCTCCACCACAGCTGAGGAGGCTGGGCCCAAAGCTGAGCTTCTTGCTCCCAAAGGTGACCGGGATGTCAGAGGTGACAGCGAGGATCCTATGTTTGTGGGTGTCTCTGCAAGTCAGCCCTTTGGGGAACAGACAGTTCCCACAATGGAAGACCCCCTGCAGTCATTAGATAGAGAAAGAGACAATGCCCCGACCATGAAAAGCCCTGAGAGGGATGCCACAGCAAAGGAAATGTCAACAGATGCCAAGGAGGGATGGTTCAAAATGCCCAAGTTCCGAGTTCCTGGTTTCAGGCGCTCCTCATCCAAGGAGCGAGATCAGGCTGGAGAACAGGAAGCCACTCAAAAGACACAGACCCCAGTCGTCAGCATAGCCTTGGAGGCAGAAGTAACAGCAGCCAGCAGGCAGCTGGCCCACTTGCCTGAGTCAAAGGTCGAGGCACATGTCTCCCTGGGGTCCCTAGAGGGAAGGGCCGGTGTGAAGACCTCAGAGAGCCCAACATATGCAGATGTTGTAAAACGTGATCTCCACGGAGCAGTCTCTAGGCTGCCCAGCTGCAGTGCTGGGACTTCCCAGACACATGTACCCAGCCCTGAGCTTGGTGCCCATCCGTCTATAGGCTCCCTCTCCCTTGAGATGCCTGGCATGAGAGTCTCAGCACCCCGGCTTCCTCCAGAAGGGACAGGCGAACAGGGGCGTCCTGGGCCAGGAGGAAACATTCTTGCTGAGGTGGAGGCTAGAACAGGAAGCTGGCCTTCTCAGCCCCAAGGGCCTCTGAGGCTGAAGGCCTCCCTCACTGAGCTGCCATCCCAGGTGTCTGTGGTGAGCACGAGTCAACTCTGGGAGGATTCTGTGTTGACTGTCACATTCCCCAAACTAAAGGTGCCCAGGTTCTCCATGCATGCCCACAGCTCTGAGGCTGATGTATTCTTCCCTGTGGTGAGGGAGGTGCAGTGTGCAGAGGCCAGCACCAGTGGCACCATGCATAAGGATATCCCTGGGCTATGGGAAGCCAGCATCCTAAGAACAGGTACTAAGGACACCAGAGGGTCACCAGCAAGCCTTGAGCAATCCTTGGAAGCACCCCCAATTTCTAAGGCCAGAGTACATATTCAGGGGTCTCATGGTGAGAGTCAAGAAGTCATTATTTGCAGCAGTGTGGAGCAAGAGCCCACTGATCCCTCAGCACCTGGAGCCTTTTCTACTCAGATTGTGCGGGAATCAGAGATTCCTGCTTCAACAATTCAGACTCCTTCTTACGGATTTTCTTTGCTGAAAGTGAAAATCCCAGAGCCCCCTGTGCAGGCCAGTGTGTATGCAGTAGCTCCTGACTCCCAGACGCAGGAGGGCTTGGGTGGAGACCCCCTGCCAGCTGCTGCAGGGGGACACTTCATTTCTGGCGACATCGGCGAACCATTTGAGATGATCTCTTCCAGTGTTGGCATGCCACCACTGTCATTCACGCCCGAGGCACCTCCTGGGCCCCAGCTTGCGTACAGCATCTCTGATGATGAACCAGCAGAGATTCTTGAGTTTCCTGAAGACAGCCAGGAGGAAAAGCCCCCTGGCATGGCTACAAAACAGAAACCAGAAGGTAAAAAGGCAAGCCTGTTGTGGTCCTGGCTTCCAAGTATTGGGTTCTCCTCTGTGGAAGAGATGGCTGCTGATTCCAGAGACGGCGCTCAAGTATCTACTCCTGTCCACGTGCAGCCTGCAGCTCAGCTGGACCCTGAACTGCCCAGAAAACAGGAGAAGGCGGGCTGGTTCCGGTTTCCCAAGCTAGGATTTTCCTCTTCACCTACCAAGAAGACCAGAAACACCGAAGATGAGGAAGGCCAGGCCGAACCCAAGCTCCCGGAGGAAACTGCCACCTTTTTTGATGCTCAAGAAAGCTTCCCTCCAGAGGAGGAGGAGGAAGCACAGCCAGAGGTGACAAGTTCAAAAGCAATGGTCGCATCCTCTGCGAGAACAGAGCTAGTACTGTTGGAACAGTCTAGAGACACAGGTGACAAATCTACACCTAAGCCTGGGGTCAAGTGAGAGCCAGAGGTCAGAGTCCATGGGAGAGACAAAGAACCTAAGCTGAAAGTTTGCGGCTGAGCACCGAAAGCACCTCACTCTAGAACGCGTTCTTGTAAAGTCACAGGCTTGAAACCAAAGCAGAAGTGAATAGCACTTCTGTGTCACACCACACAGCCCTCCTATACGGAACCAAAAAAATATGTTAGTTTCTTCCAGGGTTTGGAAGAAGTGAAGGCTGCAATGTTGTCAAGTTCTGCTAGTCGCTGTTGGAGAACTCCGTCCCAAGAGTCCTCCAAGTGGTGCCGGGAAAGCAGCATTGTCTCTGAAGTTCTTGCTCACGAACTTCCTCCTTTGTTGACTGTTTCACTATTGGCAAGCTTTGGGATGTTCACTGTGATGATGATGATGATGATGAAGATGATGATGATATGTGTGTGTGTGTGTGGCAGAAAGGTCTGACCAATGGCTGACCGCGCTCAGTGTTAACAGCTGGTTACCCCATAGAGCTCACACACGGGTTTGCATCAGATCTTGTTGTATGTCTATTTGCCTACCTGCCTGTAAGTGTGCAACTATTTCCCCAGATGTGTACAAGTCCCATGTACTGGCTCCTGAGCCCCCTCCTGTACAGATTGCAGCCCATACAGACAGCCCTATGCAGTCACCTCCCATTGGACAATAAAGAAAATGATGCACCCAGTGGTCCAGTTTGCTGATGGCTGTGTTTTCTCTCTTTTGAAACAGGGTGTCTCTGTGTAGCCCTGGCTGCCCTGGACTCACATTGTGTACGAGGCTGGCCTCAAACTCACAGAGACTCACCTTCCTGAGTGCCATGGTGCCCAGCCAGCTGAGGTCTTTTGTTCTGGGGTCCTCACTTTATCCTTACTCTCGCTTTCCTCCCATGCACTATGGAGCTCCAGAAACCAGAGCTGAGGTTCGTCTTAAGAGTGGCCGCCATCTCTCATCTGTTTGTCCACATCCACAGCTAGAGGCCTCAGTGGATACAGAGGAAGAAATTGAGGCCCTGAGTCCATGATAGTGCAGGGGACACAAATGCACTCCTGCTAGCAGCTGAACAGCAGTGCTGGGTTGGAGTGTGGCATTGAAAGTAGGAACAACAGAGGGCAGTTGACCTGGAGGCTTAGCTGGGGGCATGGCCCATCATCAGAAGTTGCTTTCACCTGGGGGACCTTTCAGCTGTCCACAGTGAACTCACAGGTTACTAGAGCAAGGCCAGGGGTTTTCTGCAACCTCCCAACTGCCCTGATGATGCCCTCCTGAGGCTCGCTGTTCCCAGGGAGACACTGGAACTTGGTCTCAGCTCCCTCTTGACCCACAAAGGCTCTTGGTAATAAGAGTTCTTTGTGTTAAAGACAAGATGGCTTGTGGCTTGACTGAGCCACCCAAGAAGATTGTGGGGGCGGGGCAGAGTACTGGCCACTCCTGAGGCTGCCCTTAGAGGGCCAGAAGGGTGGCAGCTGACATATAAAGGGGAATGGCAAGGAATGAGAGATTGTGCTCTTCTCTCTATGTCCCTATAAGTAGCCACACAGACTGGGAGAATTGTCCAAGTTGAGGAGACATGGAAAATTCTGGAAAGCTGGTCAGTAGACCTGGGTCCCACAGATAGGATAAGCCATAATATTCCTTGCCCAGGATGCCTAGCCCCTCTCTGGTCTGACTTCGAAGTGCCAGGCAATAGCACTAAAGAGAGTATCTGTCAAACACACATTAATTAGTCCGTGCTTCCAAGGGTCAGGAGTCCCTGCCTGTCTCAGGTGGGTCCTCTACTTAAGGCTCCACAGGGACATCATCAGATGTAGGCAGGGGCTGTGTCTCATCTTCAGACGGAAGGAGAGGAGCTACTGAAGTTGCCACAATTGCTGGCTACGTCAGTTGCCTGGAAGCCATTGGGCACTCTCATCACATGGACTTGCCTGCATAGCATCAAGGGACAGCCTCTCACACAGACAATGGTGCAGTCTCATGCCCCTCAACTGAGGAGATGACATCTGCCTAGCTTGTACGTTGTATTAGAGACAATGCCCACCCTAAAGGCAGGAGCACATGTAGGTACCACGAACTGGATACCATGGAGCCCATGAAGACTTTGTTTGCCACACCAAGAAGGGCCGTGCCATAGTGCCATAGCCCCTCCAAACCTGTCAAGATGGGTGCGTTTTAGGACAGACCACAAAGTCTGGCACTAACACCAGTGGGTGAAATAGACCCTTCCTGGCTGAGCCAATAGGGCAGCCTAAACTGGTATCTCCCCTGGAGGGTGTCTGAGAACCTCACAGGGCCCAAAGAGCAAACCCACACATGCCCTCTCTGAGGACAGAGCTGGGCAGGGACAGAGAGCAGTCACAGCCATTGCAGAGTTTGGCCTTGCCCACCCCCCGCACCTTTCGGGTCCTGCAGGGCTGTGTGGATCCTGAGCTTCATGTAGCCACACTTCCAGATCCTCGAACAGTTGGCAGGGAAGCAGGCTGGGTTTAGGGGACCTTCTGCACAGACAGGAATGCTGATCGCTAAGGTGGACACCGTAGGTGGTGGTGGGTTCAACAGCACGAATGCAATAGCAAGAGCTTAGCCCTGCCCAGTGTAGTCACGTTAGCTCTCCCTGAGCCCAGAAGGAAGGAGGGCGCAGAGAAAGGGCATCCGAGACTACAGGACAGAGGGACGCTGGACATCTGTTTAACATGCAGTGTTCCTCACACCCTGAACCATCCTTGAGTTCCAGCCCACTGTGACCCTTGGGGCAGCAGCAGGGCAGGTGCACCTGAGCCTCAGCACAGGCGAGAGGTTGGGCGCTGAGACAAGGCTCCCAACTCAGGGTCCTAGCCCACAGCATCAAAGGTCAGGACTCCATCGGAAGCAAACACGGCTTGGTGCCCTGCCTCGGCACACAGGATAGTGAACTCTCGCCAGGCTCCATCCAGCCTTTCTGGCTTCATACCAAAAGTGCTAATCCTGGTCCTCAGGACACCATTTACTAGTTCTGGGCAGGTCTTGATCCCACCCCGATAGTTGCCACACCTCAGCAGCCCTGGTCCCACTCACCAGCCCCCTCCCTATGCCACTCTTACAGCCGTGTCCCCACAGAACAGCGAGCCACAAGCCCAGCTCCTGATGAGGCAGGCTGGAAGTGGCTCCTTGGCTGCTCATGCCCTCCCAGCAATGCCCCCCCTGTCCCCCCACCTCCCCACCCCACCCCCTGCTCTGAGGGCCAAGGCTTAACAAAACTTGCCTTCATGAACACTGGGCCTCCTCGGGAGTGACCATATTCATGCGGTCTTTGGGAGTCCCTGCGCGTGCTAGACATGCGTAGTGGGACACCTTGCTTGTGAGACAGCAATGATGCCTTGGGGTATCCTGAGGGACCCCCGAAGGAAATGGGTGGTCATAGGGGCGGAGTCTTCCTGAGGCTGCAAGCTTTTTCAGGCCCAGTCCTTGCCCGGCCAGGAGAAGCTTGCGAGTTCGGCCATGACAAAGCATTTCAGCCCAGAGGTCAGCAGAAAACTAGGGCCCACACACAGTGAGAACACAACACACGGGGAGTGGGAATATAGCTCGTTAGGTGAGGTTCTTGCCGTGAAAGCCTGAACCTGAGTTTGGGTCTCTAGCACCCAGGTAAAAGCCAACTGCCTTGTAATTCAAAATGCTGGGGAAGGCAGAAACAGGAGGATTCCTGGGGCCTGATGGACACCTAGTCTAGCCAATCCAGCATCCCTGGGTCCTCAGGGAGACCCTGTCTGAAACACTAAGGTGGAGGAAGACACCCAGTGGCAACAGCGACCAGTATACACGCATGGCTTGTGCATCTGCATGAACATGTAGATATGTACACACACACACACACACACACACACACACACACACAGAGAGAGAGAGAGAGAGAGAGAACAGAAATGCCTACTTTTCACCTAGGTCAGGTCTGCAAGCTGGTGGCAGGGTTTTATTGGGGGCTGGACGGCACCAGCATTATACCTGGGATGGCCCTAGTGACTTGTCATGGGAGGGCAGAGAGGCACAGCTGGGTTCTGGGGTCACTTAATGTAGTTGCTTTCTTTCTGTGTCACTGTGGCCCTTCCTCTGCTTTAGACTCTTCTTCATGTTAAAAGCCATTTGGAGCTCTACCGGAAGCTGTTTGCCAGATGACTGTCTCAGGCCCCAAGAGGCGGCTGTTCTTTTCTCAGTTTCTGAGCTTGGGTGGACGAATGCCTGCTGGGCATCGGTGTTTACTTAGAGCAGTCAGCCAGACTGCTCAAGCCTCAGCCTTGCCAGACACACTCCTGGCCTGGGACCTGTCCGTCCAGGTCCATAGCATAGTGCGAGCTCCAGTCGCGTTCGAAGAGTCGCCTTAGCTGCTCCTGCATGGGGGCCACACCTGACTGGGCACGAGGGGTCTTCTGACTGACAACCAGGCCGACACCACAGGTGCTGCTGAAGTAGTCCTCCGACCAGTTAGAGGTGCCTGGAGGAAGGGAGAGAGGGAGAGACACTGGTCCCTGAGCCTATGTCCTCTGCAGCCCAGCCTGTGCTGTGGCCCTCGCCACGGGTTGAAGGAGGGCTCAGAACACTGGCCACTCGGCTGTCACCAGACTCCTGTCATGGTAGCCCTTTCACATAGTGGAGCTGGTTCTTTACCAGTATTCTGGGCCTCAGTGCTCAGGACTCCGCCTGGTGAGCTGTGCTGGCTGTCTGGTCCCCAGACCGTGCCCTCTGTCCTTCCAGCCATCTCATCCCAGCCACTCACCTATGTAGGCTGCCTTATCTGTGACCATAAACTTGCTGTGGTTCACACGGCTGAACGGGATGTTGGAGTGATTGCCCACAGGCACAACGAAGACTTTCTTCAGGGAATAGGAGTGAGTCAGAGTGGGCAGGGTCAGGGAAGGAATTTTCTCTCCCCCGAGCCCATAGGGTCAGTTTCTTACCACGTCTACCGAGACGCCAGCCGAGGGATTACTGAAAGCCTGTAGGGACCTCAGAAAAGCAAACATGGTGGGGTCTGTGTTGAACCAGCAGCTGACCAGTAAGCGCACTTGCACACCCTTATTGAAGGCTGCTGCCCGTAGCGCATTGTCCAGCAGGGGCCAGTACCTAGGAAGGGGGGTGGGGTCAGGGTTCTGCAGGGGTCTCGGCTGGAGGTAAACCGAGCCCAGGACTTGCCAGTCAGAGTGGTGGACGTCACCCAGACCCACCTGGCAGGGTGAGTGAAGCGCGTGGTGGGAAAGTACTCCATGACCGAGACATAGATGAACTCGCGAGCACCCTCCATCACTCTCAGCACTGCGTCGAGATCCCGGGTACGACCGTGGGGGCAGAGTGAGGGTGGCGAGGCCTACAGTGGGAGAAGCATCTCTCAGGACACTGCCACTGACTGGCGCTGTTGAGTCAGGCTTTTCCTGACCCGGATGACTCTGCCGGGAGCTCCAGGTTCATCTGGTTCGCCTCTGGCTCCAAAGTGCGCCACTATGCCAGCCTGTCCCTTCAGTTTCCTAAAAGGGACCTAAGGGGATCTTCGCCAAAAACCAAAACAACAACAACAAAACACTATCAAACAAACAAAAAACGATTGAGAGGCCTATGTGGTAGTGCCTGCTTGAAATCCCAGCATTGAGGACAGTGGTTCTCAATTTGTGTGTCACAACCCCTTGGCGAGGGTGGGGTGAGTTGCCAAAAGGATATCCTGTGTATCAGATATTTACATTACATTTCATAACAGTAGCAAAATTGCAGTTATGAAGTAAGAACGAAATAACTTTATTGGAGGGTCACCTCAACATGAGAAACTGTATACAAGAGTTGCAGCATTAGGAAAGCTGAGAACCGCTGATTTAGGGGAGTGGGAGTAGTTCTTTGCTTAAGTTGGGGGTCAGCCTGATCTTTGTAACCACTTCCAGGCCAGCCAGCAATACCATCTCAAAACCAGCAACAAC
>OU015742.1:202645981-202671248 GCA_907169655.1 Acomys percivali | reverse complement strand
ATCATAGATCAAGCAAGGAGTGGCCGTTTGCAGGCCAATCATGTGGGATCTGGGGGTGCTGGGAGGCTGGTGCTGTGGGAGGTAAACAGACACCTCTTCCGAAGTCCTCTCCTGGCTAACACTTACCTCTGGGTGCCCTGGCTTGCGGTCCATCCTGCCTCCAGCCGCAGTCTGCAGGCTTTGCTTGTGCAGGCATCTGCACAACGCTCCTCTCTGGCTTGCTGCTTCCCCTTCCATCCACTTCCTCTTTGTTCTGAGCTTCCCACCCCCACCTCAGGACTGAGTGGGCCCCTAGAAGGTGGAGCTGAAAACTTTCCCCCAAGAGAAAAATCTGCCCTGCCTGCTCCTAGAGAGGGTCCCTCAGTCATATGTCGAATGTCAGAAGTGAGTTTGGCTCTAAGCACCAGAGGCTCAGGCAAGCGTGCCTCAAACAGTGGCTTAATTGTCCTCCAGGGGCTCAGGTGTTGTAGGTTGGTGGCATTGTTGAAAGGTGGTTGCATTATGAGCTAATTGACAAGTCAGCCCATTGATACACTCATGATGGGTAGACTAGTGGGAGGAGGTGGACAGTGTGGGAGGTGGGGCCTCTCTCTCCTCTCTCTCTCTCTCTCTCTCTCTCTCTCTCTCTCTCTCTCTCCCCATCTCTCTCTCTCTCTCCCCATCTCTCTCTCTCTCTCCATCTCTCTCTCTCTGTGTCTCTGTCTCTGTGTCTCTGTCTCTGTCTCTGTGTGTGTGTGTGTGTGTGTGTGTGTGTGTCTGTTTCTCTCTGTCTCTGTCTCTGTCTCTCTCTCCTTCCTCATGGGCACAGGGCAAGCTGCTTCCCTCGGCCTTGTGGCTGCCATATGCTTTGCCTCCTCACAACAGGTCCACAGCAACGGCCATTATGCCTTGCCTCACGACAGGTCCACAGCAATGCCAACAGCTGAGTATGGCTTGAAACCTCTGAAGCTGTAAGCCCAACTAAGTCCTTCATACTTAAATGGCTTATTAGTCTGTTTCACAGTGAAGAAAAACTGATTGACCCACCAACCATACCCAGAGACCAGTGTCTGGAGAAGTTATTAATGCCACAGACACAGGGAGTATAGCTCTTGGCCTCTAAGCCCTGGAATCCGACTTCACCATGCTAAAATGGCTTCTGAAGCACAGCCATCCTCTTCGTGTCCCTGAGACAGAATGAAGCACCACAGAGAACTTCTGGAGCCTGAACAGGGGACTTCTGTTTATCTATAACTTACAACTCAATCTACACTTGGTCACAGAGCCAGACCTAGCTGCAACAGAAGCTGCATAGAAGCCATGACCCAGCTTGCTGAGGAATTCAAGTGGGGTTGTCCTCTGGCCTGTCCATAAAAGCAAACTAGCCAGTGCTTCCTCACAGGGATTCTGCCTCCCCCTCATACTCCAAGAAGGATCTACTGAAGACCAAACCTTGTTGCCTTTAGATCAGAGAGTCTTGGGAAGAGCCCCTACTTTGAACAGGATATAGGTGGGCCTCCCACCTCCTTGGCAGGCAGTAGACCTCTGTTCAAGGCCTCAGAGTGTCCTCAGGGGAAGAACAGGGTGCTCACAGGGTGAGGAGCATTCCGAGGGCAAGGCCTGACCTCAGTGACCTGTGTCCAGCCTGGTGGGCCAGAAACTGAGTGGAAAAGAGTCCTATCCTTCCTTCCCTGCGGGATAATGTCCTAACTTGATTTGAGGTTGAGTCCGGGTATCCACCAGAGAAGATGGCTCAGACATGGGTTTACGCCAACCCTGGCTGTTCAGAATTCCAGTGTAGCCCCAATCCTTTTTCAGGATGAGCTTTTAAGAACAAAAACTATGTCCTGTGTTGACATCCTTTAGTTAACAGCAACAGTCAGCCAGAAGTGGAACTACAGAAGCCAAAAAGCACGGGTAGTACTTTTAGAGACTTCTCCAGAACTGTGGGCTTTGATGGATCAGGACTTTGTTTTAGTTTTGGCAGATGGTGCTGTCTACGTGCAGTTTACAGCCTGAATGGTGCTTCCATCATGGAGTTTGTTGTGTTAAAGTCTCTGGGCCTGCCAAGGACTGGGGCCTTGTCATAGGGTTGGCTGTCCTCTCTATGATGCAAATGAGGCCTCTTCAGGTTAAGCCACTTTATTCCTGAATACCATTGTGTTCAAGGTACCTACCTGAGGGACTTTGAATGAGGTGAACTACAGTAACCACGGCAGGAGGGGACTCAGCATCCATTGGCCAGTAGAACAGGGTCCTTCCTCCTGCTGGAAAGCAGGGCAGGCAGGCAAGGTTGAACCTCCATGAAGCTTTCAACAAATATTTTTTCGGGTACTGTAGGAGGGCTAGCCCTGTGCCTTCAAGGAAACCCAAGTTCATCTGCCACAACTCCCCTCCCGAGCGACCCCATGGGCCGGGACTGAGAGTGGTGTGCAGCATCGCCTCAGGAAGGGTTCGGCTGAGTATGTCTAAGGGGGTCTTGGGGCCTATAAGGTCTGTTGGACACCCAGTGCAGGGCTCTTGACCACACAAAGACTGGAAGTGTGGTGGCACCCTGTGATGACCAGCTCTTCCCAAGTGACCACACTCTGGGCCCTTGGTGGGCTGGGGTAGGGAACATGGACTTTGGAGATCTCTCATGAAGCTGAGTATCTTAGTCTTCCATTTCTTTTCTATTTCAAAACTTGTATTTTGGGAGCAAACAAACAAGGGCCACCTTAGAGAGCCCCCCCCCCCCAAAGCAATAGTGAGCATGTCAGGCACATCTGAATCTCCATTGCAGAGCTGCAGCTAAGGCGTGTCCATGTTACCATGCCTCAGATAACCAGACTGGCTGAAGGAGACAAACTTGTCCATGTGAACCAAAGTGAGACCTACGTGACTCACTTCTCCCCTCACCCTGAGGGGCTGGTCTTTCTCCAGGCTCTGTTTCATGGCATGGCCTGAGGTTTCCCTCATGATCCTTCCTGGCCACTCGGTGCCTAACAGACTTCAGCTTCCCCACACAGAACCTAAGCCGTCGGGATGCTGGACCGTGCACATTGTAGGACAAAGTGGTCACAGAGAAAATGTCAGGACAAAACAGACTCCTCTGGCTTACATGCATACACACACACACACACACACACACACACACACACACTAGCTACCATCCCTCAAGTGCATGAGGCTTCTGTTTGTGTGAAACAGTACTGTTTTGTTTTCTTACAGGTTGAAGGAGAACATTCTAGAACTGATTTAGTCCTAGAGCACAGTGGTTCCAGAACAGTAACAGCGCCATCACTGTCTCAAGCACAACATGCTGTGCATGAAGAACAGGCCACACTTTCACAGGACGGGCAACGCTGTAGGCTGGTTTATACCAGGGTCACACAGACATGCGAGTCACACGCTGGCCCCGAGGGAGATTGTGAAATCACTGGGGAGAGGAAGCTTCCAGATCCCTTGTCCTCTCAGGACCACGATTGCACATGTCATCTCCTTGACTCATGCGCCTTTGTTCACTGAGCTCTAGCTGAAGGTTGGGGTCTTTGTTTGTTGTTTTTGTTCATGGCAGGGTCTTACATGGCCCAGGCTGACTGCAGAACTAAGTGCAGCTAAACATTGCCTCGAGCCTCCACCTCCAGAGCCCCACGGCAATAGGCACATTGACAGCTGTTCTGCAAATGCTAGGTGAGCAGGCTAGAGACAGAGCCCCAGGCCCAACCTCCTTGATGCCTTTTTTCTTTTTTGTTGTTGAGATTAATGAATTTTAAAAACTCTTTATCTTGTATGTTCAATGGCTTGGGCATTATGTAGTATTTCTTTTCAAAATAAGCATGTTTTATTTTTCATACAAGGTTTGGGAGGGTTGTTTTGGTGTTGGATGTTGTAAACGAATCTTTTATTATGAACAAAAGTCTTAAACTCTGGTGTCAGAAACACGTGGCTGTATTACATCAAGCAGTTCAATCTGGTATCCTCGTGGTAGTAGTAATAAAGGCCACACCTGGGTTATGACAGGGACTAGCACTGCGGGTGTGAGCCTAGCCTGTCCTCTCTCATCGCCGCCGCCACCTCTCTCCTCCTGAGGCGACGTCAGAGTCAGGCGTGCACGGGCTATGGTGTCTTTTTGAGACAGAGTCTCTTGAAGGCCCGGGCTGCTCTGATTAGACTGGTTAACCTATGGGACCTGAGAATCCTGTCTATGTCACCCAGCCTGGGAAAACATGGACATGCCACCGCACCAGCTTTTATACACTGTTGATTTCAGTCCTCAAGCTTGTGTGATGAGCACTTTGTGGACCAAGCTATTTCCCCAACCTCTGTGTTAGACACTTTCTGTCACTGTGACAAAATAGCTGAGAAAACAGTTTAGGAGAGGAAAGGCTTTGTTGTTGGTTTAGCTCATGGTCTCCAAGGCTCCAGTCCTCAGTCACTGCCTGTGTCTCTGGGTCTGTGGAGAGGTAGAGAGTCTGGTGGAACAACAGGAACACTGCTTACCTCATGCAGCCAGGAGGGGGAGGTGGCAACACACATCCTTCAAACACAGTCACAGCGACCTCTGTAGGTTCAGTTATCTTAACCAACATATTTTATTATGAATTTATTAACCGAGAGCATGTCCCTTATAACCCGACTAACCGGAAACAATAGGAAAAGAGGATTAGAGAATAACAAAACCGTAAGGATATCAGTTCCGAGGGATGATTCTCCTGGCATAATCAGCAGGATTTCTTCTGCTGGAACCTCAGCAGGAGCCCAGAGCCCCGAAGCCTTCCCTTCAGCAGTTCTCTCTAGGAGCATCTCAAAGTGGAGTGGAGAACAGCCAAAACTATCCTGTCTCCAAAGGCCCCGCCTCCAGTTTTGGGCTCATTTATGTATCTCCTCCCAGAGTCTGTTCACGAGATCTTTTCAGCTGGCAGCAATCAAGCTCCCGCAGGAGGTGGTTTGTCTTCTAGTGGATTAACCTCACCTGTTCTCACAAGACCGTCCCGATCAGCCCACACTTGGGATCATAACAAAAACAGGTTTCTCTCCCCTTCAGGCCTCCTCCTCCTCCAAACAAGCCCTACCTTCTAGTTGTCTGTCCAGTGCGCACTTACCAGTGGATTTATTTGCACTTGTTTCCCAGTGGGGCTAAGCTTTCAACTCATGAGCTTTTGGGATACTTGACACCTAAAACACCAGACTCCAATCTTTGTTCTAAACCCTTGTGGCCTTCTCATAGTGCAGAATCCATTTACTCAAGAGTCCCCCATGGTCTTCTAGTTATTTTTATGTGTATGAGTGTTTTCCCTGTATGTATGTGTATAACCACACCCATGCAGAGGCCAGAAGAGGGTGTTGGATCCCCTGGAACTGGAGTTACAGACAATTGTGAGCCACCGTGTGGGTGCTGGGAGCAGAACCCCAGTTCTCTGGAACAGAAGCAAATGCTTTGAACTGCTGAGCCATCTTTGAAGTTTAAGTTCCCATAAGCTTAGCAGTTCAGATATTCAAAAGATGAAGGTCAAAGTCTCCTCTGGGACTCATGGAGAATTCTTGAGAACCCATGTAAAAATAAAAAGCAAGTGGCATACTTCCATACTACACTGATATTGGGTAAACAGTCCCATGCCCAGGGAGGAGGTGAGAGCACAGGAGGGAAGATGGGACCGAAGTGTGATGCAGACCCACACGGGCAAATGCTAAACCCTGTAGCTCCAGGTTTGCTGTTACCTGACCTTCCAGGCTTTCCCTTGAAGTGTGGGTGGGAGCCTCCATGAGCCAACACCTTTTCCATTCTTCGTGCCCACATCAGGTGGATGTCGCCAGCTCCGACAGCAGCTGGGCCCACTTATACCAAGGCTGCGATAGCCTGTGAGTACCTGGGTGGCTGAACACTGCCACCAAATGGAGAAACAACTGTCCCAACAGCCTGTGAGCAGGGCATCCTGACACTCTTCTCATAGCAAAGCCTTCCAGGAGAGGTTACGCCTTCACACTATGTGTGGCCAATTCCTCAGGTACCTTCAAGGCATCTCTCCTAACATCACGGTGCAAAATACTTCCTTTTCCTCCTCCTCCTCTCTCAGCTCCCGAAACATGAATCCAGCTGCAGCCAGTTCTCCTTCGGGAGCACCAAGACTGAGGTGGCAGGGAGCCTGGAGGATGGCCTTCCCACTCATAACAAAAACAGACCGATGCTTTCATGTGACATGTCTCCTTACTGGACTCACATACACTACATGTTTTTAAAAAAGCCATTTATGCATTTTCTCAACTGTGCCTTCGCATGCTGGGCCACTTCTGACTGGATGTCATGTCACTGGGTGCTGGGTTTTGCTCTATCCTTTAATGAACGCTGACTTTGTTCCGCCAAAGCTGCTCTTCTTCTGAGACTTGCTTGTAAGCATTGCTGGGGCAGGTACCACGTTGCTGAAGACTAACGCCCATGTCCTGTGTGTCATGACCTCTCTCTCCTCTAAATGGTGATGACATCAGCAGTCCCAGGCCTGGAGCCCCCAGCCCTGCTCTCCTACAGTTCCTCACACAAGGGCAGGCCACGGCCAAGGCGTGCGGCCGAGAGCTTGTTCTCGCCCACGTTTTTACCTGTTTGGCTCTGCACGTCCTAGCTGCTTTGGCCTTCCTTCTGCTGTCTTTACTCAGCAGTAGTACCATGATGTCTGGAGTGACCGTTCGGGCAGCTCTCTCTCAGCTCGCTCCTCCCTTTAAGAGGGCCACAGTCCTGTTCTGCCTGTGGTCGCATATCTGAAAGCTGCCTGTTTTGTGTATTGTTTCCCAGGTGAAGGCGTGATCTATCCTGTCATCGCCATAACTCCCTGCTGTGGTTTGAATCTGGAATGTTCCCTCACAGGCTCGGCAGGTAAGACTGTCTGGTAGACTGCGGAAGCTTAGGAGGTAGGGCCTGGTTGGCAGAAGGGCAGCAGGGGCAGGCTTTTGGAGGGGATAGGCTCAACCCTGAGTATGGTCTGGTCTCTGCTTTCTGATCTGTTATGAAGCTAGAAACTGGGGCTGGAGAGGTGGCTCAGTGGTTAGGAGCACTGGCTGCTCTTGCAGAGGACCAGATTTGGTTTCCACCACCCACGAGGCACGTTAACAAACATCTGTAATTCTAGTTCCAGGTGATCCGATGGTCCCTTCTATTCCTCACCGCACTAGGCACGCACAGAGTGCATACAAAAATGCGGAACACCAACACACAAAAGCAATCACCTGCTGCTTCCTTGTTTAGGCTGCCACCTGGTGGCAACATCTGAATGTCAGTGACTTTTTTTTTTTTTAAGACAAGGTCACATTTTGTAGCCATGGCTGGCCTCAGACTCCGAGATGCCTGCCTCCTAAGTTCTTGGATCAAAGGTGTATACCACCACATCTGCTGCCTTTAGTGTCTTGAACCCACGTAGACTCCTTGTGCCCAGGCAACATAGCCACCCAACACCAGCCCCGAAGAAGAGAGCCAAGGCAGCAGACACTGGCGTGCTGCCACGTGGAAGAATGATTTATTAGAGCAAACTCCATGACAAATCATATAAAATAACCACTTTCTGAAAGACAGCCACAAGACCACCTGAGGACAATGCAGAGACACCTTCAGAAGCCAGACAGACATGATGCCAATGCCAGGCTGACGGCTAGAGTGACAGAGGAACTAAACAGGGGAGGAACACCAATTTGTGCATTAAAAAAAAAAAAAAAAAGTACAGTGATGACCAGGGCCAGGAGGCATGGACTCTGCAGAAGGACAGCCGTTTACTTTTGTGGAGCAGGCTGTGGGCAGTGTGTGGGACATGCAGGGGGAGCAGCCAACAGGCTGGGCTGGCATCTCCTCCAGACAAACAGCAGGCTACACACACACACACACACACACACACACACACACACACACACACACACGCACGCACACACACACGTAAACATCAGGTGGGCTGGGCAGAGGCACACAGGACCCATGCATGACTCTCTATAATCTAAGTGTAAACAGGAGGACCCATGCTACCCAAGGGCTCTGGGTCCCCCGCCGCAGCTACCTCTCTCCCCAGCTGACAGGTCCTGTTCAGGAGCAACACCCACACAAATGTCAGACAGCGCACAGAGTGCACCCATGCCAGCCTGGTCACTATGGGACTCTGCCCATCCCATTCCAGCCAACAGGCTCTTTGGCTTAGTGCCTCCAGAAACACCAGCAAGGGCAGCAGCAGGGCAGCCACACTGCTCACCTGGCAGGCCCCGGCCGGACAAATCCTGAGAAAGCATAACCAGTAGTGGGCCTGTCCCTGCCAGGCCCCCACAAAGGAGCAGGCCACAGGAGCCCGCTGCAGTTACCGCTCCGTGCCCACACCATCTAGGACGGCAGGGGCAGGTACATGGTTTAGATCACAAAGCCAGGAGCTCTCAAATCTCTTTTTCTGACACTCTGGTAAAGCACTCAGCACAACCGAAGGGGGTGCTGGCCTACCCAGCTACATGCAGTCCCACCACGAGGAAGCCCCAGGGACCCTAGTTGGGATGAATCCACTCAGGAGGGCTTGCTGGGACGGCACCCAAACTCAACGGGTTTGGCAGTTGTGTTGGCACCAAAGGCTTAGAGCCGTGGGGTTCCCGCCCCAAATACCTCCATGAACCACTCATCTGCCCAGGCTGATGGGCTCTGCAGCATCTCCAGCTGTGGACTCAGGTAGGCGCCACACAGCAAGTGGCCTCCTTCCTGGACAGTCTGGGGTCATGACAAGCCCATTCAGCTTCTGTGTTTGGCACTGACTGGCCCCAGGGTCCAGCTCCTTTCTCTGTCTGGCTTCAAGCCAGCACACAGGGATGAGACAGGGCCTCTCAGGCCGGAGCTGCACCTAGGTCAGGCCTGGTGGTGCAAAGTACTCTTTCCTTCAAAGCTAATGGCAAAACAACAGTGATGGAGAAGAGGTGAATATGAGGCCTCAAGGGCTGGCCCTTGGCAGTGGATACCCCAGGGGCTAGGCTAGGAGGCCGGTGGAGGTGGGGCAGCCATGAGCTGGATGAAGTGGTTGGGTGCTGGCTGAGGAGGGGGCTTGGGCATGGGAGGCACCCGTCCATGGGGTTATGGCACATGGGGTTTTCACAGAGAACCGCCTGCAGCCAGGCAGGTAGGCCATGGGATACACAGGCAGGAACAGGACACACGGGCATGAAAAGGCTGGCCTTGCCTGCCTCACGGCTTAGATTAGGAACCTCTCAGCATCGGGGAGGAAGGCAGGCTCTGGGAGGCCAGGGGGCCCACAGTTTGCCCGTTGTGGGAAGCTCCTGAGAGGCAGAGCTGGCAGCAAGGTGTCCACAGAGGCCGATGAAGTTGAGCTCTGAGCTGCTGGCCGGGCTTTCCCAAGTCCTGGCTGAGCGGACCCTGCAGGAGTCCTGTTTCCCATGAGCAGGTCAAGGTTCATGCTGGGGTCCACAATGGCATTGATGACTGGAGAAGAAGGCAAGGAGTCAGGCCAGCTGAGAATCTGGCCATAAGCCCTCAGGTCTGGGCCATACCCACCTTCTAGCTGCTTCTGTACACGCCGGAGTTCCTTCAGGATGGAGCTGATCTCCTGGGAAGGACAGAGAGGAGACAGGCTAGAGCAGGAACACACAGGGGCCTCACGTCCCCCTGGTGGACTTGAAGCAAGACTGAGGTTGTGGCTCAGAGCAGCTCAGCAAAGCCACGGCCAAGGACTGGTCCTTCTGTGCCTCACCTTGTTGGACGTCTTCAGGATGGGCACTTCATTCTCAGCATTGATTCTTGCCTCTAGGTCCTCCCATGCCCGGCCCGTGTTCTGGAAGAGGATCCTGGGAGGAGAGCAGGGACAAGGACAGTGACAGAGAAGACAGAAGAGAATGGCTCCTTCCCAGACATCTCTCTGGCCATAGTAAAACTGATGCCATCTCTTGCTGGAGCTAAGAGGGAAACGGAAGCCCAGAGCGGGAGCATGGCTAGCTAGCTACCTGAGGTGCAGGTAGGGGCAGCTGGTATGGAGATGAGGGCTGGTGAGAGGAAGCAAGAGGGCCCCAACCTCAGGGACACAGAACCTGGCTACCCACACATGACCTATCAGGCTGCACACTGACAGTCATGTGACACTGTTGGCACTGCACCCACTTACTTCATCTTCTCAGCAAGATGCTCTGTGTTTTCACGAATGGCATGTGACAGCTGGGACACTGGGTTGAGCATCAGGTTATCAAAGATCACCTAGAAGGACCTGGGAGTTAGTATGGCTACAGCTCCCCCCATCCCCCTGCCTCAGCTAGCTGGCCTCCATCTCACCACCTAGACACTGTCCAAGACATGCCCCAACCCGCAGCTACACAGCGTGGGTAGGGCCCGTGCCTCTTCACGGTTCCGAGGCCTAGTTTTGTTGGCCAGGGCATCCTCGCGGCTGTCATTCATGTTCTGATCCAAGTTGTGAGCGTTCATGGAGCCAGGTGGAACCTTCTGGAAGTTGAGGCTGGCCTCTGGAATGCGCTGTACCAGCTGCAGAGAACAGAGCCAGACACCAACGTCTGATGCAGAGGTGCCACTAGGGGTGGAGAGTGGCCCTCCACTGCTCCAAACAGACAAGGGATAAAACAGGTCCCAATACCCACTCCCTTGGAAGGACACAGCTGAGTGTGAGGACAAGCCCCACACCACAGGCTCTCAGGGACTCTATAAGGACTCCTATGATAACCCCAAGAAGCACAAGGCCCAGAGAGATGGGCCTATGTGCCCGAGAAGCCTGGGACTCACCTCTTCACGGGCTGAGATGGTCGACGCAGGGGTGTTGGGCACATTCCCAAGAGACGGGCTGCGAGTGGGTCCTGGTGAGCCCAGTGAGTCTCCATCCCCAGCCACATCATGAATCTCCCTGGCCAGGATGGCCACATCCTTCACTAGTGTCTGGCTTAGCCTACGTGTGGCCAACAGGGAAAAAAACAAGTTCTGCTAGAGGTCCCCGGCACACAGGAAGAGGATGGGGGGGCTCACAAGCACCCCATGCACAGTGACTGAGGGCAGTGGGTACAACTCCCACTGTCTGAGGCAGTGCTGCGTAAAGGCCCAGGTCTAGGGTATCTGGTGGCCTGGGAAAGGTTTCCACAAGAAGGGTGAATGGGAACCATCCCCACCCCCCAAGCCCGGCTCCCGAGTATCTCCTCTTCCTGCACACCAGAGCTAGACATTGTGGCTTTCAGGTCGCCCCCTCCCCCCAGAACAGATACAACTCAGCCACCGAATGTGTGGGTACCACCTCGGCGAGCAAGGAAACGGAGGCAGGGAGGAGTGACTGGAGAGCATCTTGTTGCGCTTCTGACTCCAGGGGTCAGAGTTGGGCGGAGGCACCTTTTGGTTCTTCCAGTGATGTCTGAGAGCTAAGTTCTGAGCACATCATGGGAGGGGGGGGCACACATCTCTATGCTGTAGGACCTGCACCCTGACCAGAGGTCTGGTCCCAGCTGCCTCAGGGCCATCACCACACTGGTCCCTCTCCAGAAGCTCCCTCTCGGTCCCCCAATGGGCTGCCCAGGCTCCTCACTGGTCACGTGGCTCTGACATCAAGATGACACAGAAGCTGAACCTGTGACTCCAGGTGACACAGAACTTCCACCTGTGCTGCCACTCTTGGCACACTGCACCTGTCCCCTGGGCCCAGTAGGCTGGCATGCTAGAGCTTGAGAAACCCACAAAGGCTGTGCCTTTTCTTGTTCCTCCTAACACTGGGCTGAGACCTAGGGAACCTCTACCCTTTGCCTCTCCCCAAGGGTAATACATCCCACACCTGCTGCTCAGGAGGCCTCCTCTTTTTCTTTCTTTCCCCCCCCCCCCTTTGTTTTTGGTTTTAGTTTTTCGAGACAGGGTTTCTCCGTGTAGCCCTGACTGTCCTGTAGTGGCTTTGTAGACCAGGCTGGCCTTGAACTCACAGCGAGCCACCTACCTCTGACTCCCAAGCGCTGGGATTAAAGGCGTGCGCCACTATGGCGCTGCTGGCCCCTCTTTTTCAGCCCATTTCTCTTACCCTGTCGCTACCTGACCTCATTCCACCATGGCCTCAGTTGCTGTCTGTGAGGTTACAGTAATTGTCTCCCTGTCCCCACATGGGCCACTCTTCTGAGGGCCAACTGTTGCTCGTCACCTTCCACATGCTCAACTTCAACATCCTCAACAAAAGCTCTGATGCCCACATAGTTGCTGGGGGTCCTCCACAAGCCTTTCAGGACCTGGCCACCAGGGTACTTAGCATAGCTCAAATAGAACCACCCCTGCACACCCTTCCCCAGAATGCACCGAGAATGACTGTGTGAGGAAGTTTACTTAGAATAAAAACTGTGGTCACACTAGCCCCTTGAACTCAAACCCCCCCTCTTCCTAGACAGACATCCACCCAACCATCCAAATAGTTATTTACCAACTAAGCTATCACCTACAGACCAATTCATCCATCCATGCACATGCACCCAACTCATCCATCCATCCATCCATCCATCCATCTTTTGGTTGCTGCTGTTTTTTTCATGCAGGGTCTCTCTGTGTAGCCCTGGCTGTCCTGGAACCTGCTTTGTAGACCAGGCTGGCCTCGAACTCACATAGATCTGTCTGCCTCTGCCTCCAGACTGCTGGGATTACGGTGTGCCATACCTGGCCTCATTCCCCTACTTTTATCAACCAGTTTATCACCCACTCATTTATTCACTGCACAGAAAACAATCTCCAAGCATACTTATGTCAGGAGCCTGGCCCAGCCTAGTCCCCGCCCTCTGGCTGCTCTCAGCCAAGGGGAAGGAATCTACGGCCTGGCCCTGACTTATCACTCACCTAGCAATCTCTGCAATTTCGGCTGTCTGCACAATGAAGCCGTAGGGGTCAGGCTCTTCCTCATCGTCGTCTGTGTCCCGGGGCCGGGCCCGGGTAGAGCTGCCAGACCTTGGGGTCTGCGTGGCTGTTGAGGCATGGGAGCGTGTGTGTTTAGGGGAGCTGTGGTGGGACCCATATTCCTCCTCGGAGGTGGACGTGTAATCCGAACCCTGCTGCCGCCGCCGCGTGCCTTGAGTGAGTGGGTTGGTTTCAAGCGAGAATAGAACAGAGAACATTCAGTGCCTTGGTAGCTCCAGGGTCCCTCTGGATGAGGGCTCTGTGCTGCAGGGCAGGGCGCATCACAGCTGTCCCCAGAAAACCCTAGCAGAAGCACCCCCAGCCCAGAGGACATGCAGGGCCAGGGACTGAGCACTTCCAAGGCCAGTGCCACATCCAGGGGTCGGGGAGGAGTCAGAGTGGTAGACAGCTGTGCCTGAGGAGATGAGGGCACCTCCTTGGGGACCAGGAAAAGATGCTGGGCAGAAAACAAGGCTAAGTCACACACAAGGGCCAGCTAGGTTCCCACAGCCTTCCTCAGACCCACATCCTCAAGTATGGCTGCCTGGGTAGGATCTTAGACTCCTTGGCTCAGGGCTGTTTTGAGCCCCAAGCAGCTTTGAAAGCAAATACACTTTGGATGAAGGGTGGGCGGGGTCTGCACGCTAAGCAGTGCCGGCAGGTTAGGGACAGCAGTTTCTGCCAAGCAGACAACCTCGATCCAGGCAGCCACCCTGTCCCCACCCAGTGGGCCCAGCAGGCAGGTCTATGAGAAGGTGCTGGGGTGTAGGGAGGGTAAGTGGAGTCAGCGGGGAACAGGAAGGCCAGGGGGTGGGGCTGCAGCACCTTGGCTCAAACCAATCCACTCAACCCACTGGGGCGCGGCACCACTCCCTTGATGGGGTGAGACAGAGGCTATACGGACAGGATACTAGCCACTCCAGAAGTGGGCCAGCTCCAGCGGCTGTAACATTCTGTCCCTTCTTACTGTACACACAGCTCAGGGGGTGGGGCAGAGGTCGCTTGTCCATGTGGACTGACACAGCCCTCTCAGGCCAGGGGTTCTGTGGCCATCCGGGGTGTCAGAAAGACTCTCATTAGATAGACACTCTTCAGTAGGCTTCAGCCCAGGGGACAGGGGGCAGAGAACATTGGGAGAGCCCTCCTTGAGCCCTCAGCTGGGCAGCTTGGGGCCCTACAGAGTCATCAGACTCTGGGGACACCAAGAATGACAGAGCCAAGCTCAAGTCTCAGGCACGGAGGCCACCAGGGTGACAGGAGGGACCCTGGGATGGTCCCCTGCCACACAGGAGCCATGGGCACATCTGGCCAGCACACATGTGTGTGCAGGTTTACAGTGCATATACCCAGGGGCTCAGCTGCTGCTGGCCATCCTGCCCACCCCCGCGCCCACTACCCATCACCCCACACTCACTGGAGGAGTATCTGGCACTGCCAGGGCGAGCCCTGCTGAAGGCTTGGCGGGGGCCTGCGTTGGCAGCGGTAGCAGCAGTCTTCTTGGCGGCAGCACGGGCCTCGGCTATTGTGGGCTTCCGACTGCTGCAGTAGAGCTCAGCACTTCGGCCAGAGAAGCCAGTACGGGCAGGTGCCACCTCAGAGTCGCTGGGCCCTGTGAAAGAGCCTGCCCGCTTCCGGGGCATGGCCAGGATGTCCAAGCGTGTCAGTTTCTTGGCCTGCTCAGGGGCTGGTCGGTTCGCTGGTTCAGGGTTGGCCGCAGTTCCTCGTTCACCATCCACGGCCTCAGTGTCCGAGGCATCCCCCAAACGGGCCCGCCTGAGTCGGGAGGCCCTGGTGGGTCTTGGGGTGGACAGGCTGTTGGAGCGCGTCAGTGCCTGATGCACCTTCTGAGCGGTGGTGGAAGTGCGGCTTTGCTCCTCCCGGGCAGCTGGGGACGGTGGGGGAGCCACTGGTTTCCGGCGAGATCCTTGTCGGCCTACCAGAGTAGCCTCAGGGGTCTCGTGGTTAGAATTGGGCAGGTGGGCAAGGCCAGAGCTTCGCTCCTCTTCAGGCCAGTCTAGGGACCCTCGAGACCCATGGCCACGACGCATGGCTAGGCGCCTTGATGACTCTCCATGGCCCAAGTCTGCAAGGCCTGGCGGGCGATGCTGTCTCTCTGACAGCCGCTCTCGGGAGCCGCCCTGGTTAGTGCCCCCTGTGTCTGGTACCGCTGGTGGAGACAACAGGCTCTCCTTCTGTGGCCCTGGGGTCTGGGGGGTTGTTGGGCTGGGTCCATTCTTGCCACTGAGCAAGCTAATGGTGCTAGCTGTGTCCACATCTGAATCCCCGGATAAGGAGTCCTCTGGAGGCCTGGTGGAGCTGCCTGCCTCACACTCATCTGCAGACTTGGCGAGCAGTTGGGCCTCCAGGGCTGCCAGGGCCGTCTCGGTCTCCTTCAAGATGAGGTGGGTGTCCTGCGTGTGAAAGTCCATTCGTGAGGCCCGGGCTGCAGCCAAGTCTTGTAGGAGTGGGTGGCTAGAAATGTGAGGAAGCTTGCCAGGTGCTGGGGGACCACTGGTTGGTTCCTTGGTGAAGCTCTCTTGCCGGGCAAAGGCCAGGGCCTCCTTTGGTGGGGCCGGGTTGGGCTCTGGGGACCGACCACTGCGCAGCTGGATCACCATCCTCCCGTTGGTACTGACGTGGAGGCCATTCCTTGCCGAAGAGCTGGTCTGGACTACCTGTCCTGGGCCGTCCGCCTCCCCGGGAGCCACAAACGATTTCTTGGGGAAAGCAGTCTCTCCATTCTGATCCCCAATGAAGAAAGAGGTGGGGGCCCTTGGTGAGCGCCGCCCCCGGGCCCATGCTAGCTCCTCCTGCCGTTCTGGCCCTGGGTCTGGGCCTCGGCCGCCATCTGACCCGCTAGCATCACTGAGGCTATCAGGGTCCAGGTCTTCTTGACCTGGAAGGTGGTTTGCCTGCTCACTGCCAAGCCCCGGTGGTCCTGAGCCGCTCCGCCGGGCAGCTTCAAGACTTGCAGGGCTGTCAGCCCTATCACTGGGCAACTGAGGGAGCAGTCGCCGAGTGCGCACAGGCAGGGTCCCGTCAGGCTCTCCGGCTCTGCGCCCAGGACCATCCTCTGCAAAGCACAAGGCCAATGCTGTTAGAATGGCCACAGGACTGCAGGCCCTACATACACACAGAACCCCAACCACCTTCCAGACACAGGCTGAGGCAAACCATGTCTATGGCCAGCTGAGACAACCTTGGTCTGGCCCCCAACCCTTGCAGCAAACTCTAGGCCCACCTACCTGCCAAGCCAGCATCAGAGTAGCTATCAGCCAGGCTAGCCCATCGGGACACCCACTTCTGACCCCCAGGGGAGCCTGGGACCAAGAGGCTCTGCAGAGAGAAGGGCAAGAAAATACATCCACAGCCCGGGAGGCACACGCCCTGAAGGGAGACCAAGGCCTAAAGAGACCCATTAATGCTGTAGCGGTCACAGGCAACTCCCTCCGCAGTAGCAGCCAGGAGGTCCCCATGGCCTTCCCTAGGCCTGCTTGACCCCAGTGTCATCACCAACTGGTCATCTTCCTCAGTGTACCAGGACTCAGTCCCAGATCTGGCCCTTTTCTATCCAGACTCTTCTTGGGGTGGCTGCCCAGCCTTGTACCTGCTGCTCCATCTGGGGAGCCATGCCTGGTGTTCGGGAAGCAAACTCTTGCAGCAAAGCCATTCGCTGGGCCATGCCCCCATCACTGGATTCATCTCTGTCACCTCTGATGACCGGGCGGAAAGTAGCTGAGGACACCCTGGAGAGCTCAGGGGATTCAAACACCCCAAAAACCTGCCGAAGGAAGACAGTACCAAGGGTCAGAGGTGCCTCCATCTCCACTCCCCCCGCCCCCCGCCACACACACAGACGTAGCTCCAACCGCTGTGTGGCTGGGCCTGGTGGATGGGAAACAGGCCCATCCTGGAAGTGCGGCTTTGGTCCACCCGGGCAGCTGGGAACGGTGGGGGAGCCACTGGTTTCTGGCAAAGCCCTTGTCACCCTGCCACAGTGGCCTCAGGGGCCTTGTGGTTAGAACTCGGCATGGGGGAAAGGCCAGAGCTCCACTCCTCTTCAGATTAGTCCAGGATCCCTCTAGACCTGTGGCAAGTGCAGCTAGACCGACTATGTGGCTGGACATGGTGGATGGGAAACAGGCTCCATTCTGCCAAGGTAAGAGTCAGAGCCCAGGGGGCCCTCTCCCCCTCCAAGCCCTCTTGCCCACCTGAACCAGGCACATGACTCGACGGCAGCAGGCCAACACCTGGCTCCCCAGTGTGACCATCAGCCCTAGAGTCCCTTCCTGCCCCACAAACCCCATGAGGGTCCCCTGGTCTGGCCCATATACCACACCTGGTCGATCATCTTCCGAGCCTCCTCCACTTCTTGGTCTTGAGCTTCTGTCTCAATAGTGTAGGTGCCTGCGTCACTAAGGCTATCGTCTTCCTCCTGTTTGCGTGCCTTGGTCAGCTGGGGGTCAGTGGGAGGTGGTGGGGTGGTAGAGGGGGTCACAGGGCTGGCCCCTCGTGGTGTCAAAGGGGCAGGCAGCACCGGAGGTGCCTTCTCAGGGCCAGGCCTGGTGGCTGGGGAGCTGTCCCGCATACACTGGGCCATGAAGTCCTGTGCCAGGCGGGAGCGGCGCCCTACACTGCCAAAGGAGCGGGTGGAGGCACGGGGGACAGGAGAAGTGTTGCCTAGCCGCTCCTCAGTCTTTTCTCGCTTGAGTGAGCTGGCCCTCTGTGGTCCTGAGCTGCTGCCTGCTGCACGGACAGTGACCGCAGGACGCTCTCTGTCAGCAGTCCCAGCGACCCGGCGCTTGTCAGCCTTGGGGTCTGCAGGTGGGGTGTGTGTAAAAGACTGAGAGCGTTTCTTGCGGGGTGTATCCTCATCAAAGAACTCGATGACAAAGGCTTGCTGGTTGTGCAGCAACTCTTGGGGGTCCCTTTTGATCTGCCTCTGCAGCCGCACCTGCTCCCCACCGGCCTCTGTTGGGGCTCCAGACACCGAAGCAGCCTTGGCCAAGGGGTCCTCTGAGTCGCTCTGTGTGCCGTCCTCGTGCTTGTGGCCTGAGAGGACCCTTATTCATCAGCATACAGCATGCAATCTTGGGAAGCCTCACTACCCCACGCCCACAGGGAACAGATCCAAACTGACTCCCATGTGGAAGGAAGTCCGGCACCACTGGGAACCTAGCACATGTGGCTCAGAGACGTAGGGGACACTAGACACTGGCCCACCCCAGACCAGGCAGGTGGTTCTTGGCCAGTTCACTGGAAAGTAAAAATCAGCCAAGCCACCTGGGTCCTGCTTGACATGGTGAGTGTGTGGGGACAGGCAGACCACCTGCTACCTTAAGAACCAGCCCAGGCGCCAGCAGGCACTTACCCTTCAGCGTACGGGTGTGGACAGGAAGGTCGCTTTTGGTGCTGTGGCGGTCATCCCCTGGGCCATCCCGGCGTAGCAGGCTTGGGTCATTCTGCACCAGCCAGTCAGCCACCTTAGTTTCGGCTGAGACCATCTCGACGGGTGTGGCCTCCTTGCTGGGAGGCCGCCGCTGGCGCAGGGAGAACTTGGTGATGTGGTCTTTGATCTTCACCTTGCCTGGGCTGCAGTCATCAAACTCGATGGTGAAGGAGGCGTGGCTCTGTACCACAGGAGCCGTCCCACCACCACCACCTGCCTCCTGGTCTTTCGTGGGCACTTCCTGTGTTGGCACCTCAGGGAGCCGTGGTGGCTGTGGGGCTTCCTTCGTGGGGATCTCGAAGTAGCTGGGTTCGCGTCTGAACGAGTAGTCTGGTGGCTCAGCAGGAGCACGGCAACTGTCTAGCTCACCATCTTGCTGTGCCAGGTCCTTGGGACGCTCTGTGGGGAGGGGTCCTCAGGCCAAGCCTCTTAGAAGCCACCCTGCTACCCTCTACCCCAGCCATAGCCGGAGCGCTGAGACCCACCTGGGTAGGGCTCACCCTGGTGCCGGTCTTCAGGCGGTGTGGCGCTGTCATCCTCACCCCACCAGGAGGGTTGCCCATACAAGGGTGTGCGGTAAGCTACTGCCTCTGTAGGGGAGTTTGGAACTTAGGTTGCTATGGCCCGCAGTGTGGAGATCTGGGGCGGGGCCAATCTACAGGCCAGCTCTGGTCTTTCTTCCAGCTGGGACCTGCAGTTACTCAATGACGGCCACTCTGTTTCCACATCTGTGGGCAAAGATGACCAGTAACCCTGCCTAGGCCCCTCTCATCCTGAGGTGTAGAGAGGAGGCTGCATTCTCTGCCTTACACTGTACAAGGCAGCAAGAATCCATATACAAGGTTTGGTCTTGTCTAAGGTTCTATAAGGTTCTATAAATGGATCTCTGTCTAGAAGCTAACATTCTGTCTCCCATGAATCTAGGTTTTCAGTTCCTATTTGGGCAAGAGCAGAGTCCAGTGCCTCAGGTCAGGGAGTTGGCTATAACTTATCCCCCAAAAGCCATCAGAATCTTGGTTACTGGCCCAGCTGCTCATACCTACAGGCAGCAAGAAGGTCTGGGGGTTACCTGTCAGTCAACAAGTGTCCCTGTAGAACGGAGGATATCCCTTGGTATTTTGTGTGTGTTCCTCCCCCCAGGGACGCCACTCTTTACAAAATTATTATGTGTTCCTCATACGAATAACGGGCTTCATTATGTTGGTCCCCCGCGGTATACCATACACCCCGATCTTATTCCACCACCCACACCCTGGTTGTGCCCCTGACCACTGGCCTAAGGACTTCATTCTTTATCCAGGTGCTGTACAGTGGCCCTTGAAGCAGCACATGTCTGCCACTGAACAGCTCCAAGCTGTTAGCGCCAAGCCTATCTTGGATGCTCCAATGTGCTGCGTCTGCTCCGTAGGGCTGAGAAACTTACTCGCGGCACCTGCTGGCTGCACCTGCTATAGCCTCGGGGACAGCTCCAAGCCACTGCCACCAGCTGTGTGTACTCACAACCTGGACAGTGACAGGTGCTCTGAACAGGTCAGATGACTTTTTGGAAACTGCACAGTCCCCAGCAGTCTTCCCAAAGACAAGCACAGGTTGCTGTTTGGGGCACACCTGCATCCCAGCCACACGCCAGCAGTTCAAGGCACCTCACGTGGGTACACGGGCCAACCCACAGCGCACAACAGATGTTGGCCAAGGCTGGGGCAGCAAGGTGACCTTCCTGATGCAGGAAGGACAAGATCCCTGGCTTCCTGAAAATACCACCTTCTTCCACCTGCATCCCCAGGCAGGACTCGCACCTCCTGTTACTATGCTGTACTTCCCCTACACCCACCTGGGCCCAGATACCACTGCCCACCTCTGCGCTAACCCTGAACGTATTTTAAGCTGGACCTTACCTTGCACTCATCTACCTGCCCCACCCACACCCCCCACCCCACACCCCCCCAGCCCCAATGGCCATGTGATCTGCAGAATCAGGCCCAAACATCTGACTTTAAGGAATTTCGACCTGCCTGCCTCTGACCTGCTGCAGATCACATGGGAGGCCATCTGATGATCCACCAACTGTTAGCAGCCCCAGGGTCTGAGGAAAGCAGACATGCCTGGGGAGGTATGTGCAGATACACTAGACAAGCCCAGGGTCAGGCAGGCCTGGGCCCTGACTTCTGAGCTGTGCTGTGAACTGCAAGTGCAGCTGGGGTGAGGAGTCACATGGGTAGAGCAGGGAAAGACGGCACACGGAAGGGCAAGGGTGGCTCTGTATTTTTGCCCTTCCCGTACCCACCCTGGTCCCCACACCCATGGCCTACCTGCTCCATGTCTTCGGTCCCCTTTATCTGGCCTGAGTTGTGAGGACTCACAGTAGGGTGTGTGCTCCGGCAGTGCCTCCCCCTTCTTGGGTGCAGAGACCTTGACGCTCACCTGCAGCTGGCTGGTGTACTTCTCATGCTGTGGGCAAGCACGCAGCGTGAGGGACACTGCGCCAGCCTTGGAGAGCCTCCCAGGCAGGGAGAACACAAAGAACAGAAAGAATCTGCAGCCAGTCCTTCCGGTGGGCAGCTGAAGGGGCTAGGCCTGTGCAACGCAGAGCTGGGCAGAGGCCTCAGAGACCCTCATCCCCCAGGCCCCACCAGAAACAGACCCTGGGAGGGTAAGCCACTCAGGGGCCCAGCTACATGACCCCTCACTCTACAAAGTCCTCTGGAAAACTAGGAAAGGGCAGACCACTCACACGGTCTACACGAGAGCTCCAAGCTCCATGACCCACACAAACAAGGCCAGCCACAGGATCCGAACTCCCTGGATGAAGCTCCAACCAATGTGAGCTCCACAGTCTCAAAGACACCAGCCCAGAAGACATGCTGGTGGCCTCCGTTTGCCTTCCACTTCCTGCCTCCACCCTTGGTGGTCTGGTTAAATCCTTCCTTGTATCCTCCCCTGGGTGGACCCCGGGCCCAGGAAAGTGTGTGGTCTGGCTTTCCACCCTGCTTGGCCCAGTGGGAGCATACTCTACTCCCAGTGGGTTCTGGTCTCCTGTTAGGTGATCCCAGTGTCCACCCACATCCATTGCTTCCCAGTTACCTCCTGAGCCACAGGCTGTGTCCCACCAGCTACCTGACTTGCAAGGTCCGAGGCTGTATCTTGTAGGGCTCGAAAGTCCCAACTGTTCCAGTAGGCCAACCACTCAGCCCTCACCTTCACTGTCCCCTCCCCAGCTGTCCCTACCACCTGTCCCTGTATAAGCCTGAGGGTAATGACTACTTCTCACCTGCTGGACCAGGCCACCCAGCAGGACAGGCCAAGCAGCTCTGATTCATAGCACCTGCAGCCGACAAAGGGTGGCCAGGAGCCTGGGGAATGTGTCTCCGGGAGAGACCAAAGCAGGAGCAGAGAGTGGCAGGCTATGGAGCTCAGCCCTGGCTGCCAGGGGTCCCAGGGTGGGGCTTCCTTAGCCCCTGGGCCTCCTTGACACTGACCTTGAGCGCCTCCTCAGGAACGCGGTGCTGCACACGCTCTAGCACGTACATGTTGGAATGTGGCTGCGAGTTAAGGAGAACACAGAACAGGAGGGGCAGGAAGCACGGAGGCCAGCATGCTAGTCATCAGTCTGAGGAGGTGGACTCGAGGGCCCCTCCTCGGGGAGGACCAATCGTGCCCTACCATACATGAGAGCGTAGAGTATGCAGGCTTCAGAACTTGAGGTCAAACCAGGACTCGGGATCCCAAGAGTGGTGGCTTCTTCCTCAGCCCCTCTGTGTCCTCTGGCTGAGTGTACACAGAGGCAGGCTGAGGCTCAGGGCAGGTCGCAGGGGCTGGAGTCCCACAGAACGCCCCTCTGGAAGAGGGAGCCCAACCTCACTCTAAGACTCTCTAAGCCTTAGGGCCTCAGCTGTGACTTAGAAACCCCCTCATCTGCTTTAAGATGCAGAGCAACTGTGCCCCGGTCCTGATGAGGGAAGTAGGGGAGTCCTTCCGGGAAGGATATCATAGCCAAAGCGAATGACATCGTTGAGCTTCAGTGTGATGTACTTCTGGTCTGGGATGCGCACGTCATTCACAAATGTCTAAGGAAGGAAGGGGAAGAGGAAGCCTAAGCAGACCCTCCTCGCCTTCCTGCGCTCCTGGCTCACTGTCCTAGGAGCAGACCTCTCAGGCAGAAAACCCAGCCATCCTGCATGGCACGGTGGATGGCACGGGAAAGGCCTACTTTTCACAAAGCCCCTGCAGCAAGGGTGGACGGGAGAGGAGGGGAGTTGAGGGTGATGCCAAGTCTTGGTCCCTGGGGTAGCTGTGGGACACCCACTCAGGAGGAAAACACAAGCTGGAACAGGTCAGAGTCTGTTTTGTTATTGAAACAGTGTCCTGAGAAGGCCCATGTCTGACAAACGTAGAACGACACATGTCGAGATGGGACGGACAGACACAGCCCCAGAGAGGCCATCCCTCTCCTCCTTCCCCACACCCACTCCTCACTCGGACAGTCAGGGCCCCCTGCTTCCCCAGTCCCACTCAAAGAGCAAAAGAAAAGGAAAGCACACTCCCTTTTTCAGGTGGGGCTGGGCACAGCTCATTGCTTTTTTTTTGGGGGGGGGTCTCATTTGCTAGCTTTGCACTTTCCTAACCCAATAGAGCTCTGGCCTCAATGGCTGAAGAAGGCCTCATGTTCAACCAATGGGGGCTCTGGATAGGTCCCTGGAGTGGAGGAAGCCGGAGTGGGCATGATCATAGCCGGAGTGGGACCAAGCAAGAGCCGAGTACACTTACTCCATTGAGGCTGCCCAGGTCCTTCACCCAATGCTCATCACGGTCTTGGTCGTAGTTGATGACGGCATGCTGCTTGTCCACGCTACGGGACTGGAGGGGACAGACAGTGGTCCTCAGGTGGCCCGTCCCAGGTAGGGTCCCCATGCTGCCAATGCCTATCATAATACTAACAGCCCTGAGCCTCAACGCCCCCGTGCCCCCCAGTGTGCAGTAAAAGCCACCCAGCTGCCACAGCAAGCCACAGAGCTGTGCAGGGTCCAGGGCCACTACATCCTCTGTTGCCACCCTGACCCTGCCTTCCACGAGCACCCTCCCCAGCACCCTGTTTCCAGTGTAGGTGCTGGCTCCTGGGTCAGTGTGGGAACCCTCCGCCAGTCATCTGGGACGGGCTGTTCTCTCCCAAGGGCAGGCAGGGGAGGCCAGCCCACTTCCACTTGGGCCAGAGGGAAAGGGGGCATGTGGACAGCACCCTGGCACACACAACAAACCTGTGTGATGGGCACAAACACCTCTGAGAGTACTCACTGATCACTTGGCTCCTCCAGCCAGCTCCCGCTGCCCACCCCGGCAGGGCCTGGCTCGCCCCTTCTTGTGCTTGAGCCCAGGAGCTCATTGCAACATATTCAACATATACGTGGTACTTCCACGTTCCCTGGCCACCAACCTGCCCAGGACCCCTCCCAAGGATGTCACCCAGGTCTTCACATGGCTGAGCGCCTAGATTCTATGCCCAGGACACAGGCAGGAACAGGGACCTGCTGCTTGCTTAGGCACTGTCAGAGTGTGTTCACGTCACCCAGTCTACAAGGCTGACTCCGTGAGCACCTAGCAAAGTGCTCAACTCCATCCCCACGGCACATGTGACCTGAACTGCAGGGAGCAGTGGTGTCTGCCTGGACAGCACAATCAAGGAAGCCGCTGAGCTCAGATACAGCATACAACCCAGGCCGGCGCCTTCCGAACGAGCTCCACCTGCAGCGCACGCTGGTGCGAGCTCCTGGTGCAGGACAACCCCCCCCCCCCAGCTGACAGAGGATGCTCTAGGGTGTGGGCACAGGCCCCCCAGCTGCTCACGCAGGGCCTCTCAGGCTGCCCACCACTACCACCCAGCCTCTCTCTTCAGACACCATCATCCTGCCCCACCCCCAGCAATAACTAATCCCCTTGGGGGGGGGGGCAGGTAGGCACCTAGAGAGTCTGGGAAGAGGCCCTGGGCCAGCCCACCTCTACTGCTAGCCATGCAGCCTCAGATCCTACAGACAGGACTGCAGCTGGGTGGGCTCCAGGTGGGCCTCAGCGCAGCCACTGCCACCTGGGGAATAAGCACTCACAAGGCCCCAGGTGGCTCACTTGTCCACGATGATGGGGCTAGAGAGAGGTAGGTTTGGGGGGGAGGGGAGGGAGAGTGTCACACCTCATCCCCTCAGGACCCTCAGCTCTCCCTGGAAGTGAGTGGGATACAAGGATGACATGGTGGGGAGGGCAGTGTCCAGGGTGACCATCCTCTAGCTGTCCCCCGGGAGAGGCACGCATTTCTGCTAGGGATGCACAGGTCAACAGGTCCCTGTGATCTAGTTCTGATCTAGTTCACCTCTTCCCCAAACACAGGCTTCTGACAAAGTGGGCCGTCGTCGACCTTGAGATGTCCAGCCATTCACTAAGGTCCATCTCGGACTGGCCCAAACTTCCCGTCTATAGCTGTAGTTACAGATGGAGGGCACAGGGCAAGAGCCAGGCCAGATATCACTTCACTTGCTCACCAGAATCCTCGCCCCGTGCACAGGCAGCAGCCCTCGGTGCCGACCAGACACAAGCTCGGGCAAGAGAGACCAGCCGCTTCAGGGATGGTCAGACTCAGGGCCAAAGTCCAGAAAGGGCAGGGATGTGGGTGTAGCCCAGGACACCCTAGGATCTGCTGGCCTAGGGTGGGTGAGATGGCAGCTTCGACTGACCCCCGAAACGCTTCAGGCTGACCATTCCAGGCTTCTTGCTTGAAGCTTCACGGACGCTGCGCCTGATGACCATGCCTTCCACTCAACCTGGACACTGTCCTCCAGGACCCTTCTAGGAATGCCCACCCAGCATGCCCCTGGCCATTCAGGGTTTACTCTGCTGGCCTCTCTATTCACTCTACATGCTTTCTCCTTATCTCGGCCTGACAGTCCTTGCCATCTTCCTGACTGCCACCTGTCAGGAGCCGTTCGGAGCAGTGCCGCACCTAGAAAATGGCGCCT
>OU015742.1:202627728-202640532 GCA_907169655.1 Acomys percivali | reverse complement strand
CACACACACACACACACACACACACACACACACACACACACACACACCCTGCTTCAATAGAAAATAGCTCCAAGTAGCCAGGAACACACCCCCTGCCCGACTCTGGGGTCCCCGTTTCCTTAGGGCCCAGCTTCTAGGAAGGTAAGGACTAAGGGGCGAGATTTCAACGCCATTGCAGCCCTCAGAACACAGACCCTATGGGGTCTCCATAGCACTAACTCCCAGAAAGACCCAACCTTATTGGCAAAGGTGTGTCAGGGCTGTCATGAAGCCCCCAGAGGGTCACTGAGCCTCCCAGCCCCACCCAGCCCCGATGTCTTCCATCTGGCATCACCTGCTGCCATCTGATTGTGGACAGCAGGCACGGGGACTCCCTCAGAGGAGAAGGAGGCCAAAGCCCAGAGCCTGGTCATGGGGTGACCACCGCCACCGCCAGTACAGCTTGGAATGGCTTCGGAGCCAGGGCTTGCTGGAGGAGGTCTGGGGCTGGGCTAGCCCGGCCATCGTTGCTAGGAGGGAGAATAATAAACACCTCAAACTTGTCCCCTCAGCCGCGCCAGCCAGAAGAGCCACCACCCGAAGGTGAAGGAGGAGGTGGCGATGCGGATGCAGCTGAGGGGCAGGAGGAGGCAGGAGGCAGCCCAGAGGCTCAAAGGAGCAGACAGAACGAGGTCCCTTCCCAGCCGCAGACAGGCCCAGAGGAGCCAGGGAAAACAGGGAGACGGCGGCGGCTAAAGGGAAAGAAGGAGAGGAGGAAGACGGAGGGAGGGACCGCAGAAGGAGGGAGGGGGCACCGGGCAGCCGGGAGGAGGCGGGGAGGCGGGCAGGCGCGCCAGGCCCAGAGGGGGAGGGAGCGGCGTTGTCTCCTGAATCAGCGCTGGCCGTGCCCGGGCGGGGACCCGGCGCCCAGGTCTACCCGCTCGGCAGGCCGCGTAGACATGCGCGGGGCCAGGCCTTGTCGCCGGTGTCAGGCGGCCCCTCCCTGGAGCGAGCAGACCTGGGCAGCAGCGGCGGCAGCAGAGGGCACTGGCTCGGCCAGGTGTGCCGGGCGCCCTCGCCCAGCGCCCTCCTAGCCTCCGCCTTTGTCCAGGCCCGCCCCGCTCCCACGTAGCCCGGAGCCGCGCAGGTGCCGTGCTGGAGGCCCAGCCGCCGTGAGCGCAGGGCTGGTGCGGCCCCTCCTGCGTCCTACCTGTGCTCCCGCCAGGCCCACGGCTCGCCCGCCTGGTCGCTGCCGGGCCCAGCCCGGCCCTCCGCCCGCCCGGCCGAGCGCTGGGCGGGGCCGCCGCCTAGGACATCCCCGGCGCGGCCCGCACGCTGGCGGCAGCCCCGGCCGAGCCCACGGGCAGAGCGCCGGACCGCGGCCTCGCACGGCGGGTCCCCTGACGTCTGCGGCGGCACGCTCCGCCCCGGCGCGCCCCGCCCCCGCATTGCCCCACCCCCGTGTCGCCCCGCCCCCGGAAACCAGGTTAGGGAGGTCCAGCCACAGCAGGTGAGCTGGACTCTCCAGCGCCCCCCTAGAAGCTGCGTGCACCTTCACCGGTTCTGTCTACGGGATCTCGGCGCGCCCGGGCAGCCAGGAACTGGCTATCACCTTTGTACCCCGCCCGGCCCGGGGCCGCGCGTCTCCCTGTGCACCCAGGCCCCTTTTTTTCTGGCTTCGGCTCCGCCAGGGCTGCGGGACCCAGCGTATAGCTGCCCAGCGTCCTGTCCCAGGGCCGACTAGTTAACACTTAACCACATTCCAGAAGCCAAGGCTCCAGGCGCGCTCCCAGCCCCAACCTTTGGCCTTTCAGCTTAGTCAAGGAGTGCAGGGTCAGAAAAGTAGGATGAATCCCAGAGGCCTGTGCGCCCAGTTGGGTCTCTTCGTCCTGCATACTCCACGTTGCAGGACAGGCCATGGACTCGGGACACGATGGTGGGCAAAGACGCCAACTTACCTGGCGGTCGCAGTGGGCTAGGCAGGGAGAAGCGGGGAGCTCCGATAGCACTCACGGTTCCTGAGGTAAGTTCTCACTGGCCGCTGGCTGGTGCCAGGTATAACAATACAGGTATCAGGTGTCCCTCAAGAGCCAAGGGGGAAGGGATTAGCGCGGGGCGGGGCAGGGCGGAGCGGCTTTGGAGAAATGGTGGAGGGGCTGTTCCGAGTGCATTCCTGCACTCCTGTTGAGGGGTAAAAGGGAGGGCCTTGGCGGAAGTGGGATGCAGAGCAGAACTCCAGGTCTGGGAAAGAGGGCTTTATCCTGCAGGTAGGGGAGCTGCGTGAACCTAGTCCACCCCGCCCCGAGTCCAGGCTCCATCCACAACCTGTGGTCAGTTACCCAGCCCTGCCCTAGAGGAGAAGCCTACACAACCTGAGAGTAAAGGCAGGCCCGCCGCGAAGAGGCAGGTAGAAAAAGCTTCCTGAGTATGTGACAGGGTTAGGCAGGTAGAAAAAGCTTCGTGAGTATGTGACAGGCCGGTGGACCCTGAGAGCTTATAGTACAGGCCCGAGTAGGGGAGCCTGGATCGCGGTACAGGCAGAGAGGGAACCTGGTGAGCAGGCCTTGGATGCCATCCCAAGGACAGTGGAACGCAGGAGGTTTGTGCCAGCTGAGACCGGATCAGATGAAGGCCTTGGAAAAAGCTCTAGATGTCCACATGGGCAAACGGGAGTACTTTGAGGGGGAGGCCAGGACTCCAAGGAGAAGCCCGGAGCTGAAGGAGCCAGAGGCAGAGGAGGGGTGGGGGGGCGGACTTGTCAGGTACTGGAAAGAGGGAGCTGGTACTGTTCTTCCTTTCTACTCTGCCTGCCCTCCCCAGGCCTGTTAGCTCCAGCCTCAGCTTCTGGGAACTTACAGGGACTTCCCAGCTTCTTCCCCAGTGGGCACAGGCTGTCCTGTTTCTGAGCCCCAGTTCCTGACGGGGCCCTCTCCCATTCTCTTGGCTCTGTGGGCAAGCCAGTGGCTTCACTGTCCTCTTAGCTTTGCCTTCCCCTGTCACTCCTTAGTAGTGGATGTTTATAAACGTTATTTGGGTTTTTGTTTGTTTGTTTGTTTTCTTTTTCTATTTGAGATTTCTACCTGGGATGTAACTTCCTCCAAGGTGAGGATGGGAGATGAAGAAATGGTGCTTTGGATTCTGACTGAGGCCCCTGCCAGCGACGCGGCCGTCACTGGGTTGGAATGCATAGACAGACATGAGCACAGGATCGGAGCCACGTGAAGGAAACCAGCAAGCGAGGCGCTGTTTCCTCAAAGGGACCTGTTCACTAAGCCTAGGTGCCCCATTGAAAGGACTTGAGCAGGTGTCTTAGGAGTTCATTGCTGTGAAGAGACACCATGACCACGGCAACTCTTTATTGTTGTTGTTGTTGTTGTTATTATTATTATTATTATTATTATTATTATTATTATTATTATTATTATTATTATGTATACAGTGTTCTGCCTGCATGTATACCTGCAGGCCAGAAGAGGGCATCAGATCTCACTACAGATGGCTGTAAGCTACCATGTCGTTGCTGGGACTTGAACTCAGGACCTCTGGAAGAGCAGTCAGTGCTCTCAACCGCTGAGCCAGAGCATCTCTCCAGCCCCAACCACCCACAGCAACTCCCAAAAAGGAAAACATTCCACTGGGGCTGGCTTACAGCTCAGAGGTTTAGTCCATAACAGTCATGGCGGGGAGCATGGCAGCGTGCAGGCAGCCCTGTGCTGGAGAGGAGCTGAGGGATCTACACTTGGTCTGCAGGCAGCTGAAGGGGACTATGTGCCACACTGGCCAGACTTGAGCTTATAAGACCGCAAAGCCCACCCTGCAGTGCCACACTTCCTCCAACAAAACCACACCTACTCCAACAAGGACCAACTCTTAATAGTGCCACTCCCTATGGCCAAATACTCAAATACATGAGTTTTGGGGGCCACCGCGGTAAACATCTCTAAAGTAAACACAAATGGCCAAGAAGCATATGAAGATGGCCAACACCAGTGATCACTATGGAACCAAGATGGTGCTGCCCAAACAGAGCAGTTACAGAGGGGGATGTGGAGACCTGGGACCTTCGTGTGTGAAAAGGTCCACACACTACAGAAATGACAGGAAATTTAAAACTAGTATGTGTTCCTGCACTCCCACTTCTGCATAGTCAGGTAAAAGAACTGGGAGTTCAGGCATAAACACACACACATACACACCTGTCAACACAGATGTGGGGCTTTTTTTGTTTTGTTTTTAAAAAAATATTTATTTATTATTATGTATACAGTGTTCTGCCTACATATACACCTGTAGGCCAGAAGAGGGTATCAAATCATATTATAGATGGTTGTGAGCCACCATGTGGTTACTGGGAATTGAACTCGGGACCTTTGGAAGAGCAGGCGGCACTCTTAACCACTGAACCATCTCTCCAGCCCCCCCCCCTTTTTTTTTTTTTTTTTTTTGGTTTTTCAAGACAGGATTTCTCTGTCACACTGGCTGTCCTAGACTCACTTTGTAGACCAGCCTGGCCTCAAACTCACAGAGATCCCTTTGCCTCTGCCTCCCGAGTGCTGGGATTAAAGGCGTGCGCCACTGCACCTGGCTAGACGTGGGGCTTTTGAAAGGCTCAGAAACAGTAGAAATAAGGAAGTATGTAGGAAAATGGGCCAGGCTTTAATGAGGCCTTGGCTGTTGAGTGGAAAGGAGACAGCACCACAGACCAAGTTGCCCTGGTAGCTAACTTAGGAGCAGGACCTTATTTTTTGCTGGGGTAGGTTAACAGCCGCCATCATTGGGCCTGAAGGACAGTAGGTGCTCAGGAGTGTGGAGTGGGCTGTTGCTGGATGGAGTCACCAGAGGACTCTAGCTGCTAACACTGTTGCCAGTGCTGAAAGGGCGCGTCAATCATGATCAGTGTGCCTCCCTGCAGGGTGAACAGAGGTTAAAGCAGCAAAGGAGAAGACAGATGCCAAATCTGTTCATCCAGTCCCAGCCACCTATTAGCCATTGGCAGCCTAAGCATTTGTAGGAGCAGCCTGCGGGTCCCTGGGAAGTAACTCAAGCAACCGTTATCACAGCTCACAGTCTGACCTATTACTACTGAAGTCACTGGGTACCAATAATGTGCTGCCCGGCTGTGTGACTGCCAAACTTAGTGATTTTTAAGCCAACCAGGAGCAAATGCAGCATGGGTGAACAAACAAACAAACAAACAAACAAAACCCCACATACTTGGTAATTCCACTCATCTAAAGGCCCTAGAGTGGCCAGAGACAGAAACAGGAGGGAAACGGGGGCTTCTATGTGCTACGAGAGGGAAATGATGCGTCAATGTAGTGGAAGTTTTGGTTTCTTTGTAAACTCACAAATATGTTTTTGCTTTAATCCCAAGTGTGGGGTTTTAGTTTGTCCACCGCTGATACTTGTCTTGTGCCGGGCACAGTCTTTGCCAGCTGGTAACAGCCTACCTGATGCTTTGGAGAGACCAGAGACTGACGGTGTGGTGGGTGGAGAGAAAAGTTCCAACACAGAGGCTGGGAGACTGCTTGCTTTGTTTGCTGTTGATGGAGATTGGTGCTGCCCCAGAAGAATCCAACTGACCCTAAACAGCCAGGAGAAGTGAAGGGGTCCGCACCCCCTCTCTCCCTAATTAAGGAGTCGGTGGAAGGGAGGTAGAGGCTTTAATATCCCAAGTAAAATAGAGCTCAAAACAGCCATCACATGCCAGTGTTTAATAGGAATACAGTTTCTTTTGTGGAGGGTCTGGAGGTGAGTGGTGGCCACACAGCCCGTGCGTGCTAACACCTCTGAACTGTGCACTGGAAGTGCTTCGGTGTTTTTAGTGCTGTGACAGAATGCCTGACGCACTCCATAAGAGGGCAGAGGTTTATTTAATTCATAGTTTCAGGAGCTGAATGAGTCCATCATGACAGGGAGAGTGCGACAGAGCAGAACAGTGCACGTCATGTCCCAGAACCAAGGAGGGAAGGGGTAGACGGTGGACAATGTTGGTCTGTGCTCAGGCGACCACCTCTCTTTTCTTCCCACATCCTGGGCAAGTTGTCCCCATTTAGCTAATCCTCTGTGAAAATACTCTCTTGCAGACACACCCACAGTGGACTTTACCAAATCTCTCTCTTTTTTTTTTTTTTTTTTTAAGATTTATTTATTTATCATGTATACAGTGTTCTGCCTGAAGTACACCTACATGCCAGAAGAGGGCCTGCATTACATTACAGATGGCTGTGAGCCACTATGTGGTTGCTGGGAATTGAACTCGGGACCTCTGGAAGAGCAGTCGGTGCTCGTAACCGCTGAGCCATCTCTCCAGCCCACATCTCTCTTTCTTAATGTGTGGTGTGTGTGCAGGTGTGTGTACAGGTATGTGTGTGTGGGTATGTGTGCAGGTGTGTGTGTGTGCAGGTGTGTGTGTGCAGGTGTGTGTGTGCAGGTATGTGTGTGTAGGTATATATGCAGGTGTGTGTGTGCAGGTGTGTGTGCAGGTGGAGCACAGGATAGCCCCAGGTGTCCCCCTTCAGGAACAGAATCTTCTTTCTCTGATACAAATGCCTTTCAATGGTCTGGAGCTCACCAAGTAAGCTGACTGGTAAGTCCCAGGAATCCTCCTGTCTCCATCTCCCAGGTTCTGGGATTACAAATATGTGCCTGTGCTGGGTGTGGTGGCGCACACCTGTAATCCCAGCAGTCAGGAGGCAGAGGGAGGTGGATCTCTGTGAGTTCAAGGCCAGCCTGGTCTACCGAGTGAGTTCTAAGTCAGCCAGCTGCACAGTGAGATCCTGTCTCAAACAAACAAACAACAAGAAAACATGTAGACATATTTTTAAAAACTTTTATTTTGTGTTCCTTAAATCTCTTTCTCCCTTCTCCACTCCAATCCCTTCCAACACCCCAAAACCAGGTAGGGAAGAAAGAAGGTTAGTGGGGAGAGGGGGTGTAGTTTTCCTTAGCTACTTCCTGCTGTTCAGGGTCATCAGGTTCCTTGGGACAAGTCCAATCCTTGATTCAGAGTATCTTCACCGTCTTCTGTCAAAGTGCATCAGCAGTAACAGGAGCATCAGGGGGAAGCACCAGCAGCCGCCTTCTTTTTCGGAGGCCCCAGTCTCTGTGCGTCTGACTTTTACCCCCACTGGCAAAGACCACGCCCCTGCACGAGGTAGTTCCCAGCTGACAAGGATCACATGCCCTTTCATGGGACAGTTATGAGCTGTGGACGAACTGGAGCAGCCCCCATATCCCACACCTGGAATTAAAACAAAAACACGTTTGCATATGGACCAAAACTGCCACAGCAAAATGTATGCCTATTTAGCTGGTGTTCTTTAGTGAGTCCTGGGGTTCGACTCTGGTCCTCACACTTGCAATGCAAACACTTTACCAACAGAGCTATTTCCGCAAACCCGGGCTCTCTTTTTTTAAAAAAATTTAATTATTTTTGGAAATTGTGATTCTGTGTATGGGTTTTCTTCTTGCTTGTATGTCGACGCACCGGAAGCATGCCTGGTGCCTGCAGAGGCCAGAAGAGGGCAGCGGGAGCCCCCGGAACTGGAGTTACAGAGGATTGTGAGCTGTTAAGCATATGCTGGGAATCGAACCGTATCCTCTGGAAGAGCAAGCAGCCGGTGCACTCAACCTTACAGCCATACCTCCAGCCTTGAGCTTTCTTCCTCTTGATGGTGCCAGACCTTCCGGCAGCCGCACTTTCTCCCTCAGCCTCAACTTCACTGCTTTTTCTCCCTCAGCCTCAACTTCACTGCTTTTCTCCCTCAGCCTCAACTTCACTGCTTTTCTTTTCTGGGCAAAGAGCATGTTCTAAGCTTTTCCTTCCTGTTTTATTCTGGATTCTCACTCAAAATTTGGCTGGAAGCACTTTTGTGCCACAATTTGGATTCTGGGTTATCCTGAAACTTGCCGCACTATTGTGTCACCTGAAAGTCTCATTGAGTCTGCGTGTGGATTAACCACAGATAAGTGTCTTGCTACTACATGACATGTGTGGCCTCTATTCCAATTCCCAAGGCCAGGCGTGGTGGCGCACGCCTTTAATCCCAGCACTCGGGAGGCAGAGGCAGGTGGATCGCTGTGAGTTCGAGGCCAGCCTGGTCTACAAAGCGAGTCCAGGACAGTGAAGACTACAAAAACAGAAACAAAACAAAACAAAACAAAAAAACCAGAAAAACCTGAGGCCTCATTTCCACATGAAAGGCCAACCTCCACCTTACCGACGGTATTCTGCTCTTTGGAGCTTCTACCAAAAGTGCCCATTGGGTTTTGCTTATTATATTCTGATTGTTCTTCAGCCTGCTGTGTTGTCAGGGTACTCTATAAAACAGAACTGTAACAGGTATTTTTAGCTTTATTTTATTTTGATTCCTTTAATGCCTCTACATCTGTTCAATCCCCCGACCCTAGGTAGGAGAGAAAGAAGGTTAGAAGGGAAGGGAACGTAGGTCTCTTTAGACTTAGCTGCGGCTGGTTAGGCTGTCAGGTTCTTTGGGAAAATACTAATCTCAGTCGTGAGGCTATCCAGCCATCCAGCTGTTTTCTTCTTTCTCCCTTTGTCTCCTGGAAGCATTCTCAAAGTGTTCTTCCTCTCTCTGGGCTCTGATACTTATACCCTCTCAGAGTCGTCAGAATTAAACTAACTGCAGCTGGAAAACACCCTCTGTTATTAGCTGTGGACAAACTAAAGCATCTCCATCTCCCACACTTGAGATTAAAAAAACAAAACCTGGTTTTGGTTTGGTTTAGTTTGGTTTTTCGACACAGAGTTTCTCTATGTAGCCGTGGATGTTCTGAACTTCCTTTGTAGACCAGGCTGGCCTTGAATTCACAGATAGCGCCTGCGTCCGCCTCCCCTAGTGCTGGGACTACAAGGTGTGTGCCCGGCTGGTAAGTGAGTTTTTAAAGAAACCAAAACTTCCACTACACAGAGCGCATAGTAGGAATATGTATTCAAAGGGAGCTTATTATACTGGCTTACACAACACAGTCTGAGTAATCCAGCAATGGGCACCAGCACAGTGCAGAAGCCGAGAACATGGTATCTACCCAGTTCACGGGGCTGCATGTCTTAGCAGTCCCAGTCTGTCACTGAAGGTCTGGAGGATTCCTGGGGTGCCGCTGGTCTTCAGTCCACACTGAACACCCGAGGAAGCTGGGTTCTGATGGGAGCAGAAATGATAGGCACGCTCACCAGGAAGAAGGGAGGGGCAGCTGGCCCCGCCCACCACATCTGGGCCATAGTCAAAGGAGCCACATCCTCTAGGGAAGAGCCACACTGCCTCCTCGGCCCAGACAGCCTGAACCCGTCACACCCCTATTGGTTCCCCAAGTTCCTCCTCAAAGCACTTCCAAAGGCCCTTTACCACAAGGTCAGGTAGTCATAGCAACAGCAACGGTGACCCCTCTGCTGGTACCAATTCCCTGTTAGACTTTGCTGCTGTGACCAAAATGCCTGTCAGAAGCAAGGGAGGTTTCATCCCGCGGTGATGCAGAGTGTGGTGGCCTCGTGCTCATGGAGGTGGCCTCTCCCCTTCCATCCCACCGAGGCCTCAGCCTAGGAGAAGGTGCCTGCCACATCCACAGTACCTTTCTCCCCCTCCTAACAAAACCTCTCCTGCAAGTTTTGTACATGCCCAGGGGTGTGTTTTACAATCCTCTAAAGCTTTTCAAACCAATCAAGTTGGCAATCAGATTAACTCTCACATGAGGAGGAGGAGGAGGAGGAGAGCGGGAGGAGGAGGGGGGAGGGGGAACCTCTGAAAAAGACAATAGTGGCAGCTGTGGGTAGAAAGGTGTCTCCAGCTTTGCCAGGACTGTGGAGTCTATCACAAGGTCAAATGGAGCATTTTGTCATGGGTAATTTATTGGGCACACAGACCTAAGGTCTATGTGGCCACTTGGTACCTGAGCATTCCGGCATCCAGAATGTGTAAGGACAAAAACATCACTGAATGTGGCGAGCAAGATGACGTCTCAGCAGGTAAAAGCACTTGCCTCCAAGCCTAAATTCAATTAAGTTACAAGCGGCACCACTGAACTGCTTCAAAAACCAAAGGATTGCAACAAATTAGAGAAACATTGTAATTCACGCTCCACAATGGACTGGTTGTGAGTAGAGCTAAGCAAAGCAAAAGGGAAGACAGTGACCTCAGAAACCAGCCAGACACGGTGGGAAAGGCACATGCCTGTAAGCCCAGGAGTTCAAGGCCAGCCTGGGCCACCTGACACTCCCTCCGGGTTGTGTAAGAAACAACAAAAACTGCTTGTGGGGCTGGAAAGATGGCTCAACAGTTAAAAGTACTTGCAAAAGCAGAGGACCACTGTTCAGTTCCCAGCATGCATGTGATCCAGTAGAACTGACACCCTCTTCTGGCAGGTAATGCACATACATACATACATACATACATACATACATACATACACACACACACATGCATGGAGGCAAAATGTACACATTAGTTTTTTGTTTTTGTTTTAGCAGAGTGATGGCACATGCCTTTACTCCCAGCACTCGGGAGACAGGGACAGGCAGATCTCTGTGAATTCGAGGCCAGCCTGGGCTACAAAGAGAGCCCAGGACAGCCAGGGCTCTGTTTAACAGAGAAATCCTGTCTTCAAAACCAAAAGCAAAACCAAAAAATTTTAATGTTGGTAAATCTATATGCTCTTTAGAAGTGACTTGATATTACCCATGATTAAATAACTGCAAACTGTTGTTATCTGTGAGAGTCTGTCCACCTGTCAGACTTGGGGATGGGATACACATCTCCAATTGTTTTGTTTTTTCCGAGACAGGGCTTCTCTGTGTGGCCTTGGCTGTCCTGGACTCACTTTGTAGACCAGGCTGGCCTCAAACTCACAGAGATCTACCAGCCTCTGCCTCCCGAGTGCTGGGATTAAAGGTGTGTCATCATGCCCCGCCACATCTCCAGTTGTTAACGGGTTTGAGGTGCACATGCAGGGACTCTTCATTGATAGAAGAGGTGTAATATTCTTTCAGCGGGGACACAGGGAGACATGGTTTCACTCTGTTGCTCAGTACATGTCCCTGTTTTTCTGGTTGATTTGTTTATAGAACCAGGAGGGTAGGGGTTCCCCCAATGAGTACGGCAGAGTCAGGGGGTGTCCAGCAGGGCATTTGAACTTTAGGGAAAGACACTATGGCTTCCAAGCTGGACAAGGCCCTCAGATGGTGTTAGAGTTTGAGGCCTGCAGTGTGGATGCCTCCAGGGAGTTGAGGTGGTGGTGCCCAGGGAGGAGCAGAAGAGGAAAGTGGGGTACAGTGGGAGCCAGATGTCTCTGATCTCTCACATACCCCGCACACTGTGGCCTATTGGAACCGCTTACGTTAGCAGTCTCTCGTGAACTGGGCTTGGGTCCACCCTCAGGGATTCATTTTCCCCATCCACCCTGAACCCCAAACTCTGCTCTCCAGACTTTGGGACTGCGGGACCCCCCAAGTATCCTTTTGGTTTGCATTTGTTTTCAGTTGCTATTTGCACAAAAACTAACTGCTGCCAAACTTGCAGCCACCAGCAGCACCCAAAGAATTAGTGTATTTACTCTTCAGCTGAAGGAGACCCAGGGACACCAGTGGTGAGTGCGAAGCAGAGTATATCCGTACATCTACTACATCTGCACCCCACTGCTGCCTGAGTGCACCGAGCCCACATCCCAGAAGCCCATACTTCTGGGACTCTTGGCTTTCACACCTTCAGTGTCCATGCATTTCAACCTCCGTTGCCTCCTGAAGCCACACCCTCCCTGCTCCCCGCACTCCCTCACCACACCACGCTGGATTCTCACCTCCATCGTTCCAGCAGCCACAGGGCTCCTGTTCCCTGTGATCAGCCTTCCACTGCCTTCTATATTCCCGCCTCTAGCGTTCCCCTACATTTCCTGTGACCTGAGCTTTGCATGCCTATCCTTCTGCCTCCTGGCAACCAGCAGGACAGCAATGATTTGGAGGGGCGTGCTGCAGGAATCTCTGTGCTCCCCAGCATGGCTGCCCCTCATGCCACCTGCTCCTAAGCTCTGCCCTGTTTCTTCTACACAGCCAGGTTCTTTTCATCCTCGGGAACCAGGTTCAATTTATGCACAGGGGCATGTTCAATTTAGGGCCAGTGTGATGTGCTGCCGTTGTGGAGGTTGGGGTGGGACTTTGGAAACGCTATTCCACCAGAGAAACGGAGTGAAGGAAGACTATCTTGCTTGCGTCACTCCCTTTTCTGGGCAGGCCATGATGCTTGGAGCTGCAGCAGCCATCTCGTGAAAGCAGAGGACCTGGAGCAGCGCGGAGAGGCAGAAGAGGCAGATCTAGATCCAAGTTTGTGGCTGACCCAGTCTGACACAAATGAAAGCGGCAGGGGGCCCTGAGCTGTTCACACTCCTCTGTCGGATGCTGTCGCAGTTTTAGCACAGCATGTTAGCTCAGCTTCCTCCCGGAGATATGGAGATCAATGTTTCCTTCTGATAAAAGTCTATTCTGGTGTATATTTCAAAATAAAAGCATGCCACCCTGCCTTAGCCTCTGCTCCTTGCTGTCATAACTCTCATTGGCATCTTCTCTAGAGAGGGCAGGTCTAAGAAGAGGGCATTTTAACCAGGAGTTACCGTATGCCCCTCCTGGGTATTATGATGATAAAATGCCCAATGTGGGCTGCACTCAGGAGGCAGAGGCAGAGGCAGGTGGATTTCTGTGAGTTCGAGGCCAGCCTGGTCTACAGAGGGAGTCCAGGACAGCCAAGGCTACACAGAGAAACCACCCTGACCCAGAAAGAAAGAAAGAAAGAAAGAAAGAAAGAAAGAAAGAAAGAAAGA
>OU015742.1:202592927-202617963 GCA_907169655.1 Acomys percivali | reverse complement strand
TAATAATAATAATAATAATAATAATAATAATAATAATAATAATAATAGTAGTAGTAGTAGTAGTAGTAGTAGTAGTAGCAGCAGCAGCAGCAGCAGCAGCAGTAGTAATCTTTAAAAGAAAGAAAGAATCTTCCTTCCCTCTATGAGGCATCAGCCCACCTTTGTCTCAGCACCTCTTGGACCACCTCTTGCCTTCCGTCAGAACAGTTTAGAGCCTTTGCAACATTTGTATCTCCTGGAGCTCCCCCTGCCTCACAGTGTCACTCCATTTGGACCTGATCCTGGGAAAGTGACAAACCATTAAACTTTTTAGTAAGACGGACTGCATTGGAGTGTGAGAGACAGGCTTCTCTGGAGGTGATGCATCCAGGGCTCCACTTACTCCTCCCATCAAGGTAAAAGACAAATGGCTACAACCTGCAGCCCCTTGGGTCGGTGGGTGGTGCGCATGCCCAGTACCACCACGCTTCAGCGCAGCACAAGAGTCTTCCAGTCGCAGTAGGGACCGAGCAAGAACAAGCTGTCTTGCCACAAGAGCCCTGAGACCTAAAGGAGAAACAGCAGCCAGAGAGGATGCAGGTTCCGGGTGTCATCCTAACAGAACCATGGGAAGATGCTACAAGTGTGGAGAGGGGGGGTCCTGCTCTCCTGACTCAAATGTACAACATTTGAATCAAGCTCTGACTTGGCCGCTGGGTCCAGAGGATGTGAGGCCTAAACACCAACTGCCTCTGTGAGCTGCTCGTGGCTCGGGGGGTGATATTTGATCCACACAAACATACAATTAACCACGCACAGCAGCATTCCTGTCATTAAAGGGAAACTGTGACTATGAGCCAGGCCCGAGCGAGCAGGTCCGGAAGGCACAGCGGTGCAGTGGCAGATGGTTCCTCTCCTGGGTTGATGCCTGCTGCTTACCCTCGGTATGTGTGCGGCCTCATGGGGCACCCATTTGGCTGGTTAACAAAAGAGCAAAATAAAACCCTGAACTGGTCTAGCCGTGGGTCTCAAGGGTGCTGGTACTAACAGCCCTGGTAGAGCAACCCTGTCCACGGACACTCAGAAGCCGTGGCAGAGGGCAACCCCTGACCCCTCCTTGGCCTGGAGAAAACATCCAGAAAACACTTTTGTAATCTGCTTTGCTTTCCAGAAAAGGCATTTACACAGGCCGGTGAGGTGTAGCTCATAGGTGGGAAAGTGGGTTTGGCTGGAGGGCAGGTCTGCACATCACTCGAGAACAGTGCAGGACACAGAGTGAGGACATTCATCTTTTGGGGACATGCCACCAAAGCCATCGCCTGCAGGAGGGGCTCTCAGTAGACAAAAGGACATACAGTGGATACCAGTGCGTTGTCAACAAGCCTCTGCAGTCTTCATACAAGCTGGCCAAGGCAGCAGACGTGGTACTCTCAAGGAGGTCAGTCTCTGCCTCTTCTAGTGGCACCGAACACATTTCATCAACAGCAAAGCGATGTGTGCTCTGTCCCACATGGGAGAGCACACTGGGTCCCGTCCCTGCCAGCCTCCCAAGAGTCTTTCCACAAATAGCATTTGCAGCCAGGGGTCATTTAAGAGCCAAGCAAGTGGAAGCAGCCCATGCTCTGAGCTCAGAGTCCATGCTTAAAAGCAGGGCTGGTGTGATGGACCGGGGCCTGCGGGAGGCTGCATCGTCATGGTGACAGGCTTCCTGCAGGACGGACTGACAGAGCAAGAAATAGAGTGGCCTCAGTCTTGGGGGCCATCAGAGCATCACAGAAGGCTTCTCCTCCCACTCGGGAGGTCAGCCGATGGCCCCAGTCGGCCAGTGACTGTTTTCCTGCATCGAAGCGGAGGCAGCCCTCACTGTCTAGGGATCGCTCTGCGGCAGAAGTGACAGTTGGGGAAGGCACTTCTGCATCAGCCAGGGAAATGACTGCAGCGTCACAGCTGGAGCCTCGCTGTGTCAAGAGCCCAGGGATGCTGGGGTGTGCCTGATGTTCTGGAGTTCAGAGATGAATGTCAAACTGTGGCGCCCACAAAGACAGAATCCAAGGGCTCAGAAACTGCATAAGGAGGGTGTGGGCCATCCATGTAATAAATGCTAACCACATAAGAGTGGTGGAGAGCCAAGTCCGCAGACCACCCTCGGCAGCTGTAAAGAGGATAAATGTGTCATCGTCCCCTCCCCCTGCCCCCGCCTCATTGCCATATTAAAGACCTAGCCTTACGGTCTTAGAATGTCCCATATCTGGGAACACAGTTGGTGCAGGTGGAATCAGGTGAGCTCTCGGCATCTTTGTGAAAATGGGGACGCTGGCAGCACTGGCTGGAGAGGATGCCCTGAGGCAGAAGGCAGAGTACTGGCACAGGTTCTTACCAGCAAGAGGGACAAAAGTCTGAGCAAGCACAGAAGGTGGGACAGGAGCCTGGGACAGACCAGGAAAGCAAGTGGCCCCGCTTAGACCTCAAGCTCTTCGCCTCCAGGAAGGAGCTCTCTGCCCTGTGAGCCTCCTGGACCACGCACGCCTTTGCTGCTGCTGTCCTAGCGGGGAGCACAGGAACCGACACTTCCAACCTCCTGTGACCTGCTCTGAAGCAAGAAAACAGGGAGCAGCACTGTGTGCCTCGACTCTGAGTGCACCCCGAAGCCCATGCCGCCAGGTCCCTGCTTCCAGGCCACAGTAGAGGCACCCAGTGCCCAGTCCTCCTGCCCTGGCTGGAGCTGCTTCCTGAGCCGGTGACATGCCTTCCTTGGGCCTATCGCCTACGAATCACGAATGCTATTGTGGTGGCAAAGAAAGTTGCTCAGGTTCGAGGACACTGATCCTTCCTTAGGGACCATAGCCAAATGGAGCAAGTGATGATGGCGCATTTCCGCCAACTTGCTTCTCCCTTGCTCTTCAGGCTAGGGCTCATGGCTGCTGGCTCATGAGTCACCCACGACGTCTAGTCCCTGGGGGCCCAGTGCTCCTCTCAACCTGCAGCGTATTTATAAGTGACCTTTCTGGAAAGAGCTTGGGGGATCAATTCTGTCTGGATGCTGTTTGCTGGACCCCGAGGCTGCTGTCAAACACTTCCCCATACCCCGAGTGCCTGCTACTCTAGAAAGCCCCTCCCCCCCCCGCCCCATTCCCAGGAATGCGGGTGAAGGGGGCACAAGGCCTACATGACACACCTAGTGCCCTAAGTGCAGCCCCTAAGGCTTGGTTCCTGTGAGGGGAAAATCAAGCCCACACTGCAGGCGTTTCAGAGACTGTCTCAGGATGCAGTGGGCACAGTCCCCCCACCCCCAGTGCTGCATCCTTGGCCAGGAGGCCAGGGACCCCCATCCCTCCCTTTCCACACTCCAGGCAGGGAAGGTAAGCCGTCTGTGGGGTGGGTGGGGTGGCGGGGACTGCAGTGCCATAGGTGGGAAGGCTGATTGAGGGGCCTGGGTACTTTGTAGGTCTCTTTAGTATTTGGGAACCTCAAGCACCAGGCAAGCTCCACCTCGCTTTCTGCTTCTGGGCGCGGTCGCTCGGGGTGGGCTGGGTTCTTAGACAGTCTGTTCACATCCTGGGCTTCAAACAACAAAAGGACACTCTCCCGTAGTTCAGTAAACAGGAAAAGTGAAGCCCAGGCAACCACAGGCCCCAGAGGATCCTTTCTACCTCTCTCAGCCAGCCCTGTTGTCCTCGACTTACCACAGTCCCTGACTCTGACTCGGTTGTCACCGTGTCCATCTGCTGGGCCCAGTGATGCGCGATTGGCTGGCAGAACATGTTTTCACCATGTGCATCTGAGAAGCTAACAATGAGTCAGGGAAATCTCCTTCATCAGCATGGTTGATACCATCTAATCCAGGACAGAGTAAAGAGGGGAGTCCTCTGTGTGAACTGAGAGATCTGCCACCTCTGGCCCTTGGATATTACATCTCTGCTCCCAGCACATGAGCGTCCAGACTGACTGAATCACACCAGCCCTTTTCCTTCTAGCTTGTAGATGGCGGAGTGTGGGACTTCTTGGCCTCACACTCACATGGACCAATGCCCATAGCATGCCTCATCTCTTAGCTACCTCTCCAGCCGACTGCTGTTGTTGTCTGGAAGCCTACGTGATATGCACAGGGCCCTTGCGTCAAGATGTCCTTTCTTTTCTTTCTTTCTTTCTTTTTTCTCTTGAGACAGGGTTTCCCTGTATAGCCTTGGCTGTCCTGGACTCATTTTGTAGACCAGGCTGGCCTCGAACTCACAGCGATCCACCTGCCTCTGCTTCCCTAGTTCTGGGATTAAAGGCCTGTGCCACCACCACCCAGCCCCAAGATGTCTTTTCTAAAAACATAATTTTGAAAGATTTATTTTTAATTGTCTATATGTGAGTATGTACAAAAGTATAGGACATTGATAAGTTAAAGGCACCTGAATAACCAAAGCTCACCACAGCATGGGTCACCACTCACACACTTTCCTTCCCGGAGCTTCCGGCCCAACGTGCATGCAGCTCCACCAAGAGTCTCCCTCCCCGGTAATTAGTTATCGCTTACATAACCAGGAGGTGGAGGCTCTTTGAGTCTTATAATTTTATGACTCTTATAAGTTTCATTAGCTTAGGAGTCTCCTTCCTCCCTGTGTGTGGGTGTTTCAATTTGGAGGAAATACCTCCACGGCACGCTGGTGCAGCTGGACTGCGGAGGTGCCACCAGCCACGCCAGCCTCCGGCCAATGCAGTGGTTCAAAGTGCTGCTATGTGAAGGTCATTATATATACACTCGCTCATACACCCGCATGCCCCCCATATGTACCCGCAACTCATCAGTACACACACACACACACACACACAGACACCGAACCCTCACCCACCCAGTCATAAACAGCCTATAGGTAACAGTCAAAGCAACTGAGTGACATGGTCACATTTACTGTCTGCAAAGAACCCGAGAAAGAAGAGGCACAGGGACTCTGGATGTGACTACGGAACCGAGCACAGAGATGCAGGGGAAGGTGTCGACGGTCAGAGGTTGGATCTGGGGACGCAATGCTTCCCAGAGTCCCTCAGGCCACAGCTAGTGGTCATGGAGCTTGAAAGGAGCATAGCCTTTCTCCTAGAAGTCAGGTGCTTTCACCTTTGGAGATAGCTCAGAACTCTCCCCCACATCACCGTGGAGGGAGAGCCACGCCCTTCTGCACTTCCTGTCAGCTGTCTGCGCATCATGGTGAGGGCCATGGTAGGGGGACAGCGGCCAACACCACGAGCACTTAATGAGAATGGTCCCCCTAAGGCTAATGTCTGAATGCTTGGTTCCCAGTTGGTAGATCTGTTTGGGAAGGGCTAGGAGGCGTGGCCTTGTTAGAGGAGGCGTGGCCTTGTTAGAGGAGGTGTGGCCTTGTTGGCGGGGCTGTGTCAGGGCAGGGTTTGAGAGCTCAAAAGCCCATGGCATTCCCGGTTAGCTTTCTGCCTCCTGCTTGTGGACCACATGTCCGCTCTGTTTCTGCTCCAGGGCCACTGCCTGCCTGCCTGCCTATTGCCATGCTCCCTACCATGACGGTCCTGGACTCTGACCCAATAAACTCTTTGATAAGTTGCCTTGGTTATGGTGTCTCTTCACAGCACTAGAAAAGACAAAGTTGTCCCCAGAGTGAGCCCAGCCAGGCTGACTGCAGGAGGTCCTGGCCATAAACCAGGACTTGTGAAGACCCTTTCTGCCGGAAGTGGGAATTGCCACAGGCAATGCTGGAGCCAGGATCAAAGCACCCAAGATCCCGCCATGAAAAGTGGAACAAGAAGACAAGGTGGCCAGGGCTCATCTTTAGGGCTGAGATTCTAGAGGGGGGCACAGCCCTGCAGAAAACGGAAGCCGATTAAAACCATCACTACGGGCTGGAGAAACGGCTCAGCGGTTAAGAGCACTGTTTGTTTGCTCTTCCAAAGGTCCTGAGTTCAATTCCCAGCAACCACATGGTGGATCACACCATCCTCAATGAGATCTACTGCCCTCTTCTGGTGTGTGGGCACACATGCAGCAAAAATACTGTATAAATAATAAATAAATAAATCTTAAAAAAAAAAAAAACACCACTACACGGGCTTTCTGTCGTGAACTGATTGTGTGTGTGTGTGTTATCTCTGTTAAAGATGTCACAAGGCTGATACATATCGATTAGACCTTCCACGATCGTGGAGAGTTGGAATGTTTCAGATCACAAGCTGAATAATCTTGGATTATTTTTTTGTCCCTTCTTTTAGCCAGTCATTGAACTGTCCTAACAGACCACACCAGGTTCCATGAATCCAACAGCTAAAAATGTTATCAGCCTCTGAGGTCTACAGCAGAGAATGTACTCACCTGATTAATTACATCAATGTAAAAATGCTTTGACTTATGTCTTCCTTTAGCTATAAATACTTCATGGAATTATCACACTTAACACAGTATGAGGGTAAGCAGATCTGCGGACCTCTGTCATGGTCACTCATGTTTGGCTACAGAGTCAACATACTCTTTTTGGGGTAAGAGGTTTTACACCAACAATCTGTCTCTGACCTCCACCAAGGACAGAGTTAGCCTGTAGCTCCCTGCAGCTCCTCTGTGCCATGGGTTCTCCCCGTCCAACAACAGGGAGGCAACCATTAATCCAGCGGATCGCTCCCTTCCTTCCTCCCTCCGTCATTTCCATAGCTACGCATAACGACGTGTCAGGCCCTCGTGACAGCTCTGCAGACACAAGATGAACAAATCCCACGCGGCCTCTGCCCTCGAGGACGCTCCAAGGCACAAGTGACCAAGACAAACACCGACCGATCGGGAACCAGCTTCTCCGAGGCTCGCGCTTCCGCCCGGCTTTCCCAGGCGCGACACCGCCGGGAGCCCGCGTGACACGGGAACGCGGGACGAGGAGTGCGCCTGCGTGAAGGGGCTGCGCGTGCGCAGCTGGTGTGCGGAAGGCCCGGGCCGCTGAGTGCCCGAGTGGAAGCTTGCTGCTGTCGCCACGGTGTCCTGGAGAGGTGTCTGCGCGGGTTCAGTCCGGCGGAAGTTGCCGGGCTGCACGCGTTGTGTGCAGTGCGTACTTTCGTCACACCCTCTGGCCCCGGTGTTATCTGGAGCTGCTCACTCCCTCCCTTCTTGGGAAGGGAGGGAAGGACCTAGGTCGAGGTGGAGAGTGCCGAAGGGGCGTAGGGCCGGGCTTCATGGGTGATTGCCCCCAGTCTCCTAAAGTCCCTAGTCCCGCGTTCCCCAGGTCCCCAAATTCTAAGGTCCCTGGACCCGAGTTACCCAGACCCAAAGCCCTAAGATCCCTGGCTCGCTGGAATCCAAGTCTTTTTTTTTTAATTAATTTATTCATATTACATCTCAACTGTTATCCCATCCCTTGTATCCTCCCTTTCTTTCCTCCCTCCCGCTTCCCCCTCTACTCCCTTCCCCTATGACTGTGACTGAGGGGGACCTCCTCCCCCTGTATATGCTCCTAGGGTATCGAGTCTCTTCTTGGTGACTTATTATCTTTCCAAGTCTTAAGGTACCTGGTCTCCACCTTCCCAGACCCCCAATCCTTAAGGTTCCCTAAACCCTCTGTTTCTCAGTGTCCCAAGCCCTAAGGACCTTGACCCCAATTTCCCCGGCTTGCAGCTTCCAAGCCCCAGAACAGTCTATGAAAAGTAAGAGAGCAGCCACCTTCTGTCCCAAGAATAGCACAGTGCAAAGGTACAGGCTTCCTGCTCCCTTTGGACCTTTGGGAGGTCCATTTCAGGGGCCCGCTGGAGGACGGGGTGGAGCTTGTAGCGAGTGGAAGGGTGGGCCAGACTCCGTGGGCCAGGCACACTGACTTCAGAGGCCACCTGGAAAATGGGTATGGAAGCAGCCAAGAGAACCCAAAGCAAATCAGAATGCAAGTGGCCAGCTCTGCTTGTGGGGGAGTGTGGGGCCTGGACTCTGTAACAGCCACCCACTGCCTTCCGCCTGGCAGCAGGAGGATGCGGAGGCCGGAGAGGACCCTGCACCTCCACACAGATGTGCACACGGGGTTTGTTGGTTGAGGTGTGCACTCTGTCGTGACACTGCTCATCTCAGGGGTCATAGCTAGGGCTACGCCCTGACCACCTGCCATCTCACACCAAAGGATTAGCGCGCCTAAGAAGCGAATCCTTTAAAACCTCAGTGAGGAAGTGGTGGTAGGGGCTGAACTCAGACAAAAATACAAAATATCCACGAACCTAGAAAAAAAAAGATCTTATCCTGAGAGAAACATCCACTGCGGTGAACTATCAGATCTAGAAATTTCCTGGTTTGTTAATGCAGTCATGGCTGCAGGAAAACGGACTGTCCCTTGAGCGGACAGTTCGGCACCCTCTGAGAGAGTTATAGGCGCCTCCTCCTCAGGCCATCTCAGCCCTGCTTTGGGGAGTTGGGCACTTGTAGCACTCAGTGCTGCGTAAGAATATTTGCTACTGTTGCTTACAGTCAAAACTGGAAGCAACCCAGATACCCAGCAGTGGGACACTTGATAACTATGTGATGGAGTAAGCCCACTGGGGCGTGACATGACGTGCCACGTGGAGAAATGAAAGGGCTGGCTGGGAAGGTAGCTGAGAAGGTAAAGTGCCTGCCTTGTGTGGTGACGACCTGAGTTCAGTCAGAACCTGGCACTGAGGAGATAAAGAGAGGTGGAGCCCCACGTGTTGACAGTCAGCCAGCCTGGCCTACTCGGGAAGCCCGAGGCTGGTGGCAGAACCCATATAAAAAACAGCAATAAAACAAGGCAGCCCGGCTCCAGGGGAGCATCACCTTGGGGTCTTCTGGTTTCCACATGTGCATACATATTCAGGGACAAGGGGCCGTTTATGTGAGAAAGGAAGATGCACACAGCGTATCTGATGGTGTGCTACCTTGGGTGAGGCAATGAGGGAGTTCTGTGTCTGTCTTTGCTGGCCAGTTTTATGTCAACCCAACACAAAGAAATAGAGGCAACTGGCAAGAGGGAATCTTTTTTTTTTTTTATTTATTTTTTATTATGTATACAGTGCTCTGACTACAGGAACACCTGTAGGCCAGAAGAGGGCATCAAATCACATTATAGATGGTTGTGAGCCACCATGTGGTTGCTGGGAATTGAACTCAGGACCTCTGAAAGAGCAGTCAGTGCTCTTAACCTCTGAGCCACCTCTCCAGCCCCTGTTTTTGTTTTTGTTTTTAGATGTGGTTTTTCTCTGTGTAGCCCTGGCTGTCCTGGAACTTGCCCTGTAGACCAGGCTGGCCTTGAAATCGGAAACTTGTCAGACTCTGCCTCCTCTAAGTGCTGGGATTAAAGGTGCCCCCCCCAGCCTAGCAAGAAAGAATATTTATTTATCATTCATTCATTCATTCATTCATTCATATTTCATGTGCTTTGGTGCCCAGACAGCACACATGTTAGTGTGAGGGTGTCAGATCTTGGAATTACAGTTATGAGCTGCCATGTGGGTGCTGGGAACTGACTCCAGCTCCTTTGGATGAGCAGTCAGTGCTCTCAACCACTGAGCCATCTACCTCTCCAGCCTCGAAAGAGAAAATCTTAATTGAGAAAAGTGTCTCCACAAGATTGCCCTGGAGGCAAGTCTGTGGGTTATTGTTTTGATTGATGATTAATGTTGGTTAGCCCAGCTCACTGTGAGTGGTACCACACCTGGGCCGATCGATGGTCCTGGATATCGTGAAAGAGCAGGAGGAGCAGCCCCCTAAGCAGTGTTCCTCTGAGGCCTCTGCATCAGCTCCTGCCTCCAAGTTTCTGCCCTGTGTGAGTTCCTGCCCTGACTTCCCTCAGTGATGGGCTGTGATGTGAAGCTGTAAACCGGAATAAACCCTTTACACCCCCCCCCAAGGTTTTTTTTTTTTTTTTAAATCACTGCACTAGAAATGCTAACCAAGGCAAGATCACAGCAGGGGAAAAGGAAACACACACACCTGATGAGTCATGGAAAGCACCTTGCTAGTTATGTAGAATCAGGATAAAAAGAAACATTAGGTTTCAATCTAATTCATTAGATGTTAAAAGACAATTGGTAGCATGGTGCAGGGACTTACAGGGCTGACTCTGTCTTCCAGGTGCTAAGGTCCCTGTAACACAACCAACATTTTCTTAATACCTGTCTAGAAATATTTTATACCTGTATAAATGCTATTCATGAGCATTAACTCCGGCATGTAATTTACCGTATCAAGAAGAGGGGGCAGCATAGAAGCATTCTCATTTGGTAGTATGCTTTTTTATACCACTGGGCGCTTTTGTTTTGTGTGTCTGTTTTGCCTGCATCTATGTCTGTGCATGGAGTGCCTTGGGGAGAAGAGGGCACTGGATTCCCTGTGACAAATTAAGACATCTGTGAGCTGCCATGTGGATGCAGGGAATCAAACCTAGGCCGTCTAGAAGAGTAGCCAGTGCTCTTTAGCACTGAGCCAGCTTTCCAGCCTGGCACTTTGGCGTGGATGGCAGTGTTGTAGTCGCTGTGATGGAAGGTAGCGGGTCTCCTGCGGTGCTGCTGACTGAACAATGTCCTAATAACCTGATGTCAGAGTCATCTCCTTCTCCCTGATTCCCAGGTCCGCTGAAGGCAAGCACAGGTGCAGCTGTAGATGGCTGTGCTTGAACTCCCTCCAGATGCTGACTGCTGTTGCCCCACGTGTCATAAAAACACGGCACAAAGTTTGGGCCTGTCTTTTTGCATGCCCCAATTCCGGGTCCTCGTCCACAAGGTGATGGTGTTTAGAGCTGTTTAGAGCTGGTCTTTATGGAGGTGGTTAAGCTAGAGGGGCTCATGGGTGGGGGGCTGCCTGTGATGTGGCTGGTGCGCTTGTGAGGAGAGGAGGTCACAGAGGGCTGCCCATGGTAGACCTCTAATGGTTCTTGGTCTTGGTGTGTTGTGTGTGGGGGACACAGTGTTTTATCTCTCCCAATCTGCAAAATGGTATCTTTGTGTGTTCTCTAAAGTATTTATGGGAAGTTTCAAGCTATGCCAAAGTCTGTAAATACAGAGACTTCACGTTCCCACCACTGACTGCAGCAGCCCGTTCCTGCCGCTCCACTGCACTAGGGCCTGCCTCATCACACACATCTTACCATGGGTGCACCCATGTAGCACACTGCTGTAAGACCAAACCCAGGCCAGCTCAGGAGCAGCCTGTGCATTCCCAGTGCACATCCACCTTCTGCCCTGAGCACCTGCTGCTCCTGCTCTTCCTGGCCCTGACTCACTGAGCTTGCGTGGAGACTCAGGCTGGATGCACATCGTTTGGCTTGTGTGTCTCTTCGCCAATGGTTCTTTTCACCTCCACTGAGTTCTGCAGTTAGTGCACTCATCCCGCCTCCTATTGGTGGCTGGGAGTGTACTTTCCAGCTTTGTGACAGTAGTGACTAGAGCTGGTGTGCATTCGAGGGTAAGTGTTCTCGAGGGTGTGCATTTGTCTCTCTCTTAAGTAACACCCGCTAGCAGGACTGTTGGGCCAGATGACAGGTGGTGGATTTAACTTCATTATAAATGGCCAGTTCCTGCGGGGCACGGTAGCACATGCCTATAGTCCCAGCATTCGGGAAACTTAGGCAGGACACAGGTGAATTCACAGCCAGCCTGGGTGAGTGCCTTTTCCAGAGCCCTGCCGGAAGACAGTGATGAGCGTCACAAAGGCTTTGCCACCCCACTGCCACTTGCCACTGTCTTTGTGTGTGTGTGTGGTGGTATCTCATTGTGCCAATTTGCATTCCCTGGTGGCTAGAGAAATAGAAATGCCTCCCCCGTCTTGTTAGCTATTCTTGTAACTTGCTGGATCCAAGTTGTCTCCCAAGAAAATGAAGTGGGCTGTTGCCCTCAAAGCCCCATTTGGGGGAACTCTGGACCATGAGGCATGCAGCGGGACAGATTACTGTGTAACCAGCAAGGACTTCCTCATCTGAGGTGTGCGTGGTGTTGGGTGATGCACAGGATCAAAGGTGAAGCAGGCTGTCATACCTGATGTTATCAGGAGGTCACCTGATAATCTGGCTTCTGTTGCTCTGGGCAAGGTTACTTAGCAGTGAACACCTTAATCACGTAGGTGCAGCTGGTGGCCTTTCTAGGACTGAGAGTGCCAGCAGTGAAGGGTACGCAGCACTGCCAAGGGCACTCCCCAAGGAGCCACACCAGGTGGTGTCGGCATCTATTAAACTGGTGGCTACTGACACACAGCCCTGTGGCCACTGTTTCTTTGCCTGGTGCTGGCTTCTCTCAGCGCTGCCTGCCACCCTCATTTTTTTCACCAGCAGTTTCAAGTCACTTTTTGTCATGTGTATTTTTGTCCCAAATTTATCATTTTATCCAGGGGGTTATTTCAACATGCTGGTCCGGCGTTGCCAGCTCCTCACAAGGACGGATCTTAACATTTCCTCTACTATATTTAGTATGAAAGGCAGAGTGCCTGTCCTGTGTTCCCTTCTGCCTGAGATGCACTTTGGAGAAATTGGCTGAGTTGAGTGTGACAGGGGAGAAGGACATGAAACCTGGAGGCAAGCTGGGCCAGGCTTGTGGTGACACCTCATATGAGGAAGGAAAAAAAAAGGGAGGAGGGAGGTGGAAAAGGGTGGTAAGATCAGCAGACTGGCACCAGGCCACTGGTGTTGGGAGTAAAGGATGCCCAGACCTCACCCTCAGAAGGAGGGGCCGTTCAGGTGGTGATTTGAGCTGCACAGGCTGGGAGGACGGCTGATGTGGGCTTGGGAGAGAGGAGGGATGGGGTGCTCAGAGCCAAGCCCTGCATCAGATGAGGAGGACAGGGTGGTTAACCTGACTCTGTGTAGAGAACACAGAGGGCAGATGGGAAGCGGTGCAGGCTGGGAGTGTTCCCCTCTTCCTACTCTGACTGGTGGAGGCAAGTGAAAGCCGAAGAGGAAATGGAGTCTGTCCAGATAGGACAGAGCATGCCACGCTTCTGCCAGGCCACACACACGGGTCACCTGCCCTGAGATGCAGGACGTGGGAAGCTGCAGGTGGAATGGGCAAGCAGAACAGTCAGAGCCCACTGCCCTTTGGTGCCTGATGGCCTGTGAGCACACCTAGCACGCCGGCAAAATACCAACCAACAAGTCTTGCTGGACACGAGTCCAGTGGAGCCAGGAAGGGCCTAGGCCATATCCTCAGCCCCCTACATTCATCTGAATCACAGAGTGGGCAGTGTCTTGTTCCCCCAAACTCCAGCTGAAGTCCTAGCCACCAGGAAACTAAGCCTGTTTAAGAGGTGACTAAGTGGGGGCGGGGGTGTCCTAGTTCAGTGTGATTGTTTCCTTCCAAGAAAGGATGACTCTGAGAACACAGATGATCCAGTCTGCGCAGACAGAGGGGCCTCAGGGGCCAACCTACTGCCCCTGCTCGAGGACCTCTGGCCTCTGGGACTGCAAGACATGTCTTGTTCAGAACCCTGCCGGTTAGACCGCCGTGGCAGCCTGGGACCGTGAGCAGAGCTGACACAGGACAAGAGTGGCAGACACCCCAGCACCCCCATAAGTCTCCCTTTCTGTAGGATCCCCTTTAGGGGGTTGGGGGGCCCCCCCCCTCGGAACCACTTATTACCACACCCAGAGCTAGGTAAATAACCCTGCCTGACCACCACAGCATTTGGCCCCGACTATAGCCACAGGTCACCTCATGCTTTACGCCACAGTTGCCCAAGGAGAGGAGGAGACAGGGGAGGGGAACAAGGTGGCTTTCACAGGAAGGGGACCTAGCCAAACAATGCTTAACAGCAGTGATCCTCACCCTATTGCCATCACAGGTCCCGGGACAGCCAATGCTGTGGCCGGCCTGGTGGGCCCCAGATCTTGGTGCCAGTGTCCTCAGCCTGGGCTGCTGTGACCTGCAGCCGCCCACACCTTCTCACTGCCATTCCATGCCCACCACACTCAGGTGGCCACCGCCATTCCACGTTTCAAGTGAGGACACTGAGGCAGAGAAGAGGCAGTGAAGGGACAGGGCAGAGCCAGATGGGACGGAGCCAGGAGTCCCCATGTGACATGGAGGTCACCGTGACTATCTCTCAACAGCATGCACTGGGCATGCTAATTAGCATCAGCAGAGAGAAGCACAGGCCTGCCTCACAGGGCACAGACCAGCTTCCTGTATGGGAAAGGTTGAACGGGTGTTGAAATCCAGGTGATGGCGGAGGGAATGGTGAAGGTGGAGCTGGAGGAGAAGGGCGTGGGGGAAGCCATTGGGTTGAAGATGACTGAGGCGGCAGCAGCAGCAGCAGCAGCAGCAGCAGCAGCAGCAGCAGCACATGGTAGTGGTAGAAGCAGCAGTGCAGGCAACAGGGGTGGTCATGGGGATAGTGGTGATGGTGTAGTGGAGAGGGAACAGGTCCTGGTGGCAGTGAATGTGGTAGAATGAGCGGTCAGACACTGTTCTTCGTGGTGGCGGTGATGAGCTGACCATGGTGGTGCTGGGGGAGACCGCAGAGATAGTGATAGCAGAGGGATCAATGGACGCTCAGAGGTGACGGCAGAGGTGGGGACCGTGATGGAAGCTGGAGAGGTCGTAGAGAGGCAGGTGGGGGCTCTGGAGATGGACTGGGGGTGGGCTGGTGGCGGTGCTTGAGTTGCTGGAGGCGATGGAGTCTGAGGCACTGAGAGAAGCTGTAGTGGAGGTAGCAGTGCCAGAATTAATGGTGGAGGGGATCTTGGTCGCACTGGAGGTGATGACAGTAGTGGTGGAGGGGGGAGCAGTGTACAGGGCATAGAGGTGGCAGATGTGCTGTGGTAGATACAGAGCCAGGTGTGTGGGTGATGGCTGGGCACCCTGTCTGGAGAGAAGATGGGGCCGAGGTGGGAATGGATATTATGGAGGACCAGGACAGAGGCACACACCACTCCTGCAGCTCAGGTATGGGACTATACCTGCAGAGTTGTCCTCCCTCCCTCCCTTCCTCCTTCCCGTCCTCGGGGGTGTCTAGAAACTCCTTGTGCTATGAATATCAGAAAGGAGAAGGACCAAGTGGATGTTATATAAGCAGACAGCTCAGCTTCCCTGAGGCCAAGGGCTAGGAAACTGGGGAGCCCCTGCTCCACTTGCTTCTCATGGCCTCAACCTTCCCACACCCACTTCACGTCATATGACCACTCCCCCTATGCACCTTTGTTCTGGTCCACTCAGAGGTTCCCGGGAGGCTTCTGGGAACACCTCCATGCTACCTCTAGCTTTGTTCTTGCTGTCCTGTGGAGTGCCGGCCCCTTGGGAGACCCCGGGCCACTAGGGTCTGTGCTGCTCACTCCGCCACACAGCTAAGGCACGCGACAGTACTGGGGTGCAGGCAAGTCTGAGACTTGTTGCCCACTGACTGAGCTTTTGCGCTACTGCCATGCCTTTCTACACGCCTCAGTTTACCATCTGACCAACAGGTCAAGATGGATACCTCCAGGGAGGGTGCCAAGAGGCCCATGTTGTCCAGGAATAGAGCTGGAGGCTTAGTGAAGCCGGACTGGGTGGAGTCCGGCAGACAAGAGGGGCCCAGGGAGCCTCCCTCCCAGGGCTCAAGACCCCCTCCTCTCGTCCCCATGGGTATGGCAGCAGCTGCCCTCTCCTCCTGGCCTGGAATGAGTCACAGGCTCAACTGGGAACATGACAAGGGCCTCCTGCAGGACAGTGGCTCCCATCCAGGCCCAGTGAGAGGCAGGCTGTGTGGGGCAGGGGAGGGCCAGGCACCTCTCCCAGGACTTACATTTGGAGCCGGAACTGGAAAAGCCACAGGAGTTGGCCCAGGAAGTGTGATGCCCATCCGGTACCAGCTTAGGGCCAGGACCCCTGTGACAAGCACAGCTCCCACCTTGCCCTGAACTTGGCTGGAGCCGAATGAAGTTCATGTCACGTGCTGAGGCCATTCTCCATCTGCCAGAGGGCCCGGTAAGAAGGTAGATAAAGCATGGAGGGCTCACGGGGGGGGCATCTGCACCCCTATTCAGTGTCCAGCACAAGGAGGTATAGGGGAACTGGCATAGACCCCAAACCATCAGCCTGGTGCCCAGCCGCCCACTACAGAGGGCCCAGAGGGAGTGAGGGGAAACAAAGCCATCCATCCAGCTCCACCCTGAGAGAAGTGTGATGGGTATGCGGAGAGATAAGAGAGCAAGGTAGGGACAGAATGGGGTTTGCCTGGATGGTTTGGAGGAGGTGGAGATTTCGGACCACAGAATCGGGTCTTGGATCCAAGACCCTGCCTGGTCCTCACATCACCCTGTCTCTCTGGGACTCTTTTCCTGAACTCCAGTCTTCAGGGGCGCCCATCACCAGGCCTGTGCCAGTCCACTCACCCCACACGGCATGACACCCCTCAGACTGTATCCCCAGGCTGTCCACCACCCCCACTCCCAGCCCAGCAGAGCCCACTTTTCCTAACCCCCAAGAATAACTACAGCCATCTTCACTGTAGTTGGCTTTATTACACCGTCACTGTGACCGCCAAACATGTAAAATAGGAAGACAGCACTGGTTTCTACGAGTGGCGTGGGCTGAACACTCGCGGGGCTGTGCAGACATCCCAGCCAAACCTACACGGGAAGAGCTGTCCTGTGGAGTCACTTCTCAGGGGTCCCTCCGGGGGCAGAGCAGCAGTGAGACCACAGGCAAGGACAGTAGCTGGGTCGGGAGCCCCACAGGGCACAAAGCACCTGGACCTCCTCTACACACACCTGCCCTGTGCTCACCACATAGGTAGTGTGTGTAGTCAGATGTATACACACACACAACTGAACTGTGCCAGTTATGAACTCACAACCAGTCACTTATTCTTTGTTAACTTCACAGTAACTGTGCACCAAAGACAATGAGTCCAGTGTTGACTCAGGGCAGGCTTCCTGCCCCGGGAAAGCAAGCACTCAAGGAAAACCAACGCAGCAGTGCTCTGCCTGCGTACTTGTAGTGCTGCATGAGCACGCACACACGCACACACACACACACACACACGGGGGGGGGGGAGCGTGCACACACACACAGAGCACACTCAGGTCATAAATCACAGGGTCCTTCCTAGCAGCCTTTCCAGAAGTGGAGTCAGAAGCCAGCACATCACTGCCTCTTCTCCAGCTCTTCTCCAGCTCTCTGAACTGACAGGCACCAGCTTCCCAGGCCAGCCGTGGACACATGAGAGGAGCACAGAGATGGTTAGGAGAGCAACAAGGGATCTGTCCACCTCGGGGAGACCAACTGCCACTTCGCTCCAGACCAAGCAAGCAAATAAATACAACAAGTGTTAGCAGAAGACACAATGACAGACATGGCCAACTCTGTCCTCTGGGTCACTTGCAATCATCAGAGACAGCCCTGTTGGGGGAGTGGGCAGGTTGTTTCAGGCATCTCTACCACTTGCTCTGAGGCAGGGTTGAGGCCTCTCCCATCCTGCCCCATTCCCTTCCTGAAGGTTCTGGTACAGCAAGGCTTGCTTGGGAGCAAGTGTTCAAAGGTGGCCCATATCCATGACAATGTCGGAGGACAAAGCCCTTCACATTCCAAGGGTACCAGCCTTCCTTCCAGGGCTGTAGATGAAAGGGGAGGGTCTGCCTCCCGTCTCCCTGTGACAGCTGCTTCTACGCATGCCCCACAGCGGGAGGTGGCACAGCAAACATTGCTCTTGTTAAGCTGGACAAGCTTTGGCCTTGTGTTTGGTGCCTGCGAACGACTACAGCTCCAGGGAGACCCTCAGAAAGCAGAGAGTGACCCCCAGGGTCAAGCCTGCTGGAACACTTGGCTCATGGCAGGATCTGCCATTCCCAGCCCCATGACCCCAGACACATGGGAGCCTCGGGAGGCTCTTGGTATAAAGAGAATCCATTTCCAAATTCCCGACTTTGCCCAGAGTTCCATCCCCATTCCCAGTAACAGGTCACTCCAGGGACACCCAGCTTCAGCCACCCTCCTCACGATGCTGTGGGTCCCCACTGGAGTGATGCCTCCTGCAAGGCCCACTGTGTCTCCATGGCCACTGCTGGTACTTGTGGTGCCTGAGGCCTTCTCGACAAGGGTTCCTGCTGCCACTCACCAGGAGTGACCAGGGCACCCTGTTAAGACACTTGCACTAATGACTTTCCTGACTAGTGAGTCATTCTGTCATGGCACTAGGCACACAAGGACACTCTCAAATGTCCCAGTAGGGTGGTCAGGGGGAGCCCCAGGACAGAGGAAAACTACATAACCTCACACTGAGAAGCCCAGGCCCAGTGAATGGGCAGGCTGGACACTCCTAGAACCTTGCTGGTGAGGACAATGAGGCACACACAAGCTGTGCTCAGGTGTGAGGTGGAAAGCAAAGGGCAGGCGGAGGCAACCCATCCAAGAAGCTCCCGTTCAGGTTAGCAGGCAGAACCTTCTAGCCTTGGGTAGGGTTTCTTCCTCTGTCCCAAAGTCCCACCCAGGAGACCCGGCCCCTTCCCTTCCTCCACCTTGGGATTACGGAAAGAACGCTTCACACCAGCAAGGACTTGACGAGGCCATAGTGGAACTTTCGGACATGGCGGTACAGGTCCCCAGACTGTGTGAATCGGCGCTCACACCAGCGGCAGGCATGGGGCTTCTCCCGCGTGTGGACCACGGCATGCCGGCTCAAGTTGTGTGAGTACTGGAAGCTCTTGCCACACTGCACGCATGTATAGGGCTTCTCCCCGGAGTGAGTCCGCTCATGCCTCTTCAGCGTGTAGGTGCAGGAGAAGGTCTTGCTGCAGAGCGGGCATGTGGGCACGGCCCCCTCAGGGGAGAGCCTGGCACGGATGCTGTCCCGCTCGCGGAAGTGGGCGCTGAGGTGCAGCTGCAGCGCATGGGTGTTAGGGAACAGCCTGCAGCACAGCGGGCAAATGCAAAGGTGCCTGCTGGGACCCAGCTCCCCACTGTCCACCACTGGCTCGGCATCCAGCCCAAGCTGCTGGCTGCCGGTCCCTTGGATGTGCAGTGGCTCCAAGTCCACTGCCAGGCCCTTGGCTGCAGAAGCACAGGCTGGCGGTGGGGATCTGTCGGGACTCTGAGGGCCGCTGCTATCTTGTTCAGAGAAAGAATCTTGCTCAGCCTTCACCAGAGGCTGGGCCCCTGCCTGTATGGAGCTGCAAAGAGATGTCTGGAGGAGACAGGGTGGGTGGACCCGCTCAGGTCTTGGGCCAGGCTTCAGTGACAGATCCAGGGCCCCACTTGACTCCCCTGTGACCTGCCAAGACGGAGGTCCATATGTTGGCAGGGGATGGGCAGCCTTGACCCCCAGAGATGGGGGTTTGGCCTTTGGTGCGGCTTGGCAGAAGTCAGGGGACAGGGAAGGCAGGGGTTGTGGTGGCTGACCAGGAAGCTCTGTCCCCAGCGTGTGGGTCTCCAGATCTGGGTCCTTTTTCCTAAGTCTGCCCTTGCAGACTTTGACGATGTCATACATGTGCAGGTAGCTGGCTGCTGCCAGGACGTCCTCGACGGGTAGGCTGTGAAGGTCCAGGCGGCCCTCGTACATGAAGTCCAGCAGGCGGCTGAAGGCGGGCACCGTGACGATGTCGCCGTTGAGCCGCACCGTGTCGCGGCTGCTCGCGGGCTGGTCCCTGTAGAAGAGATGGAAGTAGACACTGCACGCGGCCAGTACAGCGCGGTGCGCAGGGAAGCGCGCGTCGCCCACCAGGACAGTGCAGTCGCACAGGAAGCCCAGCTCCCGCTGCTGTCTCAGGCGGCCCAGCAGTCGTACGCCGTGCTCCGGGAACTCCATGCCACCGCAGTCATCACCTGGGCACAAACGGGATGCCTGTCAACACGCCGGGGATGCCGTGGCCGCTGCTCGCCCCGACGCGCCCTTCCCGGGTGCAGGCAGCCCACAGAGAGGAGCAAGAATGACGCGCGCAACCGCCAGCCCCGAGCTGCCCTGGCACCTGCCCGGAGCAGGAAAAACTCGATCGAAAGTAAACAGAAGCTGCTCTGCCGCCGGGGCGGGGCTCGGGGCGCAGTGGAGGGGCCGAGCCGCGCGGACTGAAGTCGGGACTTCAGGCTGCCTTGCCTGCCCGCCCGCCTGCCGCGCCCCCCGACGCCGGAGTCGCCGCCCGCCCGCGCCGCCGCCAGCTGCCACCGCTGCCGTCGGCCCCATTTATGGCAGCGGGGCCGTGGGGAGCGGCCGGCGCGGCAGGCGGAGCCGGGAACCCACCCTTGCGCTCACCTCAGCTACACGCGCAGCTCTCCGCTGGTGCTGCAAGCTCTCCGGTGCGGCTCGGACCGCACGGAGCTGCGGGCGGCGCTCCCCGGCCGGGAGGGCGCGGGACCCGGACGGCGCCGGGCGGGGCGCGCACTAACTTGGCTGGCCAGGCAACGCCGGCTGCTTGCCCCGCCCCGGAGAGTGAAACTCCGAGCTAGGGCTGGAGGGGGCGGGACAGGCGATTTCCCGGAGCGGCGGAACCGCTGAGGTCACTCGCTACCCCTTTTCTGTGCGCCCCACCCGGTCGGCCCCGCTAGAAGCAGCCCGCGTTCTGTGGCGGGAGGGGGTATGGGACCCTCTCGCGATACTTGTCTCCTGGGTCTCTGTGCCCTCCATGGGGTCCGGACTGCCCCAGTGGACAAAGAGACACCTCCCAGGCGTCAGCCTCTCCCTGGACCAATGCACCCGCAGTCACTGACAATAGCCTCTGGCCGGTTTTGGAGGCACAGTCCTTCAGATCAGTCAGGGTACCACCGGGAGACCACAAATCTTAAAAAGAAATTCACTTTTACCCAGGAAGCATTCTCTTGAGCTCAGGTTAGCGTGGCTGGGACAGGCCGTGGAGCTGGGGTCTCTGACACATGATCACCGCCCTCTGCGGACCCTGGGCTGGCAGCCAAGCTCACTAAGATCTGTGACAGAGGACACTGGATAGGGCAGATGCAGTGGGATGGGTGGAAGCGCCAGAGTTCGGCAAGCAGGGATTAGAGGTGACAAGGATAGAGGCCAGGGCTGGCACCCTGTGCAGAGGGTTCCAGGGGGAACAGAGCTTAGGTTTGGAGGAGTTGAGGCTACATGGGCTACACTGACAGCTGGAAGGTCTCCCAGGGTTGCAAGTGGAAGGGTAACCTTGACTGAGGGGGTTTGAGTTTACTCGAGACGTTGCTTACTCGAGACGTTGCTCAGGTCAGCTTCACAAGACTGTCAATTGGTCGGGAGGCAGAGGCAGGCGGATCGCGTGAGTTCGAGGCCAGCCTGGTCTACAAAGCGACTCCAGGACAGCCAAGGCTACACAGAGAGACCCTGTCTCAAAAAAAAAAAAAAAAAAAAAAAAAGAAAAAGAAAAAGAAAAAAAAAGACTGTCAATTGGACGCTCTTGTTTAGAAACGGCCACATAGCACTAAACTTCAGGGCCAGGGTTCCTATGGCTCCTAGGCACATTCTGAATTTTTCACCTTGCATTTCTTGAAGCTCAGGGACCATGGGTGTTGGGTGGGTCACCAAGCAGGATGCTCGAGGGTAGGAAAAAAAGAGGGTAGGGCTTCACAGGGTAAGATCAGAGGAGACAGGGCAAAGACTTTCTGGGGAGGGGAGTGCCCACCCCTTCCTCTTTAGACTCAGAACAGAGCGCCCAGTTGTGAGGTGGGGCCTCCTGGCTGTCGGTGGAGTGGAACAGGGTGCCAGGGTCTCTGGAGGGCCTAGATTTTACCAGGAAGAAAAACGTAACATTGTTATACAGAACAGGAGGCTGAAGGCGGAGTCTTTCTAGACCAGTACACGGCAAGGCCCTCTCAACTTCCCACCCTGGAAAAGATGTTTCTGAAATGCAAATTTGACTGTATATTTGGGTATTTCCTAAATCTGGCTATCGCAACGCGGGACCTAGAATTGTGCTCCATTTACCCAGGCACAGCAGAGCTGAGGGGTGGTATGGCTGGCCCCACCTGGGATCCCTGCCTGAGGAGGACCAGTTTCCTCCTCTGACTAACAGAGTAATTACTCAGGCCCCTGCCTCAGAGGGAATGGCCCATGTCACTATTCAGGGTGAGCCCAGATCATACTGACCCTCTCCGAGCTTACCTGGGTCGGAGCCTGCCTCTGCCTCAGCCGCTCCCAGGGTTAGCATGCTTCTGAGCCCTTGGATCAGTGGTTCTCACCCTTTCTAATGCCTCGACCCTTTTTGGTTTTGGGGTTTTGTTTTGTTTTTGTTGTTGTTGTTGTTATTGTTTTTGTTGTTGTTGTTTGAGACAGGGTTTGTGTAGCCTTGGCTGTCCTGGACTCGCTTTGTAGACCAGGCTGGCCTCGAACTCACATCGATCCGGCTGCCTCTGCCTCCGGAGTGCTGAGATTAAAGGCATGCACCACCACACCCGGCCTGCCCTTTAATACACTTCCTCGTGTGTGGTGACCCCCCAACCATAAAATTATTTTTGTTGGTATTTCATAAGTATAATTTTGCTACTGTTATGAATTGTAAATGCAAATGTTTTTTAGGTGACCCCCTCGAAAAGGTCATCTGACCTCCAGAGGGGTCATAATGCAGAGGCTAAGGACTGCTGTCCTGTATCCTTAATAATCTCCACTAGTGAAATGGGAATCCAAGCACGTTCTAGGGCTCACTAAAGCTAACTTTGGGGCACGCTATAAGGTGAGACGCCTTTAGTTCTGGGATGTTCCTTCCTAAAGCCCCCACCACGGTCTCATCATTCTCGTCTTTGCTTGAAGGTCACCCCTTTAGCTAGAGGGGTGATCCGTGATCCCTCCTGACCTGCAACCCATTCTCCATTCCTGCATGGCCCTGTGTAGGGAGGGAGTCAACGGCTCAGACAATTCACATCCTTGTTCCTTTTTTAATAAAATATTTTTATTTAAGATTTTTTATGTATTCAGTGTTCTGCCTGCACGTACACCTGTACACCAGAAGAGGGCACCAGATCTCATTATAGATGGTTGTGAGCCACCATGTGGCTGCTGGGAACTGAACTAGGACCTTCGGGAGGGCAGTCAGTGCTCCAGCCCTGCATCCTTGTTCCTTTCCCAGGGCCATGGCTTCTGTATGCATGGCTTCTGTATGCATGGTTTCTGTATGCGCAGATGGGTCTGCAGCCTGCCACAGAATGGCTTTTGAAAGGTTGATAGCTGGATGACGAATGGTGACACTAACCAGCCCCTAGCACACTCACCCTCCTACCCCCATCCCTCCACACTGGGCATCTAGCAGTGCCTCCAAAGCCTGACCTCTCATTGACCCTATGTAGCTTTTAGGGCAGAGAAGTTGTGGGGTACAAAGTCAGTGAACCTGCAGGACCACGGGCAGGGTCACACCATATTGCTCAGGCTGGTCCATCATCTGTGCTGAGAACCCTGTTACCTGCCACTCCAAGTCCCTCTTTACTGGCCAGTAGCCTGTGGCATTCAGATGACAGAGGCTAACAAAAAGCGACAGACCAGCTGGACAGGCAGAACCTCTCCAGATTTGGGGTGCCATCTAACGTGGGAGCTGCCTCACTTGAGTCCTACCAACTGCCAGCAGCTGCAGGTGATGAGAGAGAAGATGACGACCTCGGTGCCTGGGAGAGGGTCAGGGACCCCAGTTTTTGTTGGAGACATCTGGCTAAAGAGAAATATCAGCAGCAGCGAGTCTCAGGGACGCGGGGCTCTGGGGCTTGCTTCTTGCCCCGTGCTTCTGTCTGGGAGGCCCAGATGTGTCGTTAAAGTGTGGGCCCAAAAGAGGGAGTCAGACGCCTTGCCCACCTTGACCGTATGAAGACTGTGGACCTAGGACCGCAAGGAAGGCAGGCAGGACCGGGCACTGCCTAGAAACAGGGCTCACCACAGGAAGGAGCAGTGCTTCAACAGTGGCTGTCAGGGAGAGCACCCAAGTGAGACAGGTCTTTAGAGAACGGCCAGAAATTGCTCCGTCTTCCACAAGAGGGCGCCCTGCTGGCTCCTACTGGCCACTCCCCATTGCTCAGACCGGTGTAGCACAGGGATCGGGAAGCTGGGAAGGACTGGGGGGGCTGGGGTGAAAGTTTAGTGGGTGAGTGATGGATCTGTGTGTGATTCTCAGGCTCTGAGGGCAACCCTCAGGCCAGGGTACAGCTGGAGCAGAGCCGTCAGGCTGCTGGGCCTCTGACTTAGAGCCCTGGAGGCGCTCGGAGCTGGGGCAGCTGTGCGGCAGAAAGGGCGCAGAGCAGAGCCCCTACACCACCCCACCCCACCCCACCCCACCCCCCGCATCGCTGTCTGATGAGTGTGCGTCCCCTGCTGAGGGGAGAGTGAGTTCTTCTCCGGGGGGGGGGGCGTGCTTCCAAGGTTCAGCCCCAGAGGAGGAGCCCCGGTTTTAGCAACGACTCCATCCTGGGCGATAGCTTGTACTAAATCTACCCTCCTGTTTGTTTACACTCCAGGTGAACTCTGACCCTTGGATGAAAAACAAAAAGAAAAAAAATGCCCCCCTCTCGGAAAAAAATACCAAACACATTGAAGGTAAACTCACAGAAGGGTTGTTATCAATACGGGCCTCTGGGATGAGGGAGGGGCCCCGCGCAGGAACTGCTGGGGCAGGCTGAAGGGGGTTGGACTGAAGATGGGTCAGAGGCTGGAGCCACCTTGGCTCTTCAATTCCGGGACACCATAAGGAACCGCCCCCCCCCCCCCCCCCCCCCCCCCCCCCCGTGCCTCGCCCATCTGGGTCCGCAGCAAGGTCTTGGCTGGCTGACTGATTCCTACCCTTGAGTCCGCTCCCTCTGGGTGTCCAGGTGTGCCCCCTTCTCCCTGTCACCTGCAGACTCCTTTTCAGTTTCTGTGGCAGACAGTACCGAGTTGATCGAACCCTCCTTCTTGGGTAGTGTGGCCTTTAGGACACCGGTGGCCGGTCTCTCCCGGCTCCCAAGATGGGGACAGTTGGCCCTCTTGAGAGTCAAACTGATTGACTCCCCCACACCGGCCTCCGTGGGGTCTGGAGAGCTAGGCCGAAAAGTGCCCGGTCGTTCACAAACAGGGGGTACCTAGCTGGAGCTCTGGATCGGCGGCGGGGCTCCGTTACCCGCGTGGCCCTGGCTTGGGGCCACCCGAGGGCGGCGCCTCCGGGGCCGCGCTCGCGCTCACGGGGTGCCTCGCCCTGGCCGCGGGCCGCGCCGGGGGCGCCCGGGGCGGCGGAGGCGGATGTGGGCG
>OU015742.1:202484321-202592527 GCA_907169655.1 Acomys percivali | reverse complement strand
GCGGGCGCCCGAGGCCGCGGCCCGGCTAGGCCCCGTCGCCCGCACGCGGCGGCCCGGTGAGTGCCCGCGCCGCGCCCTGTTCCGGGCCGCGGCCACCCCGCTTTGTTCCCGGCCGCGCTCGCGACTCCGAGCAGAGCAGGAAGTGGCCGAGCGGAGGCCTGGGCGGGGAGCGCGCGGGGCCGGGCTGGTCGCGCAGGAGGCCCACGCCGGCGAGGGTGCGGGCGGCCGCCGCGTGACCTTGGGTGGCCGCTCCGCGGGGCCAGGCCGCGGGAGTGGGGCGCTGTTAGCGTGCGCAGCGGGGGCCGGTGCGCCCTGGGGCCTGGGGCTGTCTGGCACTCGGCCAGCGAGGGTAGGAGAAAGGCTCGCCCCGCGGCCTGCGTGCGGTGGGAGGGCCCTGGGAAGGAGAACTCATTTCCCACGGACAGAAAGTTGTGCGCGGTGGCTCGGTGCCCAGGCTAGCCCACAAAGGACTGCTAGCCCTCCTAGGCCCGGAAGCTGCTTCCTGGACTAGGTGGTTTCTGGAGGTGCTGCGGCCTGGAGGACGGCATGGGCTGGGCCTCTGGGATCCGGGAGACCAGCGGCCGCGAACTGATGGATCTGTCTAAAGAGGGCTGGTTTCTAAGTTAGGCGGTGGTGAGACCTCCGGCCTCTGCTCTATGGCCACACTCCTCCTTCTCCTCCTCCTCCTCTAGGCCCCCCCGGGCTTGCTTACGGTGGTGGCTAGTCTTAACTGCTTAGAGCCATCACTCAAGTGAAGGGCGAGTCGCCTTGGTCGGGCCCCAGCTGGGCGTGTGGCTCACGGGCCACTGTCCCAGAGGGGCAGAACTCTGAAGACTTAACAATAGCAACCATATGCCCTTACGGCAAGGCTCTCCGGGGGCATGATGGGAAGAGTGTCCCATGCTCGGGGCTGTGGACATTGGCAGTAACATTGCTGCTGTGTCTTTTCACTCGAAGCGTATGGATTTATTTTTACATGGCTTCTGGACAGCTGACTGTCATCCGCAGACCTTGGGTCGGGGTGGGGATTGGGGGACATCCAGAGAGAGGTCTCGCTGTCCAACCCTTTGCCTCCAGGCCACACCCCACTCTGACAGCCAGGAGTTGGGGTTTCTTGGCTTATATTTTTCATTCTGGCCTTCCAGTGCCACCTGCATGCCGAGGGAAGGGCGCCTTTAGCTTCAGACAAGGCAGAGTGACAGTGACTTTGGTGCCAGCTCGAGCCTCCTGGGCTGGAGAGAGATGACTTAGGGAGGGTTGTCTCGGTCAGCTGTAGTAAACCCATGAGTCCCAGGGGAAGGGCAGCACAGGCTCACTGGTAAAGCGGTGCTGAAATGCACTTCCCCAGAATGTCCCAGGTTGGTGGTACAAGACCTATGGTTTGAGGATTCTGAAGAGTTCCTCCAAGCAGAGAAGCCATGGCAGGGACCCTTGCAAGATGAGCAAAGTTTGCTTTGCCACAGCTTAGCTGGTGGGCCGCTCAGGACCCTAAGTCTTGTGTGTTGCTTGCCCCATTTGTGGGCTCCTGAATTCGTGACTGTGGGCTGTAACCACCCTGCCTGCCCTCCGTGCTCCTCACCAGCAGGCGGTCTAAGTGTCCCCTTGTCCCAGGCACAGTGTGAAGAAGACCTGACGAGGGACCGTAGATGTCTTGAACGCATGAGCCAGATGAATGAGACAGCTCCAGAAGCAGGGCGCTCTGGTTTTGAGGGGGCCCGGGGTTTTGCCTCAGGAGTTTTTAGTGTTGTCCTGAGAGGACCCTGGGCTGTTTTGTCCCGTTGTCCACTTTGTCTGGGCCTTCCAGGCTTTGTATCCCTGCGCTTCTAACCCCGGCATGTAGGCACCCTGTGATGGGCCAGGCACCCTACATTGTAGAAGGTGGTGAGAGCACACGGTATGGACAGCAAACAAGCACCCCACCCCCACCCCCTGGTCACTAGTGTGGGGCGGAACAGAAACAGTCAGGGCTGCCTGGAGGAGGTGGCCTGCTTGCTGGGGTAGCCTAGTGAGCGAGCTGCCCGTTTTTTAGGAAAGGCTTTCTGGAAATGAGTGTTCCAGCAGAGGCCAGGGAGATAGGGGGTTGGCCACAGCCTTGCATCCCAGACTAGCAGGCCTGGATGTGGGTGCGGCTGTCAGGCAGGCTGGCGGAGGAGAGTAAGGGTGAGGAGGGAACCTGGGGCATGGGGGGACATGGATGGGTAACTGGGTCCTCTGGGGTTCACTGAAGCTGATCTCAAGCAGGACGCTGTCTCCTCACATGCTCTTTTGGCTTCTTCTAGACGCCACGGCCAGGCCAGGTGGGCTCAGCCTGCTGAGAAGAGACTCTGAGCATCCCTGGGTTACCCCGGTCTGTGGGGGCCACGGATACCATGAACGACGTAGCCATTGTGAAAGAGGGCTGGCTGCACAAACGAGGTCAGTCCCTGCTCTGCAGGAGGAGCAAGGCTGGGCCTGGGCCTGGGTCTGCCCAGCTCTTGGATATGGAACTTGGGGTGGGGAGGCTGTCCTGCCCCAGCAGGCAACGTTGTGGCAGAGTCAAAGATAGTCTGCTGTGTCCAGGCCTGCTAGGCTTGCTTCAGAAGGAGTGTGTAGGCCCAGTTTTTCCCATAGTATGGAGGCCATGGCCTCCTCCTGGGGCCTCCTGGACAGGGGCTGAGGCCCCGTGCAGGGCCCTGCTGTGAGTGGCCTGGGGGTGGGGCCAGCTGCTGCAGCCTCGCTCCTGGCTTTCCTGGAAGGCAGCAAGGACATGGCTGCTGTTCCAGGGTTGGCAGGCTGGTAGCCTGGGCACTGCCCAAGGGCTCCTGAGGGCAGGCAGGGCAGGGCTGCTCGGCTTGGCCCTGTGCCCACCTCAGGCCTGGATTCCTGAAGTCAGGGGGCTCGTCATCAGCACGTGCCCAGCAGAGGCATATTGGCATTGTAGCTGAAGAGCTGACTGAGCTGGGCTTTTCCTAAGTCCAGGGCCCCCCACCTTCCAGCTTACCCTTCAGCTGTTCCCCCCACCCCCACCTGCCTGGAGTATGTTTCAAAGCCTCAGGACAGTCACTAGCTCTTGCCCCAGGGCAGGCATCCCAGCCCCTCCTGACTTCCTCTTCCTGCAGACCTGCTCCCACCAGAAGTCCCAGGGCAATCCTTGCCAGTGTAGACCACTCCTCCCACTCCCCTTTCTAGGTCTCCAGCAGAGGGGATTGGGCATTCTCGTGGCCTGTGGGGCACACTGACAATGATGGGAAGTGGGAACCTGAAGGCAGCGTTAGGGCGTGGGGTTTATAGAGCTCGCGCAGAGCAGGGTGGGAGCCACAGGAGCTCAGGGAGGCCTCAGGCTGCCGGCTCCAGGGAAGAGTCTGCGCTGGGCTCTTCTAGGAGGCGGTCACCTGGGCCCCTCCTGCCTTCCTGTCTGCTCCTCAGTGCCTCCTTACCTGGTCCCCTAGGAGTCCGGCGTCACCCTCTGCTGTCTGCCTCACCTCTCATTCCTCTTTGGAAATGGGACTCAACCCCTTTGGCTCCCTTTTCTCAAACCCCACCCGCGTCCATACACACACAGCCTATTTCATGAACAAATGCTTATTGTCTGGCTGTCAGAGTTAGGGCCTCAGGTTACTGGGACATTCCCCAGGCAGGAACCCTTCTGAGGCCTTCTTGAGGGGGTGTCATACTGTTCCTTCTGGCTGAGCTTTCTGAAGGGGCCGGGTGGGACAGGGCATCAGGCCCTGTGGACATGCAGGGGTTGTGTCCGAACTTAACTTGGCAGGTGTTATTGTTCCTCTTCAGGGGGAGGCCGTTGAGATTCTTAGGCCTTGGCTTCCCTGTTTATGCTGTGGTAGGTCAAGGTGTGGAGAGGAGAGTGTTCTCTGTGGGATGGCCCACCTGGACCCAATGCCTGCCCTGTGCAGTTGTCAGGGGCCGCCCATCTGTGGGGTAGGGTCTTCCCTGCCTCAGGGACAGCTGCTTGGTGACCAGTCTCGGGCCAGAAAAGACGGGCCGTTCTCATGGCCTCTTAATCCCCCTTCAGCTCCAGTCCAGGTGCTAAGGGCTCTGGTGGGGCGATGGCGTCCATATGTCGTGTTCCTGGGCAGGTCCTCCTGCTGTGTCCTGCTCTGGCCCAGCCGCGTCCTACTGCTTGGCCTGATGGTGCTTGCTGAGAAAGGCCTGTCTTGGTGACTCTCATGTCTCCCTGCTGAACACCCCCAGCCCTGTATGTTATAGGCTCCAATTCATACATACACCATTGGTTTGGGGTTCTAGCCCTCATTGGTTTGGGGTGCTAGCCCTCTCCCTGTTTTGAATTGCCATGTTAGTTCAACCTCTAACCTGAGGCCACTCTGCCTACTGCAATTGCCCCTCAGTGTCTCATGATTCCTCAGACCCTTGGGTACCCCCCCACCCTCCCCCTTTGTTCCTCTGTAGGTTTGAGCACTGCTGACTGGGAATTGACCCCATCTCTGCTAGGTCCCCCAACCCTCCGTTTCCAGCCAGGGGCTTGGAGAACCCCATGTCGGTCTTGGCTGAACTCCCAAGCCCCCTGTGGGCTGGCCACGCCTTCAGAGCTATTTGGGCATAGAAGAGGGGGTGTTCCTCCTCCTCGCTCCATGGCTGCAAGGACCGGAGGTCCAGGTTTCTCCTACTTCTGGGGAGTTAGGTATCCACCCCTCAGGAAGTATCCCCAAGCCACTTCCTGGAAGCTTTATTTGTGCTCAGGGCCAGAGGGTACCCAGGCAGGTGCCCAGCACCAGGGCAGACACTTGAGCTGCGAGCTGTGTGGTGATCTGCGGCTGGAACTGATGAGCCCCTGGGGGTTAACCTCCCTGTGTGTCCAGCAAGAAGCGCAAAGACGTGTGGAGCTAGACGTGAGGTGGCCGGCCTGGGGGACAGATGGGTGGACAATGAGTACAGTGGTCTCACCTGGGAGAGTGGGCACGTCGGGGCTCGGTGCTGGGCACATATCCCCACATGCAGAGGTGTGGGGCCGATGAACCCTGACGGTATCTCAGTAGCCAGCTTGGGGTTAAGTTGCAGGTGTGGCTGAACTTGTCTGACCTCTGATTTCAGTCCTGAGATTGCAGATGAGCTGTGTACTGAGGGCACAGGCCTGTCTTGTCTGTGTTACTCCTCTGGGTTGATGTTCCCGAAATCCCTGATACCTGCTGGGTTGTATGCACAGGAGCTGCCCTGGCAGAGACTGTGGCCAGGGAGTCTTCTTTGATCTTCTTGGCCACCTCATATGCTCGCTCACTCGGCAGGCTGTTAGCTGAGGGCCCAGCAGGATAGGAGCGGCCTGGCTGCGCTCACTGGGTCAGTACCTGGCAGGTGGAGCGGGTTGGGAGAGAGATGGAGGGGTGGGCATGTAGCGTGGAGCTGTCCGTCTGGATCAGTGAGTGCTGAACTCATCGTGTCCTGGGGAGCCCAGTGTGCAGGTCAGCGTCTAGGGACAGGAGTGGTGCTGTGTGCGGTACCCACTGGAGAACTGGACAGAGGGGACAGCACACTGCAGTGTGTGGCTGCAGCTGCAGCTGGGGCTTGGCTGCTGCTGGTGCTGAGTTTCCTGTTTTGTGAGCGTGTTGAGTTCTCCCTTAAAAACAAACAACAAAAGAGGAAGCTGGGTAGCCTTCCACTGGGGTGTGAGGGGTCATTGCTGGCCCAGCCTGGTGACTCCAGAGTGGGCAGCACTCCTCTCTTCCACACCGCTGTCCTCTGGACAGAATTGTCCCAAAGGGGCTGAGCCACATGGAGGCCACAAGGAGGTGAGGGAAAGTGTGTGTGGACATGGGACTCCACTGAGCTGCTTCTTGGCCCTGCTGGTTCTGCAGGGAGGCAGAGTGCATCGCACAGGGGGACACTGAGAGCTGAGTTGGGAGGAGGTGGGGTCCTACATGGATGGCCAGAGCCAGGACCCACTGTCACTGCTAGGAGTAGCTTGAGGGGTTGCACCAGGCTGGTTCCTAGAAGTGCCATGGGCTAGCGGGGAGAACTGTCCTGTCCTTTGCTGGCAGTCCTCCCTACCCAGTCACACCCAGGCCAGGCCTAGAGCCAGCACCAACCCTTAGGCCCTCCCTGTAACAGTGGCTGTGGCTGTCCCAGCCACCCCACTGTGGCTGTGCTCCACTCACGCCCAGCACTTCCCCAGAAGAGCCTCTCCAGCCAAGACCTAGGCCCCAGCCAGGGTGGGTGGATGGAGGAACAGCCAGGAGCCCCTCAGTACCAGTGGCCTGTCTGCAGGGAGCTGCACTTCCTGATGTGCAGGGACTTATCTTTTGCCTCTGGATATCTTGCTTCTGTCACAGGACAGGGGCCATGTGGCTTGCACAAAAACTGGGACTAAGCTGAATGGGATGATCTGAGTGGTACGGGAGGCTTGGGATGTGCTGGGTGTACAGCAAGGTGGGGCCCTAGGCTGGCCTTCCTTTCTGGTACTGGGAGCATAGGGAGTGCTGTGGAGGAGGTGAATACGCGTAAGGCGTGGGTGGGTAGATCACAGTCTGGCTCAGGGAGCTGGGCTGGGTGTGCCAGTAGGGAAGCACTCTGCTCCTGGTCGTTTCTAGAAGGCTGGAGACCTAGTCACCACCGTGTGAGGTAGATCCCAGAACAGTGGAAGGTGCCAAGGGGTCTGTCACTTCACTCGCAGTGTGGTGTGTGCTTGCTGTGTCTTGGCCCTTCTGCCGAGGCCTGCCAGTGCGGGTTGCGGCCTGGCAGACCCTCAGCTCTGGTTATTTCCTGCCTTTTTGTTACCTCTAGGGTCCCTTTATCTAAGCCTCAGTTTCTCCAGAGAGCTAGTGGGTACAGTGAGCCCTACCTCCTGCTAGGTGAGATTTTAGAGTTACAGGCTGTGGCAAAAAGCCCGCCCAGGCTCAGTGGACTGCCAGCCTTCCTCAGGCCCAGACCGGGCATTGGCGCCCCACCCTGAGCATTGCTGGAGCCCTACATGAGCACTCCTCTCTGCCTGGGCCATACCTGGTGACACCAGACCTGGAGTGTTACCTGCTCATGGGCAGCACTCCCTTCCACTCACTGCCTTTGCCCAGCTCTTGGTCACTGAGTCTATTGGGGATTAAGAGATATGGATCCCAGGGTCTCCAGAGGGGCCTGGGCAGCTGGGCCTGGGAGATGACCTTGCCACCTGCTGACCACCCCGCTGCCCAGCAGGCAGCGAGAGCCGGGCTGATAGCCCCAGTGGGCTGCCATCCGCAGACCAACCGCTTGCTCAATGTGCTGGAGAAGGTAAATGGGCACCCGGCAGCTGTCGGTGCGATGGATGTGCTGGTGGCGGGGGACGTTTGGTCGCTGCTGTCAGCTGGCGCCTGCTCTCCGGGCCTGCTGGGGCTCACTTTGCTGTGGAGAAACAGCTCGATGCCGCCTGGCGCCTTGCCAGCTGCTGCCTGCCACTGCCACCGCCACTGCGGCAAAGTGTTTATCCAGCAGTTTGCCCAGGATCCAGGGACGTGGAGAGAGTGTTCACAGTGATCAGGGCGCAGGGCCTAGGCCCGTGAGGACTCTTGTTGTGCCTACCTAGGGCATGGGTACCCCTAGGCGTGTCCGCAGGGGTAGGTCGTGGCCTTGGCCAGCCTGCTGCCCTCCCACTTCCCTCCCTCCCTCCCTTCCTTCCTCCCATCTTCCTTCCTTCCTTCTCTCTAAGCAGGATCTCTGTAGTCTTGGCTGGCTTGTAACTCACTGCGTAGACTAGGCTAGGGTGTCCTTGAACTTTGAGAGATCCACCTGTCTCAGCCTCTTGAGTGCTGCACTGACATACCCAGCTTCCCCCGCTTCTTGCATGATGATTTAGGTACAGGAGGCCCTGGGGGAGACATGTGGAGGCTAACGCACACAGATGCTAGAGGGTCCAGGCCTTGAGGACAGCAGTGAGTGGCATCTCTGGGTACCCTTTCCCCCAAGATTGGACAGGGTCTTGGAAGAGTAGGTGGAGGTGGGCCTGAGGAAGCCCTGGAGGTGTGGGGGAGCCTTGGAGGTGTGGGGGAGCCCTTGCCTCTTCTTAGGTGCTGGTCTTGTTGCAAGAAGGTGGGGTAGGCCCTTGGGTAGGGCTGGTCCTGGCTTTGTCTCTGCATAGCGGGTGTGAGGCCTGGGTGAACTTGCAGGGGTGTATGGTGGGGTGGTGGGTCTGCTGTGACATCAGGACTGGGCAGGGGTGTGTGGTGGGGAGGTGGGTCTGCTGTGATGTCAGGACTGGGCAGGGGTGTATGGTGGGGAGGTGGGTCTGCTGTGATGTCAGGACTAGGCAGGGGTGTATGGTGGGGAGGTGGGTCTGCTGTGACGTCAGGACTAGGCACAGCCCTGGGTGTCTGTTGCTTGGCCGTGTTTTGTTTCTGATTGAGAAGCTGTTGTCAGGCATCTGGCCTCGAGAGCCATGGAGGCAACATTGTGGAGGCGGCACCTGGTCATTTGTCATCTGTCCATGATTTGTGAACACAGGCCTGGTAAGGAAATTCCAGGTGGAGGAGCCCGGCACCTCTCCTGGACCATGTGTACCTGTGTTCCTTGGGGCTGTGTAGACAGGTGGAGGGCCCGCCTAGAGCTGTGTTTCCCCAGCTGGACTCTGGCTTGCCTGAGTTAAGGGTGTGGAGCATCCAGATGGTGTGAGGGAGCCACCAGAGCACCCCCCCCACCCCGGAGTGGACAGGGTATTCTTTGCTATCATGTAGCCGTGAAAGACAAGGGCAGCCACCTCTTGTATTTGTCTGTCTGCTGGCCCATTTCTACAGTGGAGTGGGGCTTGGGGTCTGTCTGGCCTGAACTCATTAACATGCAGGCCACAGCCCAGGCTGCAGCTGGCTCAGCTGGTACCCCCGGTGACCACTTGGCTAGACCTTGAGGCTGGAGATGAAGAAAGAGATCTGTGTCTATCAAGAGCTGTGGCCCTTTCCTCTGGAGGGGGCTGCCACGGGAAAGACTTAATGAGGTCGCTTCGCTTTACATTTCTCCTTGGCAGTGTGGTCTTTGTGTGTTTTGTGTGGCCACGGAGGGAAAGACACCTAGGTGGTGGGGCTGGTGAGTGCCACCCTGCTTGTACCTCCAGGTCCACAGTCTGGAATCTGCCTGGCTGGCTTGGAGCCTGGTCATGTGGTCTAAGAGCCTATATGAGATACAGGGTCAGGGTGGTGGTCTGCAGGGGGCGGGGGCGGGGGTGTGTACAAAGCTGGGAGCCTGCACTGGGCACAGTGGGGTGGGCAGCAGTTGGTAAATCAAGATGAATTTCTGGGGCGCGGGTGCATTGCTCATCAGCCTCCGACTCAGTTAGTGTCCCGGGGAGCAGCAGCTGGTGAGATGGGAGGCACTCCATCAGGGGCCGACAGCTCCAGACTGGTGCTGGCGGGTGGGCACACGCGGTGGGTGGCCCAGGAAGGAATAGGATGGGGGTGGGCAGCACACCCGCCAGTGGCTCTGCTGTGTTACTCAGAGCCCCTGCCTACCACTGCACCTTCTAGGTCCTGTGCCAGGGGAGGGGCTGCCAGGCTTGTGAACACTTGCAGGTGTATACCACCTGGGCAGGGGCAGGGCTGGTGCCTGCAGGGGCTCAGGGGACTTTGCAGAGCTGGGTGGGGACCCTGTCCTTTGTTCTTGTTATATAGGCAAGTTGTTCAGGCCTCAGACCTCCTGAGGGAGGGAAGGTTGGCTTTGGCCATTGCTCTGAGGCCTCCAGTGGCTGCGGGAGGTGGCTGGGTCGGGGAGCTGGGCTTTTGGGACCTAAAACTGTGAGGCTGGAATGGGTGGACAGGTGCCGTGGATACATGTGGATTGTCGGCCCCTGAAGAGAGACAGAACAAACTTGCCTGTGCCCTGGAGGAGCCCCAGCCACATTTGGGCACATGCCAAAGTCAGGAGGGCTTTCTTGCTTTGCTGCCCCTGCCTGTTGTGGGGCTGGGGTCTATGGCAGTGCTGATGTCAGTCCTAGGAGATCTGCAGTGACGAATAAGCAGGACCCCTATCCCTGGTAGCTGCTCGCCCCCTGGCGTGGGGGTCGTGGCCTGGTAGCTGCTCGCCCCCTGGCGTGGGGGTCTTAGCCTGGTGGGGGCTCTGAGCAGTTCTCTGGGCTCACCATGAGCCTCTTCCACCACTTAGGCTTTCTTTCGTCCTGCTAGAAGTGCAGAGTTTTAGGGTCACACAGAACAAGACTGGTGTTTGGAAATGCTTCTGAGCATGTTGACTGGAAGGGGCTAGCCAGGGGAGTTGGAGGAGGTGGGGCATGGGCACCCTGAAGTGTCCTAAGAGCCTGGAGGGGTCCTAGTTGGCATACCATACTGGGTAGATGGCCTCTCACCTGGGAAGTGTTCTCAGGGAACACCTATATTTGGTACCTACCGTAAGGGGCAGGGCACAGAAGGAAAGCTGGTGAGCCTGCCCAGAGCCTGAGAGCAGGGTGCTTGACCTTGTGACTTGGTGTGTGCCCAGGAGAAGCTGGTGGTGGGTAGCCTGGACAAGCAGTCGTTCATCACACACCTTTCCAGGTGCCCTTGTTTAGCTCTCCGTGAGGCAGGCAGACTTTATCCCAGACAGAGCTCAGGGACCCCGGCCCCTGTGGGCTGCCCCTCCTGTCCTCAGCCTAGTGTCCCCTCAGATGAAGAAATTGCCTAATTAGTTTGTTCCCTGTTGTTCAGACTCCTTGCTCGGCAAAATGTAAATTAAACATTTTTTCCGGGTGTCAGTATGAAAAATGACAGTCGCTGGGAGACCACAGAGGACATCTGCTCTGACGCCTGAATGGCGCTGGCTTATGGCTGATGCTGCAGAATGGAGGGGACAATGTTCCGGTGTACCTGGGCGACCGGGGCAGGACTCAGCTGGCCGCAGCACCCCTGTCCCAGCTGTGGCACCTCCTGGGTCTGCAGTGGTGTTACGCAGGCTGTTCCTTATGTCTCCTGTCCCCACAGGGGAGTACATCAAAACCTGGCGGCCGCGCTACTTCCTCCTCAAGAACGATGGCACCTTTATTGGCTACAAGGAGCGGCCTCAGGATCTGGAGCAGCGCGAGTCCCCCCTCAACAACTTCTCAGTGGCACGTAAGCGTCGTAGCCACGTGGGCCGAACGGGACGGCTAGGCAGGACAGCGGGGAGGCTGAAGCCTGAGGAGAGCCCCCTCTTTGTCCTGGGGTGCTGGGCATTGCTGGCCCTCAGTCACCTCCTGTAGGGCCGGTGAGAGGCCAGGTGTGGTGGGACCGGGGAGCCCTTGCTAGAAGGCTGCCTGGTCCAGCATGCGGTGACTGGACCTGATTTAGAGGATGGGTCGACCTGGATCCCTCTGATGGGGACTAAACAGCCGTTCAGGGACATTCATTAGGGACTCCTGGGTAGACAGTGGGAGGCTCCCAGCTCTAAGAGCATGTGGCATCCCAGGAACCGCCTCTAATTCTCCCTGGGAAGGCCATCAGAAGCCCTTTGCCCTTTGAGTCTTACGGTTCCCTTAGCTGGAGTGCCAGCGGGAGCGAGCCTTACTAAGGGTTGGTGCTGGGGACACTGAAACTACCTACCTTCAAGAGCCTGGAGCTTGAGATGCTGCGTTCTTGTTCTCTGTGCCACATTGTGACAGCCCAGTTCTGCCCTGTCCTGTTAGTTTTGTAGATGTGGCTGAGTCTGACTGTGTTAAGCAGCAGTGTGTCTGAGCTGTATGGGTCACGAACGGTCACTAACTGCACAGTCTGGGATCATCCTTGGGCTGGAGTCTAGAGTGTGTGCCTACCATAGCTTGGTCTGCACTCTATCCCCTGAACCACCTTCTTTTTTTTTTTTTTTCCTTTTGGTTTTTTAGACAGGGTTTTTCTGTGTAGCCATAGCTGTCCCAGGCTTGCTTTGTAGACCAGGCTGGCCTTCAACTCACAGAGATTCACCTGCCTCTGCTTCTCCAGTGCTGGGATTAAAGGTGTGCACCACCACGCTGAGCACCCCTGAACTTGTTGGTGTGCTCCTGCCCTGCAGGCAGCGCTGTTTGACCCGCCTCAGATCCCGGGCCAGCTCCCAGGTCTGCCCCAGAGCCTCGGGGCTTAGCTGCTGCCTGTACAGCTGCACGGGGATGGCGGGAGGAAAGGGGCCCCTCCAGAGCAGACGCGTAGCTATGGGCACCAGCCAGGGGGCTCCTGAGCAGTGGGCAGGGCTTGGCCTTCAAAAAGGTCTGGGCCTCAGGAGGTGGGCAGTTTATACCTAGTGGGGAGCAGAGCTGGTGGAGCTGTGTCCAGTTCAGTTCAAGCTCTTTTCCTCAGAGCTGGGTTCTGAGGGTGGCTTGGTGCGAGTTTTCATCTGCTGGCCCGACAGGCTGTCTTAGACGTGCTGGGGACAAGGCTCAGGGTTATTTTCCATCCCATGTTGACACAGGCCTTCCCCAAGGCTGGGCCTCAAGCCCCTTTTGGCCCCTGGCTTGGCAGACTGCCCCCAGCTCGTTCATTGGAGCCTGGAGGCCCCTCACATTACCAGGACCCAGACAGTGGAATGTGGGAGGCCCCTCAGCCCCTCCTGCCTTACAGTGCCTTGCCGGGAAGCCCTCTGGCTGCACACGTACCCTCAGGGCCTGGGCTGTTCCCTTGTCCCACCCTTAAAGGTGCACATACTGTAGGTGTGTGCATCAGAGTGTACACTCTGGGTATCCATCCTCTTGAGTGTGCTCCAGTGAGTGCTGGGTCTGGGTGTTGCATGTATGTGTAACTTTTCCAGAGACTCTGGGTGTGGTTGGGGAAGCAGCAGGCTACTCCTGTACCCCTGCCCCTCCTGGGCATAACGGTGTCCTCAATCCCTGAGGCCCAGCCTGAGGTCAGCACTTTAGGACTCACAGGGCAGGGCTAACTGATACAGCCTAGCCAGTCTCTCGTAGAGCCTCCCCCTCAGAGCAGAGGGCCTCGGCCGGCAGGTCTTGGCAGTCTGATCTGTGAAGGGCATCAGGGCTAGAAGAGCAGGTGGAGCCGGGTGACCTGGCTCTTGCTGTAGTCCTAGCACTCAGGAGGCTGAGGCATGACTGCCTCAAGTTCAGGACCAGCTTAGACTGCATAGTGAGTTCAGGTCAGTCAGAGTTACATAGCAAGACCCTGCCTTAGGAAACAAAAAGGCCAGGGGTAGAGGCTGAAACCTGTAAACTAAGCATGTGGGAGGCAGAGGCAGAGGCAGGAGGATTGCCATAGTTTGAGGCTTCTGATCTATTCGGAGTGTTCCAGGGCTACACAGCAAAGACCCCTTATCAAAAATAAACATTTGTCTTAAAACTTTAAAAATTCTTTACATTTTACTGTTTTGTGTAAGGGTGTGTGTGTGCGTGCGTGTGTGTGTGTGTGTGTGTGTGTTTTGCTCGTAGAGATGGAAGGAGGGTATCAGATCTCTGGAACTGGAGTTACAGACAGTTGTGAGCTGCCATGTGGTTGCTGGGAATTGAACTCCAGTCCTCTGGAAGAGCAGTTAGTGCTCTTAATCAATGTGCCATCTCTCCAGCCCCTCAAATAAATTATTTGGTTCTTTGAGACAGGGTTTCTGTGTACCCCTGGCTGTCCTAGAACTTGCTCTGTAGACCAGGCTGGTCTCAAACTCACAGAGATCCACCTGCCTCAGCCTCCCAAGTGCTGGGATTGAAGGCGTGCGCCACCACCGCCCAGCAAATAATTTTTGTGAAGGGAAAATGGAACGCACCTTCCTGGGGCAGGATGGGTGAGGAGGGGGATGGTCTGTCTGGCCAGGACTGTGAGGAGGGTTTCATGGAGGAACAGGCGGATTGTGCAGATAGATGGTCCCTGACCTCTCCTTTAGAATGCCAGCTGATGAAAACAGAGCGGCCAAGGCCCAACACCTTCATCATCCGTTGCCTGCAGTGGACCACAGTCATCGAGCGCACCTTCCATGTGGAAACGCCTGAAGAGCGGTGAGTGGGCAGGGTGCGGACAGCGAGCTACGCCGCTGCTCAGGGACAGGCTTGCTTGAGAGCCCAAGGCCTCGCTGAGCCCACTCTGGAGGAGGAGGCTGGTCCACGTGGGGTGTGGGGAGCAGCAACGGTGTCCCTAGTACCTTGAGGTTCTAAAACTCTTGAGTACGTGGAGACCCAGTTGTGGGTGGTTGCCCGCAGTTTTAGGACCAGGCAGCCAGGCAAGTGGGGGGCGAATGCCATGGCGCAGCGCCTGCTGGTGCCTGAGGCCTCACCTGACCCACTGCAGGGAAGAGTGGACCACTGCCATCCAGACTGTGGCCGATGGACTCAAGAGGCAGGAGGAAGAGACGATGGACTTCCGATCAGGTTCGCCCAGTGACAACTCAGGGGCTGAGGAGATGGAGGTTTCCCTGGCCAAGCCCAAGCACCGTGTGGTGAGTTTGCGCTCTGCTTCTACTGGGGCTTCAGGTCCAGGTACCCCTGCCTGGCCTCCTGCTGGGCCTCCTGCCTAGGTCCGATGCCCCCCCCCCGCCCCCCGCGCCCGACATGGGCTGTGGGTATACCTCATTTGGCAGAGTGCTTGCCTAGCATGCCTGAGACCCGAGTACTGAGAAAAAAGAAAAAAGGTGTAATGCAGATGCCCACCATCCCCCATGCCCCAGTGCTCTGAGCTGAAGAACCCTTCACGGAGCCCACAGGCCTGCAGATGTGAGAAGGGCCTGGCTTGTCTCCAGCTCCTTGAGTTTGCTGTAACTGGAGGAGCCTTGCTCACGCTGGACACTGTCAGGCTGAAGGCAGTGGCAGTGCTGTTTATTTCCCTAGGCTGTGGTGAGCAAGGCTCCTCCCTAACTGGCTCGTGTCTCCTACCCGCAGACCATGAACGAGTTTGAGTACCTGAAGCTACTGGGCAAGGGCACCTTCGGGAAGGTGATCCTGGTGAAGGAGAAGGCCACGGGCCGCTATTACGCCATGAAGATCCTCAAGAAGGAGGTCATCGTTGCCAAGGTGCGGGAGTGCAGGGGCAGAGCGGGGGCTGAGAGGAGTGCAGGGGAGATGGGTGCTCACTCGGTTCTCCTTCCAGGATGAGGTTGCCCACACGCTTACTGAGAACCGTGTCCTGCAGAACTCTAGGCATCCCTTCCTTACAGTAAGTAGTGACCATCACTCTGACGCGCCCACACTCACACACTCACGCAAACCCACACAAGGGCTTCGTGGCCTCCAGCCCTCTCAGACCCATCTTCTAGGCTGGCTCCTGGAGGTTTCCTTGGGGTTTGTTGGGTGGAGCTCAGTTAAGCTACAGCAACTTGGTTAGTTCCAGGGTCAGCATTTTGAGCTTGTTGCCTTTAAGCAGAGCCACCTGTAATCAGTAGTAGGGCTTAGCACCCCAGTTCTGGAGACTCGAAGCTGTTATATCACACTCCCCACTTGGAGGCTCTTGGTAACCCCAGAACTTGGTACAGTCAACTTCTAAGCCATCTTGCCCTGCACTTGATCCCAGACCTCATGTTCCGCATTGTAAAATATGCAGTTGGCACAGTGCCTTGCATCTGTAGTCTCTGCACTTGGGCGGCTGAGGCAGAGGATCTGCTGAGTTCTGGGCCAGCCTGGGCTACGGTGGCACCTTATCTCAAGACACAAACATGCCCTGGCACATCTTGAGGGTGGCTGGGACTTCCTCAGCGCTCAGCCTGTCTGCTTCCGCTCCAGGCCCTCAAGTACTCATTCCAGACCCACGACCGCCTCTGCTTCGTCATGGAGTACGCCAACGGGGGCGAGGTAGGGCCGTAGGCAGCTGCGGAGCTGGGCGCGGGATGGGTGGCCTTGTCCCTCCGGGGGAGCCTTGGGATCCTCTCTGTGGCACAGATGGGGCTGCCAGCCCTGGCTGTGTGAGCCTGCAGCTGCTCGTTTTGGGAGGTTCTCTTTCCGCTGAGTAGGAGGCTTTGGGCCCTCAGGTTCCTTTGGGGGCTAGTGCCTAACCTTTGCTCTGCCTTGAAGGTCGTGGGTTGGGGGCCCTCATGCAGCTCTCCTCAGCACTCTGCACCTCACAGCTCTTCTTCCACCTGTCTCGTGAGCGTGTGTTTTCCGAGGACCGGGCCCGCTTCTACGGTGCAGAGATTGTGTCGGCCCTGGATTACCTGCACTCGGAGAAGAACGTGGTGTACCGGGACCTGAAGGTGTGTGCACGGACTGGGGGAGGGGGGCACTGGGTGCCGGGCCGCTCTAACCGAGGCGTCCCACACAGCTGGAGAACCTCATGCTGGACAAGGATGGGCACATCAAGATAACGGACTTCGGGCTGTGCAAGGAGGGTATCAAGGATGGCGCCACTATGAAGACCTTCTGCGGAACTCCTGAGTACCTGGCCCCTGAGGTGCTCTGCCACTTCCTGTGTCCCTCTCCCCACCCCATGTCCCGCACACATGGTGACACAGTCCCCCATCTAGGTGCTGGAGGACAACGACTACGGCCGCGCAGTGGACTGGTGGGGGCTGGGCGTGGTCATGTATGAGATGATGTGCGGCCGCCTGCCCTTCTACAACCAGGACCACGAGAAGCTGTTCGAGCTCATCCTCATGGAGGAGATCCGCTTCCCACGCACACTGGGCCCCGAGGCGAAGTCCCTGCTCTCCGGGCTGCTTAAGAAGGACCCCACACAGAGGTGAGGGCCACCAGGCGGTACTGTTGCCCACTGTAGCCACCGTAGCCTCAGTCTCAGGCCTGGGTGGTAGCCAGGCAGCTAGGGGATACCCCAAACTGCTCAGGAAGCCCCACCCTGTGAGCATCCCCAAGAGCCTGTCACCTTGCATGCCATGTCTGAGACCTGGACCTGTCTCCTACCCACAGGCTTGGTGGCGGCTCTGAGGATGCCAAGGAGATCATGCAGCACCGCTTCTTTGCCAACATCGTGTGGCAGGATGTGTATGAGAAGAAGGTGTGCATCTGGCCACAGTGCCCATCTGTGTGTGTGTGTGTGTGTGGACGTGTACACATACAGACACTCTCACTCTTTAGTTTTCATTGGCTCAGATGCCCATGATGGGCTCACGGCTCTGTGGTGATCACATGCCCCGCCTCCTGAGCCACAGGAACGTGCTCACCGTCTGTACTGTCCCTGTACAAGGGTAGTAGGCTGCCCCGCACGCGTCATTCAGTTCCTGGGCCTCTCCAGGCCCTTGATGGTGCTCCTGTTGCTCAGAGGTCTCCTCATGTGCCACATTCTGAGAGCCAGCGGAGGGTAGAGGGCAGTGGCTGTGTACGTCCCGCTCCAAGGAGAGCCCATGCTGCTCTCTGGGACAGCACCTGCCCTTCTGGCACAGTGCAGGTTCCCTTCAGCTCCTGAGCAGTCTCAGCCCAGCTGATGAGGCACGGCAGGTGGCCTCAGCACTGTACTGCTTTCAGAGTGTCCAGGCCCCCTTCTTGAGTGTTCCTTGTAGGCCATGTGGGACAGCAGGCTTGGGTAGCCCACACTGCCCTCTGGTCATGTGGGGTGTGGATGGCACTCCTCCCCTGCCCATGCCCAACTAGAGATCCTGGGAGTCAACATGTAGCAGCACTGCCCGCACAGCAGACTTGGGGGATGGCATTTGAGGACACAGGGATGTTAGCAGCTCTAGTGTGCACGTCACCTTCCTCTTGTCTCCTCTTCCCGGCTGTCAGTGAGCCAGGTGAGCTCACCTCAAGTCTAGTCTCGTGTCCTTCTCCACTTAGGAGAAAACTTAGGCTTGTCTACACAACAGCCAGGGCCACACAGAGAAACGCTGTCTCCAAAAAAGACTGTTCTGCTGCCTGGAGATGGGTAGTCGCTCCCTCTGTCCCTCTGGGGCTTCTCTGGGTGCTCTCTCCCCTGCCCACACTGTCCTGCCCTGTTTCACCTCCTAGAGCTATGCCCTTCTGCTAGTGACTCACCCCTCAGGAAGTCAGTGTTGCCTGCACGAGGGAGGGGCTGGAACACAGTTGTAATCAGTTCTGTTCGTCCGCAGCTGAGCCCACCCTTCAAGCCCCAGGTCACCTCTGAGACTGACACCAGGTATTTCGATGAGGAGTTCACAGCCCAGATGATCACCATCACACCGCCTGATCAAGGTAAGGGCTGCCTCTCTAAGGTGCCTCAGTCTCAAGCTTTCACTGATACTAGGGTTTGTTTTGTTTTGGAAGTTACAGGTGGTTGTGAGATGCCATGTAGTTACTGGGAAATGAATCGGTCTTCTGTCACAGCAGCCATGCCCTTAACCGCTAAGCCACCTCTCTAGCCCCAAACCCACACTTTTAACAAAGCCCTCTTTTGGAGGGCGGTAGCAATCAGGCTAAGAGTGAGCATTCTGAGGGCCAGGGTCACTGCCACTCGTAAGGCCTCCTTGTACCCTCTACTTTGTGGCAGGTGGGTGGGCTGCTTGTGGGGTCTGGGTCTGAGCCCCGTCTTGTGGCCCACAGATGACAGCATGGAGTGTGCAGACAGCGAGCGGAGGCCGCACTTTCCCCAGTTTTCCTACTCAGCCAGTGGCACAGCCTGAGCCAGGGCAAGGGCTGGCAGCTCTGCACTCCTGCATTGCCGTCCAGAAGCCCCACACGGATCATCTGTGCCTGATGGTTTTGTTTCTCGGATGCGCTGGGGACGAACCTAGCCAGTGCCTAGGAGCAGGGAGGACATTTCTCCTGTGGGCAGCAGCCTGCCTCCCAGCCAGGTCAGGAGGAAAACTATCCTGGGGTTTTTCTTAATTTATTTCATCCAATTTGAGGCCAGATGTGGCCTCAGTGCCCGGAACAATTAGACTCACGTAGAAATATAGTAAGGACTTATGCGACCATGTGCAGTGTGGGCTCATGGGCCTGGTGGGTCCTCTCACTGCCCCTGTCGGTCTGGCCACCTACTGTCTTTAGGGTCCAGAGCCAAAGTCCAACCAGAGGGCACCAGAAGCACCTCACTGTGGTCTGCTAGCTGCCTCTCTCCCTCTGGGGTGGGAGAGGGCACAGAGCAGCCTCAGCACTAGGGCTGGATGGGATGGCCAGGGCTCACCTAGGCTGACAGAGGAACACGAATTCAGCTTGTTGCTGTGTCTCATGCTGTTCAAAGGCATTTTAGAGGATTTTAATCTTGGTGACAGAAGAGCCCCTGTCCTCGCCCTCCTGTGTGGCGGTTCTCGGGTGCACTGGGAGTGCCCGCCTCACGTGAGCTCTGCTCTTAGCACTTCTTTTAGATGCTTTACTTCTCTGGCTGTCACCCCGGCCTGTCCCCGCCTGGCCACACACTGGCCATTGCTGCACCATGTCGTTTTTTACAACATTCAACTTCAGCATTTTTACTATTATAAGAAACTGTCCCTCCAAATTCAATAAAAATTGCTTTTCCAGTTTGTGGTTTGCTTTGCTGGATGGTGTGAAGTGTGGGAGCCCTGCTTGTGGGTTTGAAGGTGAAGGGTTGTGACTGGGGTCACCTCAGGGTAGGTCCTAAGGTTCCAGTGGAGGACGTCCTCCCCAAAGGACGCTATCCAAGCCACCTGCCAGCCCCACCGTGTGTGTGGCTGGGCAGAGGAGGAAGCCAGGCCGATACCAGGAAGGACAGCAACGTGTTGGGGATACAGTTTTAAAAAGGGCTCAGGAGGCCCTGGTTGAGGTTACATAGCACATCTGTGACTGAGCAGAACTGGGGACTATTCTGGGTTTGGATGATGGTGACAAGAGCCAAGGTCACTCTAGAATGTCAGAATGTCAACAGTCCAAGTGCCTCCAAGATATATTGCATATGCTGCTGGTGACACCTGGTGGCTACTGGTGGAACTGCAGCAGGCAACAGCAACCGTCCCGCAAAACATTTAGAGGCCTCCAGGCGCTGGACTGACTCCCTGCAGGTCTGAGCCCAATGGCTGGTGTTTTTGCTGGGATGGAGTCTGACTCTTGCAAAGACAGGGCAGGTGATGGTCTGGACCTCTAGAAGATGAAAAGATTTACTTTTAGAACAGCCCACGTTTGTCTCTGGGTGACCACAGGCCACACAAGTGGTGACTTCTAGAGCCTTTCTGGAACAGTACACAGCATTGCTTACTGTACTTTTGAAGTAAGAATTTACAGATTTAAAAAAAGCACCAGATCTGGGTGGTGGTACACACCTTTAGTACTAGCACTTGAGTTCAAGGCCAGCCAGGTGTACATAGCAAAACCCGTTAGGAAGGAGGGAGGGAGGGAGAGGGGAAGAAAATAAGCACAGGGCAAATAGTGCTTTTTGTGACCTAGAGTGGCTGAAATGTAGCAACAAACACAGCTAAAGGCCAGGGCTGGGCCCGATGGAGTGCTGCAACTGCTCTTTCCAGGAGACCCCTCAGGGATGTCTCCAGTACAGAGGAAAGGGCCCTGAAGTCTCGGGCATTTAACAATGTATGCGCCCATCACAGAGGTGGGCAAAGCTCCTAGTGGGAGTGAATACGGTAATGGTGACTTTCTGAGCCTACTGTAGTTCATGCAGCTGACCAGCGGAATCACTGTAGGCGGGAGCCAGGCATCTAGGGAGTGTTCTTGGGACATGGTACCCTCACCAAAGGCAGCCTATAGCAACCAGAGCAGATGAGGGGCTAGGCCCTGCAGCCATGGTAGAGTTAGTTAGGGTAAGCTTAAATGAGGTATCTAAATTACTAACTCATAAGGCAGAAAATAGAATGATGTTTGCCAGGGTGGGGACCAGTGGGAATGAGGAGTAATTGCTTAATGGTTATAGCTTCCATTTAGGGAAATGACCTACTAAGGCCAAGAAAGGAGAAAGGGAAGTTTACTGTTTATCTTACGGGGGCTGAGTTGAAACAAGACCTTTTGATGTTCTGGGATATGTTTGGTTAAACACTTGTAGTATGACACTATTCCTGGGGAGATGTGAGCAAACATCTGTTCACCCCAGCTAGGGAACCAATTACAGACCAAAGTACAGATACCAAAGTCCAACCTGGTGAACTAATGAGCTTTATAGGGGTAGCATACAAAAATATAGGTTAGCTGGGCAGTGGTGGTACACGCCTTTAATCCTAGCACTCGGGAGGCAGAGGTAGGCGGATCACTGAGTTTGAGGCCAGCCTGGTCTACAAAGGAGTCCAGGACAGCCAGGGCTAACAATAGAGAGACCTTTTCTTGAAAAACAAAAACAACAGCATGTGTGTGTGTGTGTGTGTGTGTTTATTTACAGGAATAGAAATGACTCAAAAGGCAGCTGCATCACCAAGGCATGGGTGAAACATACCTCACAAACTATAAGGCAACTGAACAGCCTAAAGAGTCTGAGCATTTGAGGCAGCTAGGGGATTTTGCCTGTTACAGACAGATCTGAGAATGCTTGAGAGGGACAGCCCTAGTGAATCTGGTCAGTTTCGGGGACTTCCTGAAGCCCTTGAGTTTACTTGAGCTTAAAGAGCTCCCTTGCAGGAGTGTTTCACCGTGAGTTCCCAACACCCTGTGTCTCCAAGATGGGAAAATCTAATCTTGCAGGAAAACTGCTACACAACTGTAGTGATGACAGTGGCTTTATAAGGCAAAGCTTTCACCACAAGGAGGGCTAGGTGGCCTGCACTAGGGGAGGGGGGCTTACCCAGTGGAGTCTGAAGGCCCTGGTGAGGATCCTGTCCACATCCCTTTGTTGGGAATGTGGACTGCTTCTTGTCCCTTCCCTGGCTCTCAACAATATAAGTAACACCTTCAAGAGCGTTCTGATGCAGTGTGCAGCCCCCACTGACAATGTGGCATGCAAACTCTGCCCACCCGAGATCTAATCCCCCAAACCTTAATTCTTTATACAAGCTCTCTGAATCCCTCCCACACCACAGTTGAGTGCTCCACAGGCAGGAGCTGACACCCTGGGCCCATCTTAGTTCCTTCTTTGGGGTTACATCTGACTGGGTGCTGTCCAATGTCTAGGTACTTTGTTCTTTTTCAAAGTTGCACAGGGGCTGGAGCACTGTTAGTAAAATGCTGGCCATGGACACATGACCTAAGTTTTGACCCCAGAGTATAGATTTTTTAAAAAACCAGACAGAGAGGCAGCATTTGTTATCCGGAGGCTGGGGAGACTGAGGCCCGCTGTACAGAGAGCCTAGCCTAATCAGTAAGCTGCAGGCCAAATGAGAGACCCTGCCTCAAAAACCAGATCAAACCACCACCACAAAGTAGATTGCTGGCTCCACACATGCCCACTCATGTGCACACCACACTGGCTTACACACATACACTGCCCAGTTAAGTCCTGCTACCTTGTGGCTGGATGTTGGACAGATCACTGAAGTCTATGACACATAAGGTGCCATTTCAAGCCACAGATCTTGGGAACCCACACAACAGCTGGAAGTGATAACAGACATCCACGTTCAGTACAGTGGAATCAGAAAAGCCTATGTGGCTCTATATTAAAGCAGTGGGAGCCAGGCGTGGTGGTGGACGCCTTTAATCCCAGCACTCGGGAGGCAGAGGCAGGCAGATCGCTGTGAGTTCGAGGCCAGCCTGGACTACAAAGTGAGTCCAGGACAGTCAAGGCTACACAGAGAAACCCTGTCTTGAAAAACCAAAAAGGGGGCTGGAGAGTTGGCTCAGTGGTTAAGAGCACCGTCTGCTCTTCCAAAGGTCTTGGGTTCAATTCCCAGCACCCACATGGCAGCTCACAACTGTCTGTAACTCCAAGATCTGACACCCTCACACCAATGCACATACATTTAAAAATTGAAAAAAAAAAAAAAAAAGCAGTGGGATGCTTCTGAGCCCAAGGACAAAAATGAACCACACAAACAACCAGAGGAAGAGCCTCCAGCCAAGGAAGTGAGGGGATCTAAGGTGAAAGCATGCTTAGCTTAGACTGAGCCCTACTGGGGCAGGGTGCAGGAGAGGTCAAGTCTCTGGTGTTTTACTTTTAGGGCCAGCCAGCTGCTTATGAGGACAGCCTGAAAGTGGTGGGGGCTGTGCAATGATCCCAATTGGCGACAGAAATAGGCTAGTGACAGCAGGCGCTCGGGCAGAGAATGGCTGAGCGGGCTGGAGGAGAGTGGAGAGCCCCTGGGCCTGGCAGGAAGCTAGGCCGGGGTGAAGCAGCATCAGGAGCCATGGGACAGTGGTGTGCTGTGGGGCCAGGTTTGCTTTTGCCCCCAACAGCCAGCTCCTTGTTTCTGACATTTGCAGACAAGTGTTACTGGCTTCAGCACTTAAATCAGCCTCAGAACTTTTACGATCCACGCACACCTGTGATCCCAGCACTCAGGAGGCAGAGGCAGGAGGATCTCTCTGAGTTTGAGGGAAGGCTGGTTTACACAGCCCATGCCACAAATATAAATGAGTAACTCCAGGGAGGATCCCAAATCCCATCCTCAGAGCCTCACGGACTGGCTTGAGTGCCCCTCTTCTTCAGCATTGCCACAGCAACTTAACTGCTACCCCTGGCCCGGATGGGCCCAGCTCCAAGCCACTGTCTACAGACCACCAGCTTTCACCCTCAAACTAGTCAGGGTCCCATTATCCAAGCCAACATAAGGCCTTTCCTCACCTGCAGCGCCCCCAAACCCTCCTGCTCACAAAGGGGCTGTGGCTGTGGGCTAACTGTCCAGTCATATCAGGAAACTTGAACCAAGCTCACCTAGGATAGCACCTCACTGACGTGTGTGGGGACCACAGCCACAGCTGTTCTTACAGGCAGGGAAGGGGAGTGCTGCACTGTCTGCCCACCTACCAGCCAAGCACTTAGAAGTAGCAGATCTTGCAGGCCATCTTAGCTCCTGTGAACTCCTTCCAAAGCTCTGCATAAACTACATCTCTGAAGACACAAGGGCTGTCAGACCCCTAACTTCAACAGGACAGTCCACTGGGCCAAACCTCCTGGAGGGCAAAGAGCTCATCAAATCACCTGGGGCTCAGCTACGTAGGTACTGGCCTAGCACAGGTGACCACTCTGCCACCTGACTCCTGGGATCCAGCTGCCTCCCTCTTGGGCAGCTGAGTGTGGACAGGAAGGAATCTCTGGCCTGGCTTGCCTGTCAAGTGGGGTAATAAGCAGGGATCTCACCAGGCCAAGGTGACTGAGCTGCATGCTGCTGCGAAAGTGCCCCTCCAGTTGCCAATGCTGCCCTCACCACGGTTACCAGACAGAAGGGAGTCCTTGTGCAAATATAAAGAGGTTTATTCACTTGTTACTGGGGTACAAAACATAACGTATAAAAAAGCCACCTTCTCCCTCTTCCATGTGAACATCTTGCACTGTCCATGGCCACCTCAGGCTTCAAACATAGCACAGCTGGTGCACAGTGTCTTCTCGCCATCATCGGCATAGCTACAGTTGTCAGGAGAGAGAAAAGCTACTAAGAAACTGATTGCACCCCTATTCTCTGAAGCCCCAATCCCAGGACATCTCAGAATGTGAATTTGTTTGAAGACAGACTCAGGTGACTGTGGCATTTCAGGGACAGTTTGGGGGACACCATTGTCTCTGGGAGGAGGTCTAGCATACAAACATCCTGTGAGATTGACATCTGGGCTCCAGTCCTTTCTAGTTTACTAGATGGGTGAGGTGTCATCAGAGACACATAGATGACCACTGACAGGAACTCTGAGGACCTACAGCAGGCAGTCACCAGAAGCTGGGAGGCGGCCTGGGAAGTTCTCCCTCCCAGCCTCAGCATGAACCAGTCCTACAGGTACCTAAGACTTCTCCCCAGAGTACCCTTGCATGGCACTCCTGATCTCTCCAAACTACTGAGGAGAATCCTGGTGGTTTTCCATCTGACCCATGAGTTTTAGAAAATGCTGGGTCTGAGCTTGTCTGGGTCCACTGTACTGGCTCCATATGCATTTGGTAGATGTGTTCTTACAGTGTGGGTCAAGGGGGTGGGGCTCTGCGCTGTCCACCCACTCACTTGTGAGGAGCTGGCTGCATGGAATGGGTGAGCAGCACCCTTTCCATACTGCCTGAGACCATTGCTAATCAGGAAACACACAAGGGCAGACATGATCTGCATGTGCATGTACCCAGTTGCATGTGGGAGCCAATCCCCAAATGACAAGAATACTGGATAGAAATCGAAGCTAGAAACCAGTGCAGACTATCAGAACCCTAAGAAGGACTCAGGTGACCAGACCACAGGGCTGTTTAAGCCAGGACGCTGCTTTAAGTAAGCCAGACACTTGGGAAACATGGACTTCTTTCAAAAGGATCAGTTTTGAGAACCACCAAATCCTGACCTGTCCAGTGATGGCGAATGGTGCCTACGGAGTACCCACCCAGCACCCGGGACCCTCACAGGGACAGGGACTGTGATCTCTGCAGCCCCCAGAACAAAACACTCACTCTGCAAGGCCACACAGCATACAGGCCAAGGCTCCGCAGCCCCAGCAGGTGTATATACATTGCCCACAGAGGGCCCGGTCACACTGGCTGCAGACCGCCTTCCCATCCACAGATCTCACGCAGGATGAACAAGCGATGGGTGCTGCCCCAGGCAGGCCTGTGAGGAAACAACAAAGCTATCAGCGTGGGAAGGACACTGGGAGAACAAGAGGGCAGTCGGCACCCACTCTCTCCTGAACTGAGTCCTTCTGACAACCTATCTGCCACCTGGAGCACTGAAGACTGGCAATGAGGCCTTCCCAGGCCTTCCCGGGACAGATCAGCTGCCTGATCCTAGTATGGAAGTGTTTGCTCTTCCCTGGAGTACTCTCCCAGAACTCTGTCTCTGTTTCACTGGCCAGCCAAGAGGTTTCTGGGCGGCTTCGGGGACCAACAAGATGAAGGGCTGAAGCAGAGGCCCACTTTTCACCAGTCACATGCCAACCGCCCCTCAATGGTCTGACTGCAGACAGGAACCAGGAGCACTTCACACACCAGTTATAGGCTGGCGACCTCCACTGAGGGTCTGTGGAGGGCAGACCTCCTAGCAACATTTGCTCAACCTATCAGTGGCTCTCAAGCTTCCTAATACTGTGATGCTTTAATAAACACAGCTCCTCAGCCAGGCATGGTGACATAAGCCTTTAATCCCAGCACTCAGGAGGCAGAGGCAGGTGGATCACTGAGTTCTAGGACAGCCTGGTCTACAAAGTGAGTTCAGGACAGCCAAGGCTACACAGAGGAACCCTGTCTCAAAAAACCAAACCAAACAAACAAATACAGCTCCTCATGTTGTGGCGATCCCCAACCACTTCCTAACTGTGATTTTGCTACTGTTATGAATGAGAATATAAATATTTTTGGAGATAGAGGTTTCCCAAAGGGGTCATGACCCACAAGTTGAGAACCACTGATCTAAGGGCCTCCTGCTTGGCCAGGTAGTTAAAGCCCTGGAACAGAATGTTTGCTGCCATCTTACCTGGGTGTAACAGCCAGCAAGCACCACCCGCAGGCACTCACCAGCTTCCGAGGCCTGAGCCTGGCAGCGTGTCAGTCGGCCATCAGGTCCGATCAACATCTGTCCCCTTGCAGCTTGAGAGGCCCCCACCAGGCCAGGCTTCAGTGACGATGGCATGTGGTGGATGGAACAACCTTCGCCCCATATGTGATCTCTATAGGCCTGGGCCCCTTGGAAAAGGAGCTGCTTGGTTCTTTCTGGGGAAGAAGATGCTTCGGTAAGATAACCCCACTGACTGCAAAGCTCTTGCACACCCATCCTATGACCCTACAAGGCATAGAGTCCCTCTTTTACCTGTTCCCTAACTTTCAGCAATGCCAGGGCCTCCCTGGCTCCTCTGTGACCTCCCACAGCAGGCTGCAGGTCCTCCAGCCCAAGCCCACCGCCATGCTGTGCTCGGCATGGGCACTCCTTCCATTAAATATTTCAGCAGCCATGGCTAATCTTACTTCACTGGGTTTGTGTTCTCCTCTTCATCCTCCAGCTCGCCTCCTATAAGCTTGTCTTACAGCGCCAAAGAAAGCTCTGGCCCCATTCTCTAAAGCAAGTGCCCCAAGGAGGCAGGAAACAGTCACAGGTTTAAACACCACCTACAACTATTGCCACGCCAGCCAACAACTTCACCATAAGAAACAAGGACAAAACCTCCTGACAAAGGACTCCCAGAACCTTCCAGGCCCTCCCACCCACCATTCCAGTGTAAGAGGCAGCTGACACCTCTGGCCGTGGCTTCCCTTTCGGCCTGACCTAGGGAGCCTCACAGTGAAACACTGTAGCAAGTTCCAGACAGGTTCTCTCCCACATACAGCTAGCAGAGACCTGCCAGACCCAGGGGCCTCTGTGAAACAGGCAGTCAAGCAAAAATTCACATAGTGGCTGTTACTAGCCTAGGTTCACCCAGTGCCACCTCCTACTTTAAGACAGGGAGTAGATGGGAGCTGTGGGGGGAGGGGGGAGGCAGGGTGGCACACACCAGCATTCAGGAGACAGAGGCAGGAGGATTATTTAAATTCAAGGGCAGCCTAAGATTCACTGTGAAACCCTTTCTGAAAAACAGGGCTAATGGGAAAAGTCCCATGTTGAGAGTAATCTTTGTCTCAAGGACTCCTGGTCCACCAAAGAGTCCACAGTGTGGGCTGGAGCTTGGCATTGTCCTTAGGTCTCAAACTGTGTGTCCTGTATTACCATACAACACCAGAGAGTCCAGCCCGCCTCCCTGACCTGGCTGGCTCTGACTGGTCCTGGCAAGTGCTCCAGGATCTAAATCCTCAAAAGAGTAGAACCAGGCTGTTAAGGCTCCAATTATACCTAGGTCTTCTTTTTTACCGAGTGCTTATATTAAAAAATAAGATGTATTTGCCTACTTATTTATTGAGGGTGGAGGTCAGAAAACAACTTTCAGGAGTCGATTCTCTACTCCGTGTATTCTTGGGACCTGACTCAGGTTTAGGCTTGCATAGAATGTACTTCAACCGGCTGAGCCATTTTCTGGGATTTGTTTGCATTTTGTGATTGCTGTTTTAAGACATCTCACTATGTAGCCCATGCTGGCCTCGAACTCAAGAAATCTGCCTACCTTTGCCTCTGGACTGTTGGCATCAAAGGCACACGCCAGGACGTCCTGCCATGTCTACATTCTTTTTTTTTATTTTTATTTTTGAGGACACACTCTTTACAGTTCAGGCCTCAAACTTCACTCATCACTCCCGAAGCCTCAGAACTCGAGTTTACATTCCCAGCCGTTTAGAAAGGCGAAAAGCTAATGAGCTCCACACTTGGGGCTGAGCGGGAAGTCTGTTTTCCCGTTCACTCCAAAGGCACAGAGGCACCACTCAAAACTGTACAGGTCTAAACTTTGCTCTAAGAAAAGTAAACTGCGTCCCACCTGCCCGCGAGAGTCATCACTGCAAAGCAACGCTCGGCGACATCCATCCGCTAGAAAGGCCACTAGAGAGGGCCTAGGGCAGCGCATGCCTTCACGCCCGCCGGGACCGAGTCCCTCCGCCTGGCCTGCGCTAGGCTAGACCGCTCGGCAGGACTCGGCTTCGACTCGGCTTTCTCCGGAAGCGGCCTCCAGCCCCGGGCTCGCGACGCGCAGGCCAGAAGCCTGGGGTCCGCAGCTGCCCCGTGCGGCGTGGCCGGCTCGACCCACCGAACCCCGGCACTCACCGAAGACCTCGCGCGAGCAGCGCTCGGCGAACACACCGCGGCTCAGCTCTCTCGGGCCCACATGGACTTTGAGCTGCAGCGGGGAAGCGTCCGCGAACGGGCAGCTCCGCTTGGGCATGATAGCGGGTATCAGACACCAGAGCCCGCCGAACACCCGTCACGGCGCGCTCGGACCGCCTGCGAGGCCCGGGAGGCGAGGGGCGCTCCGCTCCAGCAGGCCGCAGCGCGGGAGACGCCGGGGGCGGGGCTTGTGCAGTCAGCGCCACGGGATAGGCCCAGGGGTGCAGTGGGTGGAACTCACGGGGCGCGGGAAAGGCCAAGGGCGACGGCGCGGCGGGGCGGGAGGTCCTGTGCGGAGTGTGGCACACGATAGGGCGAGGGGTGGTGGTGGGCGGGGCCTGTGCATGACGCAGCTCAGGATAGGCCAAGAATTAAGAGGCGGGGCTCTGGAGGGTGTGGCGCGGGTGGGGGTTAGCGGGACGCTACATCGGGGGCGGGGCTCACGCTCCGGTGACTCTAGTTGAACCAGCGCGAGATCGGGGGCGGGGCTCAGCGCGCCGGATGGCTCTGTTATCGCTAAGCAACGGTGATGGGTGACGTAACCGAGTCCCCCAAACAGGAAGGTGGCGCGTATCCTCTGTAGTGGATTCCAGCACCCATCTTCTCCTGCGAGTGCTCCTGCCTCCCGGAGGCCTGGTCTTGGGCGGCAAGCCTGGGTGAGGCTTTACTCTGCGGGTCCGCTGGGTCGCAACAGATTTAAAACCGCCTTAGGGTTTCCTAACACGGTGAACAACAAGCCAAGCAGCGATGCCGAGGGGCTTCTCAGTCCTGGTATTTCTGCACGGCCTGAGTTCTTTACGGAGGTGCATTAATTTCGCGCTCAACTGGGAGTGCAGAAGACCCGGCGCGCACAATGCTGGCGTTAATTCTCCAGATTTTAGAGACTAGAAGTCTCAGATCAAAGTGTTGGGTTCTCTGCAGGTCTCTCGACTTCCTTAACCTGTAGATGGAAACTTCTCTGTGTTTACGGTGACCTCATCACATAATAACACCAAGTACTTTTGAGCTAAGATCCACCCTAAGGACTCCATTTTAACTCTTTTTGTTTGTTTGTTTGTTTTTTGTTTTTGTTTTTTGAGACAGGGTTTCTCTGTGTAACCTTGGCTGTCCTGGACTCCCTTTGTAGACCAGGCTGGCTTCGAACTCACAGCGATCCGCCTGCCTCTGCCTCCCGAGTGCCGGGATTAAAGGCGTGCACCACCACCGCCCGGCTAGGTCTCCATTTTAATTCTTTAAGACTGTACCCATAGCCGGGCGTGCCAGTCGGGAGGCAGAGGCAGGTGGATTGCTGTGAGTTCGAGGCCAGCCTGGTCTACAAAGTGAGCCCAGGACAGCCAAGGATACACAGAGAAACCTTGTCTCAGGAAGGGAAAAAAAAAAAGACTATGCCCATGAGCCGGGCGTGGTGGCACACGCCTTTAATCCCAGCACTCAGGAGGAAGAGGCAGGCTGATCTCTGTGAGTTTGAGGCCAGATACAGTCATATTCATAAGTCTTGGGAGTTATGATTTCAACATGAGTAGGGGGCACAATCTATGTAGAACAAGTATGTGTACAGAGCAAATCCTGCCGACAAACACCTGGCAGAAGTGACTACTGAGTGCTGTTGCTTCCTTTCCCCATGGGTGGCGTCCCCTGCTGTGGAACTCTAAGAAACGGAAGTAGCTACCTCTTTGTGTAGACATGCACTTGCCCTTTATTGTGTGCTTTAAATCCAGTGGGACAGACAGATCAGCGACACGGCTGGGGAACTGCTACTAGGAAGGCTGTTGTTCACTTGAAGATAATGGACTTTTTCTTCCCAGAAATCCCACTTCCTAGTGCAGTCCCTACACACTGCCCTGAGGTCCCACTGGGGCTGACTGCCTTCCTGAGTCATACACGTGTACCTCTCCCTCCCTCCCTCCCTCCCTCCTTTCCTTTCTTCCTCCTCCTTTTCTCTTTCAGATGCTGGCCAGTGCCTGGGCATTTTAAAATTTCTTTAAAATTTTCTAACACTGAACTTCCTTCCTCCCTCTCTCTCTCCCTCCCTCTCTCTCCCTCTCTCTCTCCCTCTCTTTCTCTCTCCCCCCTCTCTCTCCCTCTCTCCCTCTTTCTCTCTCTCCCTCTCTCTCCCTCTCTCTCTCTCTCTCTCTCCCTCTCTCTCTCTCTCCCTCCCTCTCCCTCCCTCTCTCTCCCTCTCTCTCTCTAAGCCCCCAGTAGAAGGCATCAGAATCTCATGCAGGGAGACTCATTCTGCTTGTGCTCCCTGAGTGCTGACTTTTTCTTCCGACGTTTGCTCCCTCTAGCTCACATCTCTTGGCAGCTGGTTCCTTTTGATACTGGGCATTGTGCTGCCTAGAAAACCTAAAGTTAGTTTGTGCCTGTTAGACACCAGGGTATTGGCAAGCTTTGGCTATGATGAACGTAGTTCCTGTGGAAAATGTTCTATCAGGTCTTTTCTGACATACATGTTCACTCAGTGTTGGTTAGTATTTGGGTCTCCTTCTAAACAAACTGTCAGCTCTCCAAAGTGAATGTCATTGTGGAGCTAGGCATGGTGGCGCACGCCTAGCATGCTCTCCCAGCAGAGGCAGAGGCAGAGGCAGGCAGATTGCTGTGAGTTCAAGGTCAGCCTGGTCTACAAATTGCGTCCAGGACAGCCAAGGCTACACAGAGAAACCCTGTCTCAAAATACAATAAAATTAAAAGACTGTCGTTGTGATTTCCATTCCACTTGGCCCAGAGCACTCTGGGAAAAGGCCATAGTCTCTAGCCCCAGCTGCTGGGCTCAGAGGCAATTGCTCAGGGAAGCCTAGTGTTAGCCTTTCATGGGTGTCTTGTATGACTATGAAGTGTTGCCGGCTGGGTCCCGAGATGATGGCATGATTGAAAGGTAACTGGATCATGATGGCAAAACTTCAATGGATTAATCCGCCAGCGAGCTCATGGCTGAGCAGGCTTTTATGTGAGACCTGGTTGGAGGAAGCACCGCACTGAGAGTGTGTCCTGACGGGTGCACCCTATCCCGGTCTGCGTCCTGACTCTCCTTCCTCCACCATGTTTCTGCCTCACCATAGACCCACAGTAGTGCAGCCAGCCTGGCCATGGATGAAATCCCTGCAACTGTGACCCACAATAAATCCTTTCAGTTTGTGGGTTTATTGTTGCTGTTCCAGACAGGGTCTCTCTGTGTAGCCTTGGCTGTCCTGGACTCGAGTTGTAGGCCAACCTGGCCTTGAACTCACGGGCGATCCACCTGCCTCTGCCTCCCGGGTGCTGGGATTAAAGATGTGCGCCACCACACTTGGCTCGTTATTTTGTCCAAGAGGTAAAAACACAATGGGACATGTCTTCAGACTGGGGATTGACCGCCTAAGGTACCCCAGTAAGCACAGAGCAGAGACAGGGTTAGTTAAGACACGTCTGATTCAGTCTGGAGAAGTTCCCAGGGACGGTGACCGAGTGTGGCTAGAATGACAAGGTGCTGTCTGGGCTGCTGTGTCCCAGGAGGCACCAAGGACTGTCACTCCCAGAACCCCTGGCAGCTCCGGAATGTGTGCGCAGAAGGTCAGTTCTGGGAAACATGGAATATACCAGCTCTGTCTTGCATGGGCTTGCCGCATTTTGCTTTTTGAGCAAGCATAACACTGTGACACCAAAAATGTTGAAGTCCAGCTGACAGCTCTCTAGGTCACAACACCCATATTATATACCAGGAAACACTGGCACTTCCTTAAGCTCCAAACTTTGTAGGACAGTGTCACTAAAGCCATCGCAGCGTGAAGTGCTGGCCACACACATACAGATCATTTCCTGACTGGACAATGGTTTTGTTTTAAAGGCAGGTACGTTTCAGATGACTGCTGCCCACTTCTGTCTGACTTTGTGTAAGTCTTTTCCTCTCATCCTGGGAAATGGGGTCCTCCTGCTTTGCTTTATATATCTACTTTATATATGTACCCAGGATGCTGTACTTCGTGCAGTCCTGACTCTGTCTGCTTCTGGTTTGGGTCTCATGCCCCTATGCCAGTGGCAACTCTTCATACAGCTACTTGGGTTTTGCTCTCTGGGAGTGGCCTCAGGTAGACCATGGTCCTTGGTAAAGATTGTCATTAGTGATTAGAAAAAACAAGGACGAAGTCAAGACAGGTGTAATGACTGCTCAGTGACTCCTCTTTATTATGACATGGTTCCAACTGAAAGCATGCCATGTGACAACCAGTCATTGAAGGCCTCTGTTTTGAGCCCTTAGGCTCATTTTAAAAGCAGAATTTTTAAAAAATGTACACAGTGCTGACTTCACACATTTAAAATTGTCGTAGAATTCAGTGGGCCAGGCCGAAGACATACATAGAAAAATAAAAGTATGGGAAACGGTTTCAGGTTGTTTAGTTGAAGGTGCCGGTTGCACCACTGAGGCTCTTGGCGCTGGCTGCTCGCTCGTGCTGGGGCGCTGCGGCGTGGCCTGCTGGCTTCTGCTTGGCATCTAGAACAGCTGGATCATGGACTCTCTGGACTTCCCAACGCCGACCCATTTGACTGAAAGGGCGACAGAGAGCACAGCACAGAGACCATGAGCAACACTTCTCCACCGGCTGGGGAGACTTTGTTTAAGTCTGTGAGCACAAGAGCCTGACTTCAATGCCAAGAGCCCTGACAGTCCCAGTACCGAGGAGGTGGAGCCGGGAGCCCTGGGGCTTGCTGGCCAGCCAGTCCAGTCCGCTCAGTGAGAGCAGTGAGAAAACCTCTTAAAACGAAGTAGACAGTGTTCCTGAGTGTGACCCCGAGGCTGTCTCTGCCTCTGTACACAGGCGCACACACTTCACAGAACGTTCCCTAACGTTGCAGCTTGTGCTTTCCATTTCTCTGCCAAAGGTGCTGTTTGTTCACCAAGTGGAGTATTTTTACTTTAAAGTCATGTTTAGATTTTTAAATTTTTTTTAAATGTGTATAACTGTTTTGCCTGGTGCCCACAGAGTCGGAAGAGGACGTGGGATCCTCTGGAACTGGAGTTACAGATGGCTGTGAGCTGTCATGTGTCCTGAGAGTCAAACAAAGCCTGGTCCCTGCGAGGAGCGACAAGGCTCTTAACTGCTGCGGCACCTACCCCCCCCCCCCAGCCAGGGGAGTACTGCATTGCATGCCCTACTGATTAAATAATCAGAATGAGCCTTTGGTGATGGAGCTATAATACATAAATGCAGGTTTATTAGAAGCATCATAGGAGGGGAGGGGAGGGGGAAGCGTGTGCTGGGGGGGAGGGGAGGGGAGGGGGAAGCGTGTGCTGGGGGGGAGGGGAGGGAAGAAGAGGGCATGGAGGTGGGAAAAGGGCAGAAGGGCCAGTGAACCAAAGTGTCTGGTTTATATATATAGTGAGTCCTTGGGAGAGGAGAAGTCCTGACCCTAGGTAGAGGGCGGGCCATGCCAGCCACGCCCTGCAGCAGGACGGGCAGCAGGAAGCATCTCCTATCCTGTCCCACTCCTTGCCTGAGCCATGTGGGTGCACCCTGAGGCCTCTCCGGGTGGTAGGGCAGATACATCCTGTCTGCTTTTTGCTCCCTATGCTACATCCTAGGTATAGTCACTGGGCCCAACCTGGCTGGAACTGTGGAAGTGACCTTTCCCAGAGGGCACCTGCTCCTAGCTCCACCTCTTCTTGTTTGTTCCATTCATGTGGTTATGACCTGGGAGGGGGGGTTGTGGGGGGAGGGGGAGTCTTATTTCTCTCTAGGCCTTGTGTTGGGGTACAAACTTCTTGGGGTTTCCAAGCCTTAGGCTGTGGGTGTAGGAGGAGCAGACTCACAGCACCTACCTGGCACCCCCAAGTGATTCTCCACGAACCGCACGTAGCTCTGGGCCTGCGGGGGCAGGTCCTCCCACTTCCTGGCACCAGTGGTGTCGGCTTTCCATCCAGGCAGGGTCTCATACTCTACCTCCACCTTCTGCAGTATCTCCTGATTGGCTGTGGGCGGGAGTGGGGGGTGGGGCGTCAGCAGGGTCCCATAGACTGTCCTGCTTCTGGGGATGGTTGTCTTCTGACCTGTGACTTGGCAGAAGCTGCTGAGGGCAAGTGGCCCTGCTGGCTTTTCAGCAGGGGGTTGCAGTGGGGCTCAAACATTGCCTGTCCCCTTCCAGCCATGAAGCATGGCCAGTTCCGAGACACTGGCTAACTGATATCTGCTGAGTAGCCACAGAATGTCAGGGGAGGAACTCTAGCTTAGGCACACTTGGAATTATAAGGGACTCTAGAACCCTGAAGGCAAAGAATCCTTAAGGATATATGGCTCTCCTCAGATATGATGGCGCACGCCTTTAATCCCAGCACTCAGGAGGCAGAAGCAGGCAGATCTCTGTGAATTCGAAGCCAGCCTGATCCACAGACGGAGTCCAGGACAACCAAGGCTACACACAGAGAAACCCTGTCTCCAAAACCAAACCAAACCAAACAAATAAAAAGATAAATGGTTCTTCCTGCTTGGGCCCCTCAGCTCTGTCCTGGGACCCTATGGCTCATAGTGGATCCATCATCCCTTGCCAATGGGAGAAGCTGGGGTGGGTAATCTTCTAGAAGGGTTCTTAAGCCTCAGAGCCAGACAGTGTCATCCCTGGATACTCTGAATTGTCAGAGCTCCGAGCTACCAGCAAGAGTCTATAAACTTGAAGGTTCACCCTTTCAAAGGTCAGAGGTCATAGGGTCAGAGACCCTGGCCTCAAGGATGGACATGGCTCCCTAAGCCAAGGGATACTACTGAGTCTGACTGGGTTTCCTTGGAGATACTCTACCTCTAACGTGCTGCAGGGGAGGTAGTCTCAGCTGATAAGATACGCCTCTGACCTGAGGCTGACAGGCATAGTCCAGATACACAAGAAACCAAAAGCCAGATAAAGCACACCCTTGTGTTTAAGAAAAGACAGGGCACATAGGCACAGGAGCTGGACCGTTAACTATTACCGGTGATGAGAGTGAGGATACAGCCCAGTGATTAAGCACCTGTTGGCATAGGTGTGGCCCTGAGTTTTAGTCCAGCACCAGAAAATAAAAGAAAAAGGAATCCACCCACAGGGTACATTTTCTAGTCTGAAATGCACCTTCATAGAGATTCCTGGTTTTCAGAGCAGCTCACGTTTCCTGTCTGTCCGGACTGTCTATCTTCCTAGAGATAGGACTTTCATTGGCTAGTGAGGGTCCCCAAGGAAGCCAGGGCGAGTGGCAGGACAGACTCCCAACTGCCTTCAGCCCTGTCTCAATACACTTGCAAGCCACCAGAAGGCCCGAGGCTTTCCAGAGATGGGCCAGACATCCCCCAAGAAACTGGGGGACTGAAACCAGAGGGTTGCCAGGCTTTGGGGGAAAAGTGTGGCCCTCAGAGCCCAGGGCCCTCCCTCTGCCTGCTGGGGGCTGAAACTCCTCTTCTGGTCACCTAAAAATTAGTGGCTGTCTTTTCTAATGCTCCACAAGTGTCCCAGCAGCCAGGAAAACTCAGGCTCGCGTCACTTACCAGGGAAATAGGGGATCCTCTTGCCCTTGAGCTTGTAGGAGATGCCAACTTTAATCTCGCTCAGGACATCCAATATGTCCAACTTGGTCAAGGCCAGCCTGTACCCAAAACAAGATGCAGACAAAATGGAGAAGAGCAACCTGCCGTCTGCTTCTGTCTGGTTCTCACCCTCCCCTTGCTCCTGTTCCCACCAGGCACAGTACACATTAGGGGAGCCCCCAAGTACAGCCACTGAATGGGGCTGGAGGAACATCTGCCTCTGGGCCAAGTCCTGCATCTGCTGTGTATGTCCCTGCCAGCTAGAGTGTCCCTAAAGTCTGGGCTTTCTCTCTTGCCCGTGGCTGCCTCCTCTGCCTGGGGCTCTTGCCCTGTTTGCCCTGTAGCATGTGGTGTGAGGGGCCTACTGCTTTGAGCATGGTACCCACTTGTCCTTCCACTGTCCCAGGATGCACCATGGGTGGATCTCATCTGGCTGTGCCTGCTCAGGCTGGATGTGGGGTGCAGACCCAGTGTTACCCTGCATCTACTTCGCAAGGCCTCAGACACCTCTTCGCCAGCCACACACTTCCAGTTACCCATCAGCTCTTTCCTACCCAGGAAGGCTGTGCTTGTCTTAAAGCCAGCAGGACTTTCCAATGCTGGTGTGGAAGCCTTGGTCCTCTTACGGAGCTGGAGGAGGGGCCAGGGAAGCCAACGTCCTATGAAGTCTCTTTCTGTCCCAAGGGAGGGTCCTGAGCAATCAGACCTCTGCAAAGACCCTTGTGGTCTGCCCTGCGCCCCTTGACACTCCTGCAGAAGATTGTTCTAGCATTCCAACTGAGGCCTAGCAGCCTTGGGGGCCTTCTCTTACAGGCCCACCTGGGGTGGGGCCTTGCTGTTGCTGGAGGGTTACCTTGCTTTAGGTTCTTACCCAGCCTTGACCGCCTTCACACACACACCTTTGTCTCCTGACTGTGGGAGCCTTCTCACGGGGTTCTGTATCCTTAAGGGTGTTAAGTCAGTTCCCAGTGTGACATGGGAGCTGTGGAGCTGGTCAGCCTCCCTGTCCTGCTAGAAGCCTGCCTGTCTGCCCTCTTCCCCCGCCAGGCCTGACCTGACCTTCTTCCCAGCTCCCTCTCAGAGTTCCTCCTGTGAGGTGAATCCTGGTTCTAGAAATGACAAGTTCCTCTTCTTCTGCTTAGTTTTTCTTTTCTTTTCTTTTCTTTCTTTCTTTCTTTCTTTCTTTCTTTTTTTTTGGTTTTTCAAGACAGGGTTTCTCTATGTAACAGCCCCGGCTGTCCTAGACTTGCTTTGTAGACCAGCCTGGCCTCGAACTCACAGCAATCCACCTGTCTTCTGCCTCCCTAGTGCTGGGAGTGCTTGTTCTTCTGCTTAGAAACTACTACTGTACTCTGAGAATGTCCCCAAGCGTGCAGAACACTCATCGCCCGCCTCCCCCATCCTCTCAAAGATGCCCTCTTTTGAAGCTGCTTTGCCCAGGCCCTGGTACCTCAGCTCAGGATCACCCTCACTTCACACTTGGTCCCACACCATGCTGAACACCTGGCTAGCTTCACACTGACTCTCACATGACCACCACAGTGATTTCGGTGGTCAGGATGGAAGTGTGACCCTGTTTTGGGTTTGATATGGCCTCCATGTTACTCCCCAGTGTTGGCCTTGCGTTGGGGAGGGGGTTGGTGGGATGGAAAGGCCCCAGCCCCTTGGGTGAGTTCTGCTTGTCCTGTGGGCACTGGGGTGAGAGAAGACCCCTATCTGGTATAGCTTTGACGGTGCCAGTGTTCAGAAAGGCTGCTTACGCAGTGAAGCCATTGACCATGTGAGCGTATCTTAGGATCATCAGGTCCAGCCAGCCGCAGCGCCTCTTCCTGCCTGTAGTCACCCCCCACTCATGGCCACGGTTCTGTAGCAGATCTCCAATTTCCTATGTGAAAATAAAGGACTGTCTGTGTCTGCTGTGCTGAGCGCTGGCCAGGCCAGGTGTGGTTTGTGCCTGATTGTGTCCTATGCTCCTGGCTTTCTGTCCCCTCAGTCCTCTTCCAGCGCACACCTTCACATGGTGCACACAGTACAGCTCTGAGAAGGCAGAACTTGTCCCAGGAGCCCAGCCTGTCTGTGGAGGCACAGGCATCTCACCTCCTCCTTTGCTTTTGTTTAAGTGTGGGCAAGTGAGGGTGGGGCCTTGTCCTGCAACTCAGGATGGGAGGGCAGAGTTTATCCCCCACCCTAATATAGTCCCACCCCAGACTCTCTCAAACACCTCTCTTTCCTGGGACAAGATCTGTGACTCATCCAGATCAGGAGTCAGGGTGTGCTCAGGTAAGGAGGCCCAGGAAGAAGGCTCTGAGCGCTCAGCAACTTCTGGAAGTGTCCAAGGCTGGAGAGCTGGGAGCAGGGATGTTGCTTTCAACCTCTAAGTCAGTGTGGAAGAATTCCCACTTGCTTGTGGGTCTCACGCATGTGATGTAAAAATGGAGTTACACACACACACACACACACACACAAACACAGAGTTTGTGAACTGTGTTGCTTATGGCCTTCAAGCCAACTAATACTCCCACCTCTGAGCCTGTGCTGTAAAAAGACCCCATTAAAGGCATGGAGGATTATTCAGTAGGGTCCCCTCAGCATACCTGCAGCTCCACCTGACACTAGGCAACCCCAAATCTCCCACCCCACCCCACCTGTGCTGGAACTCACATTGATCTGCTCCGTGGGGAAGGCCCCAATGCCCACACGGGTGGTGTAGGCCTTTACCACACCGTACACATCACCTATGTTCTGGGGCGGGATGCCCAGGCCTGTGCACACGCCGCCCACCGTGCAGTTGGAGGAGGTCACAAAGGGGTAGGTCCCTGCAGGACAGAATGGTCAGTGGTTACCCATTAATCCCAGGGTCCAAGCTGCTGTCTCAGCAAGGGCAGTTGGACAGCCTCTATGGTGGCGGTTCTCAATCTGTGGGTCGCGACCCCCCTTTGGGGTGGGTCAAGTGACTCTTTCACAGGGGTCGCCTAAGACCGTCGGAAAACATATTTACATTACAGTTCATAACAGTAGCAAAATTACAGTGGCAACGTATTAAATCATTTTATGGTTGGAGCCTTCACAACATACGGAACTGTATTAAAGGGCCACAGCATTAGAAAGGCTGAGAAGCACTACTCGGTGGGCGTCACCAGGGCCACCAGTCAGAGGGCCTGTCCTGGGACAGTGGCCTAAATAAGGTACTGTGTAATAGCCAGGCATGGTGGCGCCCGCCTTTAATCCCAGCCCTCGGGAGGCAGAGGCAGGCAGATCACCGTGAGTTCAAGGCCATCCTGGTCTACAAAGCGAGTCCAGGACAGCCAAGGCTGCCCAGAGAAACCCTGTATTGGAAAAAACAAAAGGCACTGTATAGCTTGCGTAGGAGCCTGTACTGAGGTGGCCTGGCCTCCCCTACAATAAGAACAAAAGACTGGTATGCCATGGGGCTGGAGATATGAGGTGCCTGGCCTTGCAAGGCTCTTTGACCTTTCAACCCCAGTTCCCACATCTTAGCTCAGCCCCTTTGATACTGCCTTATCTGGCTGAATTTAGGCAAACAGGACAATGGGACCGTTGTGCTGGGTGTGGACAGCACTGATACCTTGGAAGGTGGCCTGTTTCACTCAGCTGTTCCATGAGTTTTTCTAGTCCCCAGCAGATACAAAAGGCCATGTTAGGCCCCCCCCCCCGGGGTGGAGCCACCTGGTGGAGAACTCACCAAAATCAATGTCAAGGAGGGCTGCGTTGGCACCTTCCACCAGGATCTTCTTGGGGGGGCCATGGAGTGCCTCATACAGGAAGTAGACACCATCTCGAACCATGGGTCTAATCCGCTCAGCAAAGCCCTGAGAGGACCATGCAACCACATGAGGTTGCAGAGGGGCAGGGTTCTCAAAGCCCACAAGAGCTGAAAGCCTGCCTGGTTCGCCTGTGCTCGAAAGCAGCTCCCTTGTCACACCCAGGAGCTCTAGCCCCCCACCCCATGTACTTCCCCAGTGTCTGGCCCAGCGCTGTTTACCTTGAGCCTTTTGAGTTGACCTTCCACATCTATTTCCAGGGTAGGGAACATGGACTGGTGCTGGTGGGCCAGGTTCTTGAATCTGTGCAGGCAACCCTCACTGTGACCCTCTGAGGTCCCACGTTGGACCCGAGTGCTCTGTTTCCTGGCATGCCTCCCACTGCCTCTCCGTGTCTTACCCTGGGCTGTGGGAGGGTGGGCAGACCTACCTGGCAGAAAACTCATCAAAATCCGACAAGAGGTCACAGATGCGGAGGCCTGTCCGGGCAGCTTTGGAGGAGTAAGTTGGTCCGATTCCTTTCTTGGTTGTGCCGATACTAAAAGATGTAGAGCAGGTGCTGCTAAGGAGCTCCGCTGACGCCACCTCAGGTGCTGGCGGGCTCAAGGTGCACCCCATGAATCAAGGCTAGAAGGTGAGACGGAGGCCACCCAACAGTAGCAGCGGGGTGTGGGGGCTCAGCTGCTGCAAAGACACCTGGACGGCTTAAGCACACAGCAGCGAGGCGCAGGGCAGGTGGGGAAGAGAGTTCTAGGCTCCAGCATCAGGGCTCCTCCTGTCTGCTTCTAAGCATTCGCATTTGTGCCTTGGCAGCGAGAACACTAGCAGTGTTGGTGCTACACACCTAGCCTAAGGTCTGCACAGATGACCCCAAGTGGATAAAATACTTACTGTCACCACATGTGTCTTGCCCTATGTTCACATGACAGTGTGCATGTGCTAGTGTGTATATGTGACTGCACAGGGACTGTGTGAATGTGCCTGTACATGTGTGCTGCGAATACCCATGTGTGCTCTCAGAGTATAAATGCTTATGTGCATACATGTGTGCAGGCACATGTGTACCCATGTGTCACATGCACATGAAAACACACGAGTGCTCATATGCACGGTTGTATAGGCAAATGTGCTTTGACATGTATGTGAGTACTGTCTGCCTGTGGAGTGTGTGTGTGTGTGTGTGTGTGTGTGTGTGTCTTTGATGACTTCCCACCTGCATCCATAGCACATCTGGAGCACAGACAAACTTTTCTCAGTGGACGAAAGAGCAAGCACCAAAAATAAAAAATAAAAAATAAAATAAATAAATAAATAAAATAAATAAATAAATAGCAAGCACCACGTGTGGAGGAGCAGGACTTGGGTGCTGGCCAAGCAGGGTTGGTCAGACCATCTCAATGTTTGCTGTGTTTCCCTGTGGGATGTGCACATGGTCAGGGAGTGCAGCTGTGGCAGGAGACAGCAGGGACAGCCGACAAGACGAGGGTGTGACCCTGTTGTTCTTACAGGTTTTATTCTCAAAGGACCTCTAATTTGGTTGATGATGGCATCCTCTCCTGTACAGACAGGATCTGCACCCAGGCCACCAGAATGTGTCACTGGAAGTCCCCAGGAAGAGGAAGAACGGGGGTGGGGGTGGGGTAGGCCATGAGGAACTTACTTCTTCCCTTCTTGAGCTTGGCGCTGTACTTCCTGCAGCCCGTCCACTGCCTGGTGGAAGTCAAACACTGTTCCAGCGGCCAGCACGTAGGCAGGGGAAGAGCAGAGGACAGAGGTGTGTGAGGGACTTAATTTTCTGATTGGTGTCAGGAGAAGGGGTTAGCAGGTACCTGGCTGGGAACAGACACTGTGCTTCCTGGGCTCCACAAAGGGGTAGCCTAGCATGACTCTGGCGTTGGCCTAGCTCCTACCTTGAAGCTCATTAGAGAGAGTAAGGCTCGGCAGTATATGGCTCCAGGCAGACCCTCCGGGATTTCCTGAGCTCTGTACCACACAGAGGGGGCAAGGAGGGCCATCCCCAAGGGCCTGTGGGAACCTTACCAAGGTGGGCACGGTCAGAGATGATGAGCCGCTTCTCCCAGTCCTTCAGACCTGCAGAGACATGACAGATGACAGGTGTGTGCACTCTCAGGTGATGTGAGAGGGTCATCCTCGCCTCCCCAGGACTGTCGGCTTAAGTTCGTGGCCAGATTCCAAAGGACCACATGCGTTGCGCAGCAGCCACAGCCCTGCCCTGGCACCTGTTCCCTGCTGAGGCCCCTGAACTCCCCACCCAAGAGGGACCACACCAGTGCTGGAGCTCCTCTGGCTTCAGTCTCCTTCCTGGATGTCCTGCACCTTGAATCTTGAGGAGACTGCGATGCCAAAACAGAGCCCAGGGCAGCAGCTTTTGGGATTCCGGGCTCCCCAGCTTCTGCCCCTTGGGGAGGGCTTTTCTCTCTGCTCTGCAGAGCTAGCATGCATTGTGTAGCTAGCTAGGACCTCAGCGAGCAGGTGGGCCTGGGGGTCAGCGAGGGCAGGCAGGCCTACCTTTCTTCTCGTTCTTCTCCGCCTCTTCAAACAAGCCTGGCAAGTGGATGACCACACCATTGCCTGAAACACAAGGAGTGTTTCATCTCCCAGGTCCTGGAGGTTTCAAACGGTACTGGCTGACTGCAGGGGCAAGCGGCTCAAGTGCCCAGACCAGGGTGATGGATGAGCTCCAGTCTTTTAAGAGAAAGGTCCCCTCTATCACATGTAACAGCAAAGTTACACTTGGGGACACTGGACTCAGACACTGAAGATACGAACCCTACAACCCACTTGGGTGAGATCTCAAGAGAGTGTCTTCACACTCATGAAGGCAGAAAGTAGAATAGCGGGTTCTGGAAGCCAAGGGAAGCAGAGGCACGGGCGGGTAGGCTGGTGTTCAGGGCTCCAGAGTGTTGGTATGCACAATGGAGAGTTCTGCAGACAGTGGTGTGATGCCCTCTAAGCCTCAATCCTGGGTCTTCACCCAAACGGGCTGAGCACCGAGCCTGCCCTGATCGTGACAGCGGCTTATCATAACCAATGAATCTTGGAGGCTAGGGAAGCTACTGGAGGGTGATTGGATGAGTATCTGTGAATGTCCAATGTTGGGCTATTCAGAGGAAGTGGGCTGTCAAGCCAGGAGGGACCCGCAAACACAGGCAAACAGACTGTCTGTGGAAGCCATCTGCTCAGCCCCCAGCTGGCATGAGGCAAGGGCGGCTATGGAGGTGGCCCTGGGTGGTTTCTATGGTTAATTTGACACACCTAGAGTTACCTAGGAAGCAGAAACCTCAGCTGAAGAACTCCCTTGATCAGATTTGCCTGTAAGCATGTCTCTGGGGGCATTATCTTGATGCTAAGAGGACCTAGTTTCCCGGGCCTGATGCCATCCCTGGCCAGGTGATCCTGGGGCTGTGTAAGAAAGTTAGCTGAGGGTGGGTGTGTGGCGCACGCCTTTAACCACAGTGGTCTGGAGGAAGAGGCTGGCAGATCTCTGTGAGTCAAGGCTAGCCTGGTCTATATAGCAAGGCTAGCCTGGTCTACATAGTAAGACCCTGTTTCAACAAAAGAAGAGGATGATGATGAGAAAACAGATAGATGGATGGATGGATAGATAGATAGATAGATAGATAGATAGATAGATGAACAGATACATAAATAAATAAAGCTGAGCATGAATGATCCAGAGAGTGAGAGAGGAAGTGATCAGTGTTCCTCTTTGGTTTTTGTTTCAGGAATTTAAGTTCCTGCTTTGACTTCCTTCAGCAACGAACTGTGACCTGGAAGTGTAAGCCAAATAAACTCTTCCCTCCCCAGGTTACTTTCAGTCAGAATGCTTTATCAAAGCAACAGAAAGCCAACCGGAATAGGGGCTGTCTTCCGCCCCGTGACCACTGCAGACCAGATGGGAGGGACTGTGCTAGGACCTTATTCCACATGAGCTTTAAACACAGCCAGGGTTCCAAACCCACGGGTCTCCTGCTCCAGGACAGCCTAGCAGGAAGCCCTCTCTGGCCCACAAAGAAGGAACCCAGATGCCACAGTTCCCTGCTCTTGCTCCTGCTCCTCCCACCTTGTGCGTTCCTCCAGGGCTTGCCTTCTCTGCATAGCTCACCAGAACGCTCCCTGTTCTAAGGGGATGTGGCTCTGCATCTGTTCAGTTGCTCCCAGAACAGCAGGTTAAAGTTCACGGGAAGCATGAGGTACAATCTTACCACTTGGGAGACTGAGGCAGGAGGATCATGAGTTTGGAGCCAGACTGGGTTATGTGTCTCAAAATTCCAGATCAACCCAGTACACAGCTACACTTAGCTTTGGAGCAGGTTCAAGACTGACCTGGTCTGAAATAGACCCCATGTGAAAAGCAAAGCAACGCAACAACACAAATCTAAACTGCTACCTAGATGACAGATCAGCTGACACAGGGCACTTCTGAGTGACCGAGACATTTTGGGGTCAACTGGGGTGGCCTCAAAACTGCACCTTTACAGTGGGCAATGAAAAACTAATTTTGAAAAAAAGATTTATTTATTTGTTTGTACAGTATTCTGCCCACGTGTGTGCCTGCATACTAGAAGAGGACACCAGATCTCATTCTGGATGGTTGTGAGCCACCATGTGGTTGCTGGGAATTGAACTCGGGACCTTTGGAAGAACAGACAGTGCTTTTAAGCTCTGAGCCATCTCTCCAGCCTGGCAATTTAAACTTTTAAATTCTATTTTATTTCATGTGTGTGTTTTGCTTGCTCATACACGAGTGTGTCTGGTGCCCATGGAGGCCAGAAGAGGGCGTCAGATCCCCTGGAACTGGAGTTACAGACCTGTGAGCTGCCATGTGGGTGCTGGGAATTGAACCTGGGTCCTCTGAAAGAGCAGCAGTGCTCTTAATCATTGAGCCAGCTCTTCAGGCCCTACAGTGGGTGAATTTTATGATGTGCAAATTACGGTTCAATGTAGCAGTTCCATTTGTTGAAATGATATAAAAGTAAGAAAATAGGAACCATGGAGGGAAATACGGACCCTGAAAGTTCCCAGAATCCTATCACCACCTTGGGAGCCGAGCTTTATCACGGGACAACAGATGTGGGATCCTCAGACTAAGTCACCACAGCTAGAGACAGAGGCTCAGAGAGGGAAAGTGGCCTGTGGAAGGCCATATGGCATGCCTAGACAGGGTCTGGGCTGAGGAGACTCAAGCAAGCAGAGACCACTGTTGCTCCCAGGAGGAATCCTACGCCGGCCTCATGGGGTTGGCCATGGCATAGGTTTGGCAGAACGAAATGGGGCAGCAGTCCAGATCAGAGTGACTCAGAGATTATACAAGCCACAGTGAACACAAAAGGTCACCCAAATGCCACACATCTTGAAATAACCCCACAGCAGAGGCATGGAGTGTCGCAAGCTGAGGGTCAACACAGGCTGGTGCTCTTGCTGAGTAGCTGTGCTGGCCGCCCTTTAGGATGAACATGGCACCTCTGCTCCTGAGTGAGCGCCCAGATATTTGCCAGATGCTCTCCTGTTGTTGGCTCCAAGCCACTCCCCAGGGCTGGGCAGCACATGTTCTGGGCATGTGCATCTCCGTTGTGTTGCCTTGCTCCCCCAAGGAAGGTTCTGGATGAAGTGGAACCAGGCTGGCAGGCTGTTTCCTGCAGCCTTCCCAAAGGATGGGCAGCACCACCGTCCAGCTGCTTTACTGAGCACACATGTAGACAGGTCACCTCAGCAGCTGGGGGCTCCTCGCCCCAGGTGAACACCACCATTATCTGGGCTCTGTACTGGGAGGCCTAGAGACATTGTGTTCTCTAGTGGGCTCCTGGGTGTCTGAGCTCTGACTCTACCCACTCCAGCCCTTACCTCACAGATTTCCTTCCTCTGCTCCCACACAATGGGTCAGACCTGTGCTAGCTGCTGGCCGTGGACAGGCAGTACCTCACCTTTGCTTCCTGACTGATATGTGGGGTCAGATAAGCCACAAGCTTGTCAGCCAGTGCTAGAAGAATGAGGACAAGAGGTACCGGGACACGGTGAGCTAGAGGGTGGGGTCTCTTGAGCAACAGCTAGAGGGTTAGGCATCTACAGCAGCTAGCTAGGGGTGATGGCTGTAACAATCAGGGCAGCATCGGGAAAGCACAGCTATATATGTGCTGTTCCTATGTATGCCAAAGGCACACTGTTGCACACTCAGGCCCACACAAACAAACATACCCATACACACAAGTTCATGAACTTGAACAGAGAGAGACAGAGACAGAGACAGAGACAGAGAGACAGAGAGAAACAGGGGGAAGGGGAGCTCTGTATGTTCCACACAGCTTCCTGCACCCTCAGAGACCAGGCTCTGAGCACAATTTCTGAGTGGGGGCTCCAGGAGAGCACAGTGGGGCGGGCAGGCTGAGGTCCAGCCTTGGAGTTTGCACAGCAAGACTCCCCGCCCTCTACACACCTACACACACACACACACACACCAGGAAGTCAGGCTGGGGCAGATGGGACACTCACCAATGAATGACACGGCCTTGGTGTTGATGATGCCACTGGGCAGCAGGTGAAAGTCATATTCTTTGCCGTCCACCACCACTGTGTGCCCAGCGTTGTTGCCCCCCTAGGAACAGAGACCCGAGTGAGCAGCTGGTACCTGAATGTGGAAGACTATCTCAAGTGCCTGCCTAGTGCTCTAGCCTTCACCCAGGAGCCAGGTCTCTCCCTATATGGTGCCTGAGGTCCCAGTGTTATCCAGCAATAGGGCTTGGGCAGTGTAGGACAGTGGTCAGGGCTTTGCACTGAGGTAGTGTCTGATGCTGCGATGGCCATGGATTGGATGGAGATGCTCTGGCCCAGCCTGGTCTCAGGGCTCAGTGCAGCCCTGGCAGGTGCACCTTGCTAAGCACCGCTCTCCACCAGGGAGGAATCCCCGTGGAAAGCAGACCTAGACCCCACAGCCTGGCTTGTTGCTCTCTTCAGCAGGCCAGGCCCTGTCCTAGATAAAAAAAAGAAAGGAAATGGCGATTCCTAAGTCACCCTGTTCTGGGGAGGCTCCTTCTTTTGGGAATTCAAGCTAAGGTTAGGCCAGCTGGGATAGGGCTTCAGGGTGAGGAGAGAACCCAGCACCAAGGCTCTGCCATCATTAGTCAGGCACCTGACCCAGGCACACATGGCCTGGATACTGTCCTCAGGCTCCCAGAGGCTCATGACAATGTTAGCTGCTGATGTCAGTAGAAAAATAGAGCGGCTCATGGTGGTGGGTCACCAGAGCTTTTGTGCCTTTGACTGTGGTGGCCTGTCACCCACATGAGGTTGGGCAGTCTACTTAGCAGGTCTCTGTCCAGCAGGTACTTGTAGTCTGGGTGTGCTGGGGAGTGGGTGGGGGCAAGACACAATGGGTAAGGCTGAAGCCATGGGCAGGTGACAGGGCCATACCACATGGATGTCTGCAAGGGGGCACACAGATTGGTACAGTGAGTGGCAAGGTCAAGATGACCCAATGGCCCCTAAACCAGGTCCCTCACATTTTGTATGTGGTACTTCTAGCACAGTGACTCTCAACCTTCCTGACACTGGGACCATTTGACACAGTTCCTCATGTGGTGACCCCCAACCATAAAATTATTTCATTGCTACTTCATAACTGTAATTTTTTTCTACTGTTATGTATCATAATGTAAATATCTGACTAGCCAGGCGGTGGCGGCGCACGCCTTTAATCCCAGCACTCAGGAGGCAGAGGCGGATGGATCTCTGTGGGTTCGAGGCCAGTCTGGTCTATAAAGTGAGTCCAGGACAGCCAAGGCTACACAGAGAAACCCGGTCTCAAAAAAACCAAAAAAAAAAAAAAAAGGAGGCCCCAGACCCGTGTACCCGAGCTTCCTGTGCCTTGCCTGCCCTCTGTGAGGTGTATGACCAAGCACATGACATCAGATGACAGAGATGGGTCAGCTAGAGGCCAGCTTCATGGCATGGGCCCCAGACACCTGACCGGTTGGGGAGAAATGTGTGCGCAGTCTGTCCGGAAGCCTCTGAAGCAATTCTGCAGGAACTGTCAGGTGTGGGGACGGTCTGAGAGAATGACTTGCAGGGAGCTCCTGACCCTTGGGTGGCTCCAGGCACATAAGGGTACCTCCTTGGGAGACCTGGAGGTGGCTGGCAGTCTGGCCTTACAGGCTCTGTGAGCAGGCGACAGTGACACTCGGCTGCCCATGGAGCAGGACGGATGTGATTCTGGAAGGTGAACTGCAAGGGGAAGGGGCCAGAGGGACTGCTGGGAAGAAGAGAAGATTTGTGGGCGGAGCATCATGGAAGTGGGACCGGAGGGAGACACCTGTAGCCCTGGGTTTGAGCTTGCCATCAGTTACTTAGGCACAGTGGACGCTTGTGTCCTGGCCCTGAGCTTGTGAGGTCAGACCATCAGGATGGAGTCAGGCCCCCTGAAGGACCTTGGCAAGCCTTGGGTTTGGCGACTCCATCTATGCTGTGCTTTGCCACAGCAGGTGCAGAATTGCCACCACCCTCTTTCAGTTCCCAAAATATGTGCACACCTACAATCCTGTTTCCCTGCTGCCTTAGGCAGTCAAGGTGGCCTCTGAAAACAGATGGGGAAACTGAGGATCCAAGAGAAGACAGGCTTGCGGCAGAGCCTAGGGGGATGATCTCTTCTTGGGCTGGCAAGCCTACAGGGGCAGCGAGGTGGGCAAGCTGCCTTCCACTGTGGCTAGGTCCAGGGAACCCAGACAGTCTAGGAGGGATGCTCTGTCCTGCCCTCCAAGTGCCCAGGGCCACGTCAGCTTGCCTGAGGACACAGATGGCAAGCACCCGCCTGTCTGTGTTGGGGGTAAACACTGGTTCCTAGGAACCAGCCTGAGCATCATGGGCCAACAGGTATCAGATGACCTTAGCTCCAGTGCCCACTGCAACACCCAGGCACCAGGCACAGGCCTTTGCTAGTGCACACGCCACGCCAGGACTCTGGGCTTCCAACAACCCTGCGGAGCCCAGGGTGACAGTCTCCCTCTTCTGATGGAGGTCACAGGCTGCTGACAGGCTGCACAGGAACTTGGTAGAGAGGGAAACAAGCCCTCTCGTGCCTTTCCTTTGACTTCACTACCCTGGGCCAGACATTCAATAAGACCCAGGCATGATAGGGGTCACCAACCTCTGAAAAGGTGGGGGACATTCAGACTGGCCAGGTCTAGCTGATTAGACTCAGGTCACATGCAGGAGGTAGGGTGAGAAGGAGAGGTCAGCTGTTTCTGAGGCTCATCAAACCCCTTAAGTGGTCAGGCTCCCGAGGCCCCCCTGTGGAGCTCCACACAAGCGAGGAAATGCCATCTATGCCAATGTCAGCTCCAGCTCCAGGGGATGGAGATGTGTGCCATCCCCTAAGGCAGCTTAGAGCTTAGGATCTCACTGACCCCTCAGTGCTGGGCAGTGCCCAAGCAGGCACTGGCCAATGTATGGCAAGAATAGCCCACCCTGTGGTAGCTTTGCCCCACTGTGGGGACCTTCTGCTCGGGACAGCCACTGGTGCTGAACACTAAGGAGGACCCGAGATGTCAGAGCCAGGCTCTTGCTCGTTCAAGCCCCCTTCCGGGAGGTCCACTGGAAGATGACCAGCTGCCTGTGTTTGCAGGTGGTGTCAGGCACCATCTACCAGGGTCTATCAGCAAAGGCAGCTCCTTTCCACCTACAGTGTGGATGGTGTAGAACCATACCCTTGGAGGCGTGGTCACTGCAAATCACAGCATGGCACCTCTCACCACTGGCCAGGTAAGGGGGACAGCTACACGGGACGACTCAAGGTACACACATCTCAAGATATCTGTACCGCAGGGGTTCACAGCAGGCTGCGGGCCCAGGGTCAGGGACAATGAGATGCCTGCTGGGCATGGAGGCACCACTTGGTGTCTTTAAGATCCCCGCTGGGTTCCTTCGCAGCACAATTCTGAGCGCCCCCCGCCGCCCGCCACCCCGTGGAACACTGATGTCCTTCTAGTACTCTTTCAGCCTGGCTGGTTACCCAGAGCCCTCAGCTCTGGTGTCCAAGAGTTTAAGACAAGAGACCTTTGTCTTGGGACCAGAGCCAAACCAGTTTTTATCCCAGATCAGCTTGGTCCCGACGTCTGCTTTACCCTGTAGTTGTGACCCACATCTCCAGTGTGAGGCGGGGAAGGATGCTGGGTGCAGGCCCTGGAGAGGCACCGTCTGACCGGGCACACGTGCACTGGTTGTAGGCATGCATCACAGAAACCAACATTCCTTTCCTCTGCCTACCCGTGCCTCTAATGCAGCTGGAGAGGCCACCTGCCCCCACACAGACCCGACATCTGACCCCAATATCCAGAACGCTCTCCCTACATCCATCCATTTTGTGGACCTCTGGACACAGCTCCTCCTGACTATCCAGGGCCCTGTCAGTGCAAAGACCCTCAGGGATGGATGTAAGCAGCCAGTGTCCCAGTTCTTCTTTCAGGACAGACTCAGGGCCATGCTGGACATAAACCTGAGCTAGACCTCCATGACCAGCTGGTCCCCTCCGTCCTAGAAGTCCGTGTGTGGATGCAGAGTACCTACAGCACATCTCTGAGGCTTTTCTTATCCTCTCCCTACCTTTGTCCCCTAGGCCTGGACCTTCCTTCCCCTGCAGGTCCCTGGACAGGGAGCTGTGGCCTTTGCCTTCCACCAGGGGGTGCTCTTGGCTCCTGCCTTCCCAGTAGCCTCATTCTCCATTCTGCTCTGAGAAATGCAGCCCTTGGTAGGGTACTGGTACCAAGCTAGGAGACCCCTGGGTATCCAGGACCTCTGCCTCCTCACAGACATTAGGGAAAGGAGTCTGTGGAGTGACATGTGCGCTGATGTGCTGTGCACCCAAGGGACAGGCTAAGGAACCGAGTTTAGCTCCTAGGGCCAGGGAGTCAGGCTCCTCCTCAACTCTTCCAGCACCTGCAGGGGTTTCTCCACACCACAAGATGCAGCAGAGCCCATCTCCCCTCTGTTCACTATGGCTATCCTTCAGGCCTCGTGTGGAGCAGGTGCTATGTGCCGGCAGGACTGAGCCTAGTCATTAACACGACACAAGCTCCAGGCTAGCCTTGTTCTGCTCCGGTCCCTGCCTGCCTGAGCTCTTGCCCTGGTACCTGCCTTGAGGCAGAGGAGGGGGCTCCAGAGACCTCTGACCTGCTGGTGCCCCTCCCCTCATGGTCCACCTTCTAAGGGCCATGGGAAAGAGGGGGTGTCAGGGCCGTTACTCTCCTTCCAGATCTGCTTGTAGACATACAGCCCACTTAACTTCTTTCCTTACAGGGAGGAATAGGTCTGAGCAGGTATAGGAAGGTCCTGCCCAGGGTGAGCTGTGGCTGTGTGACCCTGGGAGTCCTCTGCTGGAGACATTCCTTGGCCATCAAAGCCATCAGCAAATGCAGCCACAGGGAGACCTGCTTCTAGAATCAACACCAGGCATTCCCAGCACATGGCAGTGGTTCCTCGATCCTGCCAGGGGCCCCTGGTGCATCCTGGGATCCAAGGCCTTGCATGTCCCATCTGTTTCCTTGGAGAAAGCTCCAGCGTGCCTGTAGACTGCAAGGCAGGTCCCAACATGGAACTCCTCTCTAAGAGTGCCACTCTGCTAGAGGAAGCACAGGCACTCCAACCCTTGTAGTCATGGCTATGGCTACCTACCGCTCCCTGGGGCCAGTCCTTACACAAGGGTAGCTCAGCACAACAGCACCACAGACATGGTGTGTGGGCTCATGGTGGAAAGCAAGGAAGCCCCACACATGGCCAGATGACAGGGCCATAGCACCCCGAGGATTCTGACCTTCCAACCACTTGGAAAGAGAGTTTTAAATCCCAACAGGCCTGTATGGCAGCCTGGCAGCCAGAGAAAGAATACCAGCAGAGGGAAGCACAGGCAACGGGCTGCGTCAGGAGATAGTGGCCAAGATGGCCCCAGGTGCCCCAGGTCAATTGGGCCCATCTGGAGGAGCAGCTGGACACAGGTTGCCAGTCAGGCAGCAGAAGACGAAACATGGAGGACACAGAAAGAGGAGGCCTGGGGCAGAGGAAGAGGAAGAGAGAACAGATCCCCCATCACAAGAGCCAAGTGATGACCTCGAGCTGCGATGCTCCCTCAGGCAGGACCTGGTCAGAAAGACTTGCCTGGAGGGGAGTGAGGGCTGGAAGGGCCGTGGAGGGAGAAGGTCACAGTGTCAGGAGGAGGGGTGGGCCACCAACCAAATCGGAGCAGGCACCTAGAGGCAAGAAGAATGCGGCAGGCAGGACCCAAGGCCAGTGATGCTGGCTGGAGGGGGGTACTTGGGGGTTCACCCAATTAAGCAAGATGATGAAGCAAGAAGTGAGGGCAGCTGCTGGGGCTGGGCAGAGTCAGAGCCCAGGGTAGGCAGGCTGGGGACCTGCAACAAAGTGCCTGTGGCAGCCGGATTTGGAGGGTAGCCATGTTAGCCTGAAGGGTTAGCAGAGCGTACAGCCTGTGTCCCTTGGGGGCACAGCTGCCACTTAGAGCGGTGCTGAGCCCAGGTAGGTAGGCCAGGTCACTCTCCAGAAGCCCAAGGAACCAATACCCCTAGCTGGCTATAGCCTTTTTTTATGTAGCCATCTTACTATAGGGTGTGGGGGAATTGACTGGCATTCTTGTCACTGCCAGCCCGTTGGGTTCCTGGTTTCAGGGTGACCTCTGGAACCTTCTTCGCTTGGTTCATGCACCCATCCAAAGTCAGAGGCAATTTGCCTAGATCCCCCGCCCTGTCAGCCTCTGGTCACATAGGGCCGGCCATGGGGACACAAGACCAGGGAAGATGTGGGAGGCCAGTGGCAAGCAAAGAGGCCCCTGCCAAGGAGAAGGACAAGTGCAGGAAAGCAGGTCACGCAGTGCTTGCAGTGACCCAGGGGCTGGACACCCCGGGGAGGGAGGACTGGAGGTGCCTTCCTGAGGGTGCTGCATGGTGCCTAGATGGAACGCGGGCTCTGCGGCCTTCTCCATGGAGACGGGGCGGGGGGGGGGCGGGGAGGAGGGTAGGCCCATGCCATTGTGGTGGCATGTGCTAAAGACTGTAAGACCAAAGGGACAGTTAGTTTCATTCCTCAACTTCTCTGGGCCTCAGTTTCCCCACCTGTAGAGGAGCTCTATCAGAGGCTCTAGTCCGTTAGAGATCAGACAGGGAGACATGGCTGCTCTCTTGTTCTCCAGGGGAGCACTTATGTGGATCTGCTGGGGAGGTCGGGTTGGAGAGAGACATAGTGCACCTGAGTGGGTGACTGTGGTCCTGTGCTGATCTCTGCAGGTCCTGTCAAGTATGGCTGTGACTTAGGCAAAGAGCAGGGAGGGGCCACCCCCACTGGGAACTGTGTCCATGGCCAGTAACTGGCCGGCCGGAGCCTGGAGGTAGAGCCTGGGGCCAACAGGATACACTGCAAGGCTTCTTTGAAGGGTACTGAACAGAGCCAGTAAGTTGTATGGAAAGGCAGTAGGTGTCACAGGAGCAAATGGCCCCGAGGGAGGGTGGGGGATGTGGGGCTGGGCTACTTTGCAGAGGGCAGGACTGGGGGAAATATCCCAGCTGCACACACATAGTTGGGCAAAGGACGCAAGGTTAAGGGGTGGAGATCCAAGGACCTGCCCTCAGGACCTGGAGACTTCAAGAGAGAGAGCCCTGAACAGGGCAAGAGAGTGGGCTAGCTCCCCATTCTTGTGAGAACTTCCAGAAATCCTCACCCCTGCCCCTCAGCTGGGCAGGTATGGCCCCAAGAGCCAAGTCTCCTGAGCCCCTGCCCAGAGTTCCTCATGAACTCTGTGAAAAACCACAGCACCAAGGATTAGGAACTCCAGCAGGTGTGTCCGCCTTCGTTTAGGTCAGCAGCCCTAAGTGCGGCTCCAAAGCCAGCCATGACAGCGTTCCCCCAACCTGAGCCCTCATGCAGAGGCTGAGAGCCCAGAGGCAGTGTGGTTGTCAGCTGCAGCTTGGCACCCGCAGCGACCCAAGGAGACAGGGCTGCTAGCCCCAGTAGAGTCCACAGTCAGAACACACGTGGGTGCTCACAGTGGTTTGCAGCTGGCAAAGAGCACAAAGCCTGTCTCTGAGCACTGCCAGCCACTGGGTCACCCTGCCGGGAAATCCCTTGTCAGCCAGGACCCCTTTAAATTCTGCTTCAGTCTTGCCCCTCCCCTTCCACTGGGTGATACGCCCCTCCCCCATTCTGTCTCTACCTGGCTGACTCACCAGGGCCACCCCCTCCCCAGAAAGCAGCTCTCAGCTCGACCTCCTCCCTCCCCTGCTCCCCCCCCTCCCCGCGTGGGGCTCTCCCCACCAGAGGGCCTACCTACCGTCACTGCCCTGGAACGCCCTAACCCCGGAGGATCCCGTGTCCCCAACTCAGCAACTTATATTTTTAGCTCTGGCCCTGCCATTGGCCTGGGGAGGGGGTGGGTAGGTGAGGGGGACAAGAGCTTTGTATGAGAGGGTATGTGGGAAGGGAGCGTTTAGGCAATAGGCAAGTTGCTCCTGGAGGAGAGGAATCCAAAAGGCTGTGACCCGCTCAGGGCACACAGGAGGACAGGGTTCGTCTGGATCTCGGGGAAGGGGAGAGGCTCGCTGGGCGAGTTGGGGAGGGACTCGGCGCCTGGCCCGCACCTGGCAGCGGCTGACGATGTCGGCGTCCGTGGCCAGCAGGTCCACCACCTTGCCTTTGCCCTCGTCCCCCCACTGCGCTCCCAGCACCACGGTCACGCGGGAGCCTGTCGCCGCCGCCTCCTGCTGCAGCCGCCCCCTCTTGACTCCGCCCGCGCCTGGAGGCCGGTCGTTGGAGGCTCGGGTCCCAGACATGCTGGCTTAGTTCGTCTGCTGCGCTGGGCCACACTAGAGCCCGCCGCCGCCAGCGCTCTCGCTCCATTAAATGCGGACGCCTAGAGCGAGGGGCGGGCCGGGGGCGGGTCCTGCGCGCGCGGTGACGCACCTCGGTGACCAGCGGCCACAGCTCCCCGCCCCTGTCGCTGTCTCAGCAGGTGGTGCACACTTAGGGCGCAGACCCCCCTACAGGACTCGGACTAGCAGATGACTCGCAACACCCGAGGACGGGAGAGGGGCAATTGCTGCTTGACCCGGACACTACTCCGGCCTTCTGACCTGCCAGGTCTAGGGTTTGGGGCTAGAAGAGTAATTCTGCATCACTAGGGTTGGGGCTAGAAGAGTAATTAGTAAAAGCAGAACTACAAATGCGTCTTTGCCGCTGACCTGGAGGATCTGCCTGTGGGCTCACCTGCTTTCCCATGGCGAACCTTGAGTCCAGGACTGAACGCAGGTCTCTTGAGAGCCTCCCAGAAAGTCACCTTAGCTGAGCTGAGGACAGCCTCTCTCTACCGCGCCACAGAACATGGTGTGGAGGTGGCATGCAGCTCTGGGGTAGTTGTAGCTAGTCATCAGACTCCAGCACCAAGTGCAAGATGAAGCACTTTAACGTTACATGCCTGTCAGTGCGACTTGACAAGGCAGAGCAGGGTTCAGGTTTCCAGGAGACCCACATCGGACCTCAGGGGCAATGGCCTCTGCCACTCCTAAGCTCCCACCTGGATCCACAGCTCTGCTGCCCTGGCTCCAGCTCACTCCTGAGTGCTAGATAAAGCAGGTCAGTCCAGGCTGGAAAACAGGGACAGAGAAAGGCACTGGGGGCTGGGAGGCCTCTGTGCCACATCCCACCCCCACTGGTGTGTGTGTGTGTGTGTGTCCCCTGTCAGAGTGTATTCACTGACCCCTGGGCAGATTCACAGAGCTGTTAGGCTTGTCATTGTCCTGGGGGCAGTTCTCAGGCCAGTCACAAGACCAGGGAGACTTGACACACCCTCTGGTCGCCTGACCCTCACCTCCCAGCTTCGGGAAGAGAGGTGTTCCCAGCCGACCTCTGCCACCCTGGTTGTGCCAGTCACTGTAACCTGTTTCACATAGGGACGGGCACTCTCTTCCGTTGTTATGGGTAAAGCCTCTCAGAAGAAAGCCACAGCCTTTAAGTGCAGACTACACATCCTTGCCCGCCTCACTTAGAGCCACAGCGGGGAGGGGACAAGCTAGCTGAAGTGGGATATAAAGTTCAGGCCAAGGTCCCTTGCCAAGATCTGTCAGGAAGGTGAAGCAGGCAGAGGCACTGATGCAAGACTGGAGATGGGGGTGCACAGGAGAAGATAGGGGCCATAGGAGGCTGGGTATGGGGCACAGCAGTTTCTGAGGAGTGAGGGGGGAGAGGGGCTGGCAGAATGATACAACAGCCAATGACCATTTTCTCCAGGTGAGGCAGATTATGAATTGAGAACGACCATTATGAATGTCACTTCAGTCACCTTTATGCTTGCCCTTGACCCCTTGGGAGGTGTTGCTGGGACTCAGAAAGGAGTCTGGCTCCCTCTCCTGGGAGAAACTTGGGGTTCTGGGTGAGACATGAGTTAAGGCTCAGAGGGTCCTACTATGGGGGCCCTGGGTGGGTCCTGGAACATTGCCGCTCCTAAGTCTGGGACTATAACTAGCCAAGGAGCCAGAGAGAAGAGGGAGGGATTTTCTAAAAATAGCTTCACTCAGGCTCAACAGCTGGGGCCCTGCCAGTCACAAGACCCAGACGGAATTAGCACCCCCACCCCCTCAGTGAGCCCGCAGCGCAGCAGTCACTAAGTTTGGGGGATTCTGGCTTTGCAGCTGTGTGACCGCAGACAAGTGGCTTCAACACAGCTTTGCACAGGCTTAGGGGGTGTGGGTGTAGGCTTAGGGGGTGTGGGTGCATGCACGGCACCTACGGTTCCCTCTGGGTTACCATAAGACCACACCGCACAGACACCTACAGACATGCATATGAATTGGCACCAGGAGCCTGCAAGGCTCCAGGTGACTCACAGCTGCCACAGGCTGGCTTCCTCCATGTCTGTTAGAAACTTCCAGCAAACAGTGGGCAAAGAAGGCTGGGAAGGCAGCTCCAGTTCAACAGCAGGAGCCCCCAGGCATAAGGCTCAGACCCCACCCCCTCAGCGAGTCAGTCCCAGGGTGGTGGGAGTGCCGCAGTCACTAAGTTCAGGTGGTTCAGGCAGGTCAAGTGCTGCCTTCCCTTGAGGCACGTTTGGTTGATGGGGCAGGCATCCTACCCAGGAGCAGACAGTTCACAACTCATTTTACTTTGGTATCTGGGAGTTCCAGAGTGAGAAGAGAGAGCTAAGCTGCTTAGAAGCGATGGCCCCCTGGGGGCGATGGGGTGCAGCAAGCTGGTTGATAGTAAAGGCACATGCCACCTGTCCCCTGGATCCACATGGTACGAGAGAACAGTTCTCCAAAGTTGTTTTCTGATCTCCACAAGAAGGCTGTGGAAATACCCCGCCCCATAATTAATAAAAATTAAAAGCATCCCTGGTGGGAGTAAGGCAGCAGCTTTGGAAAAGTCTTTAAAGAGTTAACCATAAACTCAGCCTGCAGCCCAGGTAGCTGTGTAAAGCAGAGACCTAAGTAAACAGTGCACACCAGGCCTGTCACGTTGCTCACTCCCGGCACCATTCACAAACCCTCAAGTGCAATGGCCCCCATGCAGAGGCTGCTGAATGGAAAAGTGGAACACCGTCCAGTCATGTCACAGAACGTGACTCAGTCGTGAGCTGTGAAGGGCGGCCCCACAAATCCCACAATTGGGAGCAGCCAGCCACAGAAGGAAGCATGCTCAATGCTTCTATTTACAAGACCTGCTTGGGATGGGTGAATGCTGAGAAAGCCAGATGGTAGGGGCGGGGCCAGAACAATAGATGCTCATGGGTATGAAGGAATTCTTGGGTAACAGAACACTTCGGTCAAAAATATTGTATGTCTATGAGTGTATTGCCTGCATGTATGCCTGTGTACCCCGTGCATGCCTGCTGCCCGCAGAAGCCAGGACATCAGATTCCCTAGAATTAGAATTATATATGGCTGTGAGAAGCCGTGAGGGTGCTGGGAACACAAGCTGGGTCCTCTGCAAAAGAGCAACCAGCGTACTTAATTACTGACCCATCTCTTTAGCCTCTTTGATCATAGTTGCTGACCATCACACAGCCTTTGGAGTGGCAGAAAAGGGCTGCAGTGTGTGGGGTGAGGTTTGCAGAATGTAAATTAGCCATCACACCATCGCAGTGGGCTGCTGCTTACCACTTGTCCTGTCTGCTCTTAGTTCCCACCTCCTCCCCACCACTGCCTCCCTGGGGCTTGAGAACCCTCAGCAGCTGCTCCGTGAGTGGCTGAGTCTATGCTTAAACTAAGACAGGAGGGCTGTAGCCATCATGAGCTCTCCAAGCAGAGTGCCAACACTGTACCCTGGGCCTAGGAGTGGCTGGACTGTGTGACTTTGCTAGGAGTCTGGGAACAGGGTCCTTGGGTAGTATTTAGGAACACTGCCTTGGCTGCTGGCTGTGAGGGCTGGGCCAGGCCAGCAGGTGCCTGAGCATGGGTGTTAACAGGAGCCGTAACACTGCCTTCCTCCTCTAGGCCCCTACTTCCTTCTTGGGCTGGGATGCCCACTGGCAAGAGCTTTGGGTACCGGGCACTCACCCCATTACTTGGAAGGGCCTCTGAGGTACATGGCCTGCATTTGCCCACTGCTGCCCAGGGACATTGCCAGGCTGCAGACCCGCATCTCCACTCAGGTCTTGTGAAGCCTCCTTTTGATACTGCTGCGTCCTATCCAGCTCTCCACCCCTTTCGTTCTCTTCCAGTGGCAGGCGAAGACCTCCGGCCTCATCCTGCTATCGGTTGAGGGGTGACGACAGCATCTGGAGCCCCAGGAGATCACTCAGGCTGTGCAGCAGCATGTGTGGGGCCCGGGACGCATCCCTCGGATACGAACTCCAAGTTGGCACTTCCTCGCCTGCTCCTTTTCCACTTCTAGAAGGACGGTAGACTCCCTTGGCCACCCACATGTCAGCACCTGTGCACTGGCTCACTCACCCATCCATCAGTCCACCTACCTGTTAACACACCACGCACCTCCCACTCACTTCCCTCTACCCCAGTGCTGCAGGGGAAGTAACAGGAGGAGGAGATCCTCCTCACGACGCCACGCATTCCCATGGCCTAAACACAACGATCGTGACAGACAAGAGCAGTTTTTATTGGTTAAAATCCCTGCTGGCCTGCAGACTCAACATTGCACGCCTGGGAGTTGGTTCAGAGGGGGCTGAGCAGGGGCAGCCTGTTCCCTGCTGGGCAGACACCAAGGAAGATGGTAGCTGCTGTGGTCACCACCCACTGCTCCCTGGGGCCTACCCACCAGGACCTACCCACAGCAGAATAATGATGTAGAAAACAATACTCAGCTAAAACTCAACTGAGCCGCAGAGGCAGGGTGGGGGTGTTTCAGCACATTGCAGGCATACCTGTCTCCCTCCCCCCCCACAGCCGCCCCCCCCCCCGGTGGTGCATGCGATAGGGGGTGGGTAGCTGTTAGCAAAGCAGATGGTGGGGCTCTGAGCGTGCAGGTGGTCCAGGGTGATGCCAGGCCAGTCCCTAGCATCGATGGCCAAGGCTCCCAAGGATCCTGGCTGGGTAAGGCACGGAGTTTCAGTTTCTCAGGGGCCCAGTCCCAGCCTGGCCCTGAAGAGCCTCTCCAGGTAGCACACCCAGCACTCGCTGCCGTGCTGAGCCGCAGAGGACTCTCACTTGGCTTTGGGCCTGGACCTGAGGCCTGTGGAGAAGAAAATAACAATGTCAAGAGCAGCCTTTCTCGGAAAGCTCCAGGTGCCCAATACAGCATCCTGCCGCCATTGCCAAGGCTATGACCTGTATCCAGGTCACAGGTCCACACCAACCCCAGATTCTTCTCTGGGGCAGCGGAATTCATCTGAGTGGGTGAAGCCAACTTAATACCAGCAGGATGCTGCTGCCTGCAGGTCACAGCCAGGCATGGCGCCTTGAGCGTGACTCCGTCTTCAGTGGCCTCCATGTGGTCTATTTTTCACATCTGAGACCCACACCCACTGTCTGCCCTCACCAAACCCCACGGGGCCCTTTGAGCTGGACTTGGTCCCTTCCTGTTTTCTCTCTGGCTGGGTGCTGACCAGCGAGGGCCCTGGGCTGGTTAGCCGCACGCTTGAACGGCCACCAATCTGAGACTGGAGGACCCTGCTCCCAACACTCCCTGTGCTGCCTAAAAAGCGGGCTCTTCCACCAGTCGTGGGTGGGGTTCCAGGCTCTACCCTGGAGGAGGCTCGAGCCCTGCTCAAAGGACAACAGAGAATGAGTGCTACGGCAGCTGGCTGTCAGAACGTCACCCATCATCCGCAGTGCTATCAGGACATCCGCAGGGGGTGGGGAACCAAAGCAGGGGTGTAGCAAGTCTGCTTAGCTAGAGCAGCATGGAGGCTGCCGGTCCAGGGACACAGGAGCTGGTATCAATCAGAACGCATCACTGAACGGGGAAGTCCACACTGCAGGGCCAGCAGCACTGAAGTCACGGTAGACCTGAGTTCTCACCTCTCTGTGGGTCTTGCCTACAATGCACCCACAGATCTTACCCTGAGACTTCGGCCCAGTGGCCATCAGGTTCAGAGTGCCAGGCAGATGGTAGGCCCCTGAGCATGGCCAGAGGTGCCTGGGATTTGTTCAGGCCCTCACAGCTCATGATGGGGCCAGGCAGTTTTTGTTTGTTTGTTTTTGTTTTCTGTCCAAAGCTGGGCCTTCCTCCATGATGCCTGGCTGCAGAGCAGGGTCCCAAGCTGGTCCAACTGCATCTTTAACCTCTTGGGCCGTGTCATTGGCCCTGGTTTTCCTGTCATGAGTGGGGTCCGGAAGACCCATATGTCACATACAAGGAAGACCTGGCATCTAAATGGATCCTTTTCTGTTCCTGGCTTAAGGGAGGGGAGGCCCAAGCACCTTTGCCTCTCAAGCATCTGCGTTTGAGACATCCATTTCCTTACAATCTGTTTGGGCATGTGCTTGGCCATAACCTGGAGAGCTGGAGGGGTGCTGAGGGGTGGGGGTTGGCCCAGTGCAGAGGGAAGGTGTCTCTTGAGGAGCTGGGATTAGTAAAGCTGAAGTCACTATAATTGTGGGTAGGGCTGAGACACAGACAGGAACAACCTCAGGCCATCCCAAAGAGCCAACATTGCACCCCCAAAAGGCCTGAGGGCCCACTCCCCCCAGGGAACCCAGCTTGGCTTTATCTATCCTGACTTTGAGGAGTCCAGCTCTGAGGTTGTGTCCAGCTGGGGGAGAGAAGACCCTCGGCAGGCAAGGCTTGGCGGCTGGGCCTTCTCTAACAAGGCAGGGACAGCAAAGACACCACCGCCACCACGAGCCAAGGGAGGCTTGCTGATATACCCAGAGGACTAGAGACAAGCTAGGTTAGTGTCCAGGAGGGCCAGGCAGCAGGCTGAGGCACCAGCACCCACTGCCATTGTTAGTCAACATGAGCCAGGCTGCGTACGTACCTCACTGGATCACACACAGCCTTTCTGTTTTATTATCATCAGAATCAGGGGCAAACTCTGCTTTCAAATAAAAGAAACACACTCATAAGCTTATCACGGGGGAAGCCTGAACTCAGGGTGGTAGGATCTGTGGGGGCCAGGCTGGCCATGCTAACTCTCTTGGTCATCACGCTCAGACACGAACCACCAGCCCGAAGCCCAGACTCTCTGGTTGTGGTGACAAAGGCAGCTGCATGGAAGGACTTAATGCCAGCGTGCCCGCAGTGGCAAGAAACAAGGGGCACCCCACAGCGGCAAGAGCCGAGGGCCGCTCCGCTCCACTCCCTGCAGAGGGGTGTGAAGGCAGGAATCTGCAGGTGAGGGTGACGCAGGCAGTGGCCCCCAAAGCTGCCCTCTTGTGTGAAGTGCTGTGCCCCACTGAATCACCCTCTCTCCTGGACGCCGGTTGAGCCTGTAGTACCCGCAGGGGGGAGGGAGGGACCAGCTGGACAGCAGGGAGAGGTCCCAGGCCCTGTCATGGGACAATCGGCTTTAGCTGCATGCCCAGACCCAATTGTCCCCTAGCTGTCACCGCGGCCCACCTCTCAGTTACCTTCTTGGTTCCTGGAGGGACGTTTCTTCCTTCGCTTGCTCGACCCCTTTGAGACCCGGCCTCGGACCCTGGGGAGGGTGCCAGACCCCGAGGAATCTGTCACTGTATCCTCAGAAAAGGACCTGTCCAGGGACGTGTCGAGTGCAGATTCCGGAGTGTCCTCACCCTCCTCGGGGTCAACGCAGGGGAGGTGGGTGCTGGGGCCTCGCTCAGCTGCGTCTTCTGGTCCCTCACTTGTGCTGTCCGCCTTGGCTTGCTGGACGCCCCACAAGGCTTCACGATCTGTGGCATCCTGGTGTGAGCTCTCAACCCCAGCAGGCTTAGTGCTCGAGAACTCAAGGGGCTTCAGGGCCTGATCATCTCCCAGAGTCACTGGCCACACACCCTCAGAGGGCTGTGCGCTCAGGGTATCTTCGGGGGCCAGGAAGTCGCTGGCATCCACATACCAGGAGGAACGCCTCTCCAGGGTTGGCGGACCTCCTTCCTCCTTGGAGGGCTGGGGGCTGGGGGTTATAGCATCCACAAGGTCCCAGCCCTGTGGCTCGCCAGCCGCTGTGGTACCCAAGCGTGGCTCTGAGGCAGGGTGGTCTGTGCCTTGTTGTATAGGATTGCTGGCAGGTGCTGTGGACGGAGGGATGGATGCATCAGGAAAGGGTAAGGGCCAGGTCTTTAGGCATTCTGGTCTCACCCCTGGAAGTGTTCCTGAGGCCGAGCCTTCCTGAACTACTGCAGACTTCACTCTCAGGAGCCCCGCCCCCCCCCCCCCCCCCGCATGGTTTCTTGTGGGTCAAGGCAGGGCAGTGTCTTCAGTCTAGCTATACATAGGGTACTGGGGGACACCCAATGAGCCACCAAAAACATGCATTTCTAGAGCCCTAATAGTGGGGCCCTTTCTAAGGGTTGCCTGTCTTAACATCTCAGGTGCCTTGAACTCAGGGGTGTCCGTCAGTGGACCAACTAACCCCCACATCTCCTGATCACCCAAAGGCTATAAAGAAAAATGCCCAAGGAAGGCTCAGCCCTCTCATAGGGCCTTTTCAGAGTTTGACAACTGGGCCTTCACCACCACCACCCCTCCATCCCCACCCCAGTGTCTTCAGAGCAGTATGTGTAATATCCAGGGTCCCCGAAGTCCCTCAGGTCCTAGAAGGCTTCCCGAAGGCGGGCACAGGTAGAAATGGTGGGAGGGAATGGGGAGGTCCCAGGCTCAGGTCTCACCAGCTTCTGTGGCTTTTGGAGGATCTGCTGGAGCTACTCTGCTGCCTGCTTCTGCGTCTCCACGGCCCCGGGCGGTCTTCCGGAGCTGGAAGCCCTTCCTGATGTCGGCCAGCAGGGCGTCGATGACACACACCTCTTCTTGCTTCCCAGGCCCCTTCCTGACTGCGGAGCCACAGACCTCAGAGAGCAGCTCGGAGGCCCCGTGGCCATCCCACCCCCCCCCCCCTCCCGGGGATGCCTAGGAGAACTGGAGAAGCACTGCAAGGCTGGGGAGAGGAAGGTGAGTGGCCCCGCCTGGGCCCCAAGGTTTGCAGCCGTTCCCACCTGCCCCAGAGACCCACCAGGCTTCCCATCCTCGCCCCTCGGCCTCCGCGCCTCCTCCTCTGCCAGCTGCTGTTTTCTCCTCTCAGCCTTCGCCATCTGCTCCTTCCGGTCCTTGTTCTCCTGCTCACACAGACAGGAGCCTTGTCACCCAGCCCAGTGACCCACGGGTGAGTATCCCGAGAGACAGGTACGGTGGGGCTCACAGCTGGGAACAAAGAGGCAAGTCCTGCCTGCCTCGGCTGGGAAGCCCACTCTGGTCTGAGGCACCACCTAACTCTCCCTGGGCCCACCGCACCTTCAGGGCACGAGTGAAGAGGTCTCGGAAGGTCTTCATGGTGTTGAACGTGTCCTCGAGAGACAGCTGCTGGGGGTCTTCGCACAGGTAGTCGGCCAGCTCTAGCTTCTTCTGCTCAATGGTCTCAAACACCTTGTCCAATGCGTGAGAGGCCTCAATGCTGGCCTGGGGACATAAGTCTTAGTTACCACCGCCGGGTGAGTCAGAGGAGACCGCTGGCGAGGCCTTAGGCACAACACCCTTGGGCTGCACCATGCACCTGGCAGCCTCCACACCCCCACAGGAAACACTAGATCAAAAGCCAGCGAAGCTGCTCTGCTGACTGGGGCTCTCTTGCCCCTTGGCCTGTGCTCAGCAACAGAGCTGCTCACCCACCTACTTGTTTCTTGTGGGCCTGGACACCCCAGGATCTGTGCTCCTCCCCAGAATGTACTGGAAACCAGCCACAGGACTCTCACTGCTCAGCTTACCTGGAGGCGCTCAGCATACTGCTTTTGCACTTCGGGGACTGAGGAGGACACCTTCCGCTCTGTTTCCAGAAGCTTCTTCAGGTTGGCACTGGCCTCTGAGCGGATGATCTCCAAATTGATTCTGAAAGGCACCAAGAGGCAAGATACATCATACATCGGCTGACAGGCAGTCACAACGCACCCTTGACTGCACAGTCCCCGAGACTATACAGGCCTGTTCACGCACTCCGCTGACAACCCTGCACGGTAGGTTAGGTGCCTGTTCCAGTGACACTCAAATCAGTCAGTCCTGTCAGCATACTGGCCCCTCTCTGTAGAGCAGGGCTGGTGCCATGCTGGGCATACTTCGGAACTCTGGTGCAGCTGTTGGGCCCACTGCCACTCTTGCCTGATTGGCCCTCAAGCTCCCAGGGCAGTGGTGCACGGGAGCACAGACTCGGCAGGTGGCATTCAGTCAGCCTCCCTGCTGGGTGGTGAGACCCTGGAAGACGACACCACTTCCCCGAGCCTTAGTTTCCTCATCTGCATCATGAGGTGGTACTACCTAGTTTATGCTATCACGAAGGCTCACTTTGTAAAGAGGCTGAGCCAGACTGTCACCCCATTCCTTCTAGGCTTCCCGTTCTGATCCAAGCCACACAGCTATAGCTGACACAGTCCTGTCCCAAAGTGAAAGCCTTTGGAGGGTCCTCAGGTATAGACCCTGCTGGCCAGAGGCTGGGAACAGAGGTTGGGGCCTGCTAAAGCATTAGGCTGCCAGGAACACCCACCCTGCAGCTTGAGAGGGTGGCTCCAGGTCCCGGGACAGCTGGAGGAGGTCCGGGTGGGTCTTCTCCACTTCCTGTAACACAAGTGTCCAGCAAGATCCCTGGTGACTCCACTGAGCCTGTGCATATCACCCTGTGGAACCACCACCAGCCCTCAGACCCTCCTGGGGCCTCTAAATCCTGCCATGGGCCTGTCCCATGTGTATGGCTGTGGCCTGCTGGGGATAGGCAGTGTTCTGGCTCAGTTTCAAGAATAACAGGCCTGCCGGGTATGGTGGCGCACACCTTTAATTTCAGCACTTGGGAGGCAGAGGCAGGCGAATCATTGTGAGTTCGAGGCCAGCCTGGTCTACAAAGTGAGTCCAGGACAGCCAAGGCTACACAGAGAAACCCTGTCTCAAAAAACAAAACAAAACAAAAAATAAACAAAAAGAATAACAGGCCTAAGGACAGAGTATGGGGTGGCCATAGCAGGGGCTACTCCACCCGACAGGTTCCCCGCTGGTCACCTCCAGCACATGGTGCAGCAGTGTCACGCGACTCTGCTGGGACTTGGTCTCTGTGAGCTTCAGCAGCGTGCTAATCTTGAAGCCATCTGCATCTCCCGTGTGGCTGCCCTGTGAGAGAGAGGGAGTAAGTCCCCTGACTCCCAGGGTGTGGTGGGAGGCGGGCCACAGCACAGCTCCGACTTACGTAGTTGAGGAAATTCCCAATTTTGAGGATCAGCTGGCAGAAGATGGGCAGCCGCTGGCTGGTAAGCAGGCCTGAGACAGGTGGGCAGGGTTAGAGGAAGACCCAAAGCCTCCAGACGTCCTGGGGTGTGGCTGCCCCCTTTGCTTCCTGACCTCAGGGTCCGTCACAGCACCAGAAAGGAAACAAGGCAGGGGCTATACGGGCCCTACGGACCCCTCCGCCATCAACAGGCTCAGGGGCTCTGCAAACACTTTCTGCAATGCTCGTGACTGCTGGACCCTCAGCTTCGACATGGGTATGGCCATGCATGACCCTTGCTCTTTGGGGAGGACTCTGGAATGCCAGAGGAGCGTCTACCCATCTGTGGTCACCCTAGTTCTCACGTCTGTCCTGTGGGTTGCAGGGAGGCCCCTCCCAGCTCAGTGGCTGAGATGGGAGCAGGCATGTGTCGAGTTGTGGGCCTGAGAGAAGTGAGCCGTATGGGGGCCACTGGAGCCCATCTGTGTCCCTCATCTGTGGCCGAGCAGGCGTCTCTCGTGTATGTATACCCTTGTGCCTCTGTGTGCATTTGAGTGGCTCTATATATTCACATAGAATATACACATAAGCATGCATGCTATACCTGTGGGCACGAAGTATGTGTCCTCACTCATGTGTGCAGTGAGTGAGCATACAGGCACATGGCGTGCATGCATGTGTGCGTGTGCACGCGTGTTGCATGGAAGAAGCACAGGTGACCACGGGGTTTGGTGTGGAGAGTCAGCACTTAACCAGCTGTCAACTGCCGTCATGACATGGCTGCAGCAGGGAGGACACACGTGGCAGACCTGTCCTTTCCAGCCCCTTAGGCTTCCCAGCCTCACTCACTCTCACAGGCGGCGAGCACCAGCTGGGCCTTGGGCCGCACCATGTCCAGTACGATGGCCGTGCCCTCACATAGCATCATGCACTCCACCCGCAGCTGGTAGCTGGTACAGCAAAGCAGGAGGGTTAGGGCCTGGCGGCGCCACCATGCCTGCCACCCGGGAACACCCTCTGCCCTTGGTGGGTGGGCTGAGGGAGAGTCCCCACGGCCTGGCCAGGGAACATGCACATTCCTAGGCCTGTCCCCAGGACAGAAATAGGGCCCACCCGGGGCCTCTCAGGAAGACACTGCCTCAGGACTTAAGAGGCTTCCTTCACGTCTGCTCTGAGAGGGGACGAGGAACGTGAGAGACATTTAGACACCAGACTAGATGACTCCTTCTCAGAGCCCTAGGGACTCTGTGCAGCTGTCTTCCTGACCCACTCTCCCTCACAAGCTTGGCTCCTGGCCTATTCTCCCCACCTTTCCTTCCCCCAGCAGGCTAGGCAGGATGCCGGACAGCTGTGCTCACCAGGGAATGTCCAGGAGGAGAACATAGAACTGGTCAGCATTGGCCAGCTTGGCCCGCTCCTTGGTGAATGCCCGCAGGTTCTCAATCTGCGGCGGGAGGGTCACATGTAGGAACCGATACCTGCCTGCTCAGTAGCTGCCGACTTCCAGCTCCTCATGAGGCTCATGGTGGCTCTCCCGTCGGGTGACACGGGCCAGGACCATGCTATTCTCGCTCCCTTTGATTGATCCACGCCCCCCCAGCTCTCCCTGTCACCTCCCTACCCCCTCTCACCTCATGCTTCTCAGGAAGGAGTTTCAGGAGCTGTTTGAGGACCTCCACATCAAACTTGGTTGTGTCACCAGCCCGGAGCATGGCGGTGACTTCTTCATTGGAGCTGCAGAGGGTGAGGGCAGGGGTCAAGGAACATGTCTTTCCCTCGTCCCCTTGTCTCCTGCCATGCTTAAGAGATGGGGGTGGCCTACAGGCACCCAGGGAGTACCTGGAGGAGACTCTGAGGTAAGGGCTTAGAACCTGGGAGGCAGGCTCCGTCTTCCCTCGATTTGGCCACAGCTTGCCTATGGCCTGGGAGTCTACCTCAGTGATTTTCTGGGCCTCACTTTTACCACAGCCTGTGGGAATCCTAGGTTAAACAGTGCGTGACAGCTATCCACTGTCTCCTGCTGCTGATAGAGCATGCATGGACCTGACTGGCCTGCAGAGGGCGCTGCTGGGCAGAGCTGGTATGCTTGCTAGGCAGAGCTGGGATGCTGGGCAGCGCTGGGATGCTTGCTGGCCAGAGCTGGCTTCGGCTGAGTTTGGCAGCAACACCATGTCCCTCACTCACCATTTAAATTGCTTCAGGAAGATGTTGAGGTTCAGGCTCTTTTTGGAGTCCAGAAAAGTGACCTAGAAAACCCCCCTTTTAGCTGGTACCTGGAGGGTGGGCAGAGGACCCCGCCCCACGGAGAGGTCAGGCCCTGTCACTGCTCTTATTACCTCTTTGGGCTCCTTCTTGATGGGGGCAACAGAGGGCTCCTTAGGCTTTGCCGTGGGGAAGGAGAAGAGTTGCTCAATGCTGGAGAAGTCAGGTTCCACCACCTCTGTGCAGGGGCTGCTCAGTGTTGCCCACATGGAGTTGCGCTCTACAGAGGAGGGGCAGGCGAGGTACACTGCTGACACTCACCCTTAATGTGGGTCCGGGGTCCAAGGGCATGCATGCCGAGGCCTCTGAGGACTGAACAGGATGCTGTCTGGAGGCCAGCCTGGGTTCCAAGCTGCTGTCAGGCTATGTACATGCATGTGGCACATGTCCATGCTGATAAGGGATGGGGTCTCTTCCTGGCTGGCCTTCCCTCAGCAACAGCACCTGACACCTAGGGCACTATACAGAGAGCCTTTCAGAGGAGGGCAGTGCTGGGCCTTCGGCGAAGACATTTATGACCCACAGGGCTGTGTGCCAGATGGGACCATCCTGAGGTGGTCTTTAGTCCCATGGAGGACACAGAGGGCCTGAGTCTGATAGGGGGTCTGACTGCGCTGACGGAGTAAAGGTAGGTGCACGAATGGCGGACTCTCACGGGAGGAATGACCAGTATGCACCAGCCCTCGTCAGAGGCTGGCCCGCGTCATGGAGGGGCTCACCTCGTGCCACACTGGACGGCAGCTTTTGCCAGTTCAGCTTCTTCATCCGCAGCGTGGGTGGATTCACCCTACGGTGACTGGGGACCCAGGCTGAGCCCAGGCCATGGTCCACCTGGGCCACAATGATCTCCTCCACCCCAGCCATCACGGAGGGGACAGATAAACCAGGCAGGGGAGGAGGTGGAGGAGGAGTCCAGCCTGTTCCAGGTAGTGGGGGAGGAGGAGGGGGATGTGATGGGCCTCCCATGCCAGGGAGTGGGGGTGGGGGTGGGGGCACGGTTCTACAGAGGTTAGGCAGAGGTGGAGGTGGTGGAGGTGCTGGGGGAGGGACAGCCCATGAGCATGGTAAGGGAGGGGGTGGGGGTGGGGGTGGGGGTGGGGGTGGGGCTGCAGGGGGAGATATGGTCCTTGAGCCTGGCAAAGAGGGTGGCAGAGGTGGGGGTGGAGGAGGTGCTGGGGGAGATGTGGCCCCTGGGCCTGGCAGGGGGGGTGGGGGTGGAGGGAGCACAGGGGTGGAGCTGGACAGTGGTTGGGTAGGTAGAGGTGAGGTTGCCAGCCACTGCTCAAGGGTGACTGGCTGTGCGGCTACGTCATCGCTGGAGCTCTGGGTGCTGCCTGCATGCTGGCAGGTAGAAGCCACTGCCGGCTGCTGGCCTTCCACACTAGCTGTGGGAGTACTGGTGTTTTGGGAGAAACTGTCCCGATTCTGGCCTAAGTTGGCCTGGACACTCTTGTGGGCCTTGTCCAGGGGGCTTGGTCTGGGCCGCCCTCTGACGGACAGCAGTCGCTCAACTACCTCCTCGAGGGTGCACGCCTGGGCTGCAGGAAGGAAGTGTGCAGAGTCAAGGAGGAGGGAGGGCCAGAGATGGAAGCAAGGCAAAGGGAGGCCTCCTCCCAACATGGCCGAAGACCTCAGGGTCTTCCCACCAGGCTGCGCCCCGAGGCATGCCGTGCCCCTCCCAGCTTCTCACCGTCACTGGCCAGGAGCACAGCCCGGTTCACCAGGTTCTCCAGGGCCTCCCAGAGCAGCTGGCCCGAGCGGCCCGCAGGCTCCAGGTGCATGAGGCCCTGTAGTACTGACAGCAGCTGGGCTGACGCTGGGGAACAGCTCACCTGGATTGACCAGAAGGGACAGGTGACTGGCTATGCCCTCCCTTGGGCAGGCTGATGCCCACCAGCCCATGTGCCAGAGCATCCCGTCCTTTAGCCCCTTCGTCCCACCTTGTGGAACAGGGAAGCAAAGACCTCCTGGTGGCTGTTCACGTTGATGCCACCGCAGACACGCTGAAGCTCCTCCTCATCCTCCGCTTTGGCCTCCTCGAAGGCCTCCAGCTGGATCAGCAGATCCGCGTCCTCCAAGTCTCTAGGGGACAAGGACAACCAGTCAAGCTGCGGTCCCACGGGGACCTCCCTCCTCGCAGATCCAGCCTGCATGCCTCTCTCTCTTCTCAGCCCACCTGAGCACACTGGGCAGCTCACCTAGCCGGGCCCAGGCTGACTCCTGTGGCCAGCCTGGAGCAGTGCAGCTAGAATGGCCGGTTGAGGGGCAGTTCATGGGTCTGAGCCTCCCACCCTGCCAGGCTGCCCAGAGGTCACCTGGGCATCTCCAGGGATGGGGTAGGGCAGATTCTTGTGATGGGTACAGGATGGGGTTGGGCCCTCATGTGGAGGGTTAAAAAAAAACAACCAAAAACCATAGTCAATGTTGCACTTAAGGCGGGCCACCGTGAAACACGAAGAGGGGGGACAGCTTAGCTTGCCGAGAATGTCAACTGGGATTAGGCACTGCGATCACCACAGCCTGTCCAATAACTGACCCCCTCTCCACCCACTTGGGGACAGGTCCCAGAAGGCTGTTAACGGGGCTAGGTCCACAGCAGTGGCATCAGTACGTTCATGCTGACTGGAGGTAAAGAGCCTCCAGTGGTGGGGTCTTTCTTGACTGTAGTCAGGACCAGGGCTCTCAGCTGGATGGGCTCCCTTTGGAGATGCCAGCATCAACAGACAAAATCCAGGCTGTGTTATGCTACGCTACAGCCACAACGTGCTGGATATCCGAATCCTGCGTTAACAGGAAGCTCTGTGCTAACCTGGCAACACGGCTCCACTAGGCAGTGCCCAGGAAAAGTGTCTAGCCTGAGTTCTAAGTTCACTCCTGGAAGAAACCGCTCAGCCCATCTGGAGATACTGCCTGGGCCAGGTGGCCGAGACCCCAAGGAGGGACGGAGGAGGGAGCAGCTGGCAGAGGCAGCCACAGCCGGGACTCACCGTAGCCGGGTCAGAATATCCAGCAGCTGTAGCCCTGGGATGGACGAATGGGTGGGGTTAGAAAGTCTGGAGACTCCCTTTGCCTCTGGCCCCTTGTCCCATGGGTCTTGACTCTCCTGTAAGACCATCAGGGAGTCTTACAGTTCCTGTCTGCCCCTACCACCCAGCCGGCTACAAACAGAATCCTCAGTGCTGATGCCCTATCGACCACAGGAGCAGGTAGTGGTAGGAGGCCCCTGGATCATGGACCGTGGACTCCGGAGTCCATGGGGATATGGTAGGGGCAGGATCTGCTGCCGTCCCACTGCCCCAGGGGTGCAGCACAGGCTGGGCTGGCCCAGCCGACACTTTGGAGCTCTTCTAGAAGCCTGGCCAGCAGGTGAGGGCTCTTACCGATAAACTCGCTCCGCAGCTGGGCACGAGTGCGGAGCTCCTCAGGACCCAGGATGATGGCGTTGATCACGCTGAGCAGGGTGACCACATAGGGCACGTTGTCACTGTCTGAGAGCTCATTCATGATGACGCTGAAGCGGTACTGCTGGCTGCACACCATCTGTAGGTTGGGTGGGGTCAGGGTGTGCTCCAGCTGGAGACCGTGCCACCCACCGGCCCGGGTCCCCACTCCTCACCTTGTAATGGTCCAGGGCATCTAGTGTCAGTGCATGGCCTTCAGGCGAATAGATGCACAGAGCAGCCAGCAGCTCAAACACTTGCTTCTTGACCATCACATTGGATGTATCCAGGGCTGTGGAGGGACAGGGACGTCTCAGCAGGCCCACTGTCGTGATGCCTCCACCACTAGTCTTTACCAAACCCGTGATCCAAATCCAAGGCTGGAGCCTGGGGTTGTCAACCCCAGCTAAACTTCAAGGCCCGGGCGTTGCCATACTCATCTTTCCTAGGACCCTGACTACCTTGACTACGCTCGTGGGCTACAGACAGGCCGTTCAAGGGAGGGCTTGACAGCAGGGGCAAGCATCTGGAGTCTACAGAGTCTGACCCAGCCCAGCTCAGCCCTTGCAGCTGGCTCACCAATTAAGGGCTTACCAACTACAGTTCCGGAAGTTTGGAAGTCTCCTCACCCTGGGAGCCCTTGCCTTCTCCATCCTGAACTAGTTAAGTTTTAGGGTGCTTCTCATCTGGCTTTGCTGAGAATAGCCACAAAGGACGTGGTGGAGGGTGTGATCAGGTCAAGACTGGGGAGACAGACTACAACTGGTGTGGGTCCTACGTTAAGACACATGTGGCAGCCTCTGGCTTCCTTTCTCACACAGACACCATTCCACTAGTCACTGCTCCCTAGAAGGTCTTGGAGCCCCAGTGGCACCTGGTTGCCTCCACTGAAGGACACACAGAGACTACTTTCCACCTTAGCTTTCTTGCCACAGCCAACCAGAAGGTAAAGCTGACCTTGAGGTATACAAAGGCAGAAGAAGGAAGCCAGGCATGGTGGCGCACACTTTTAATCCCAGCACTCGGGAAGCAGAGGCAGGCGGATCGCTGTGAGTTTGAGACCAGCCTGGTCTACAAAGCCAGTCTAGGGCAGCCAAGGTTACACAAAGAAACCCAAACCCTGTCTCAAAAAAACAAAAACAAAACAACAACAAGAAAAAAAAAAGGCAGAAGAAGGAGCCATGACCAGGGGTAGCCTACCGGTTATGGAGGAGTGGGGACCAGGAAAGGGAAGGGAAGACAGAGGACAATATCCTCAGCAGGTGTGGGCCAGGCCTGGAGGCCTGTGGCTATGCCGTTACAGAGCTTGGAGCCAGGCAGTGTACATGGGGGCCCAGTCTGTTTAATAGGGCCTAGAGGCCAGGATAGGGCTGCGGTCAAAACAAGAGGGACTCAGGTGGCCTGGAGGCCTGAGTGTGGTGAGCTGTCTCCACCTTCCTCACGTGAGGGCAGCTTTCCCTGGTGAGCCCTCCAGTACCCCTGCCCTCACACAATGGCCTACAGCTCACCCTGGGAGAGCTGGCGCACATAACCCTGGTTGCTGAGGATGTATTCGATGCCCTGCTGTGAGTTCATGACGGCTCGCACACAGCTGATGCAGGTGAGCTGCAGCAGGGCATCCGCAATCCGGGCCACGCCACGCCCCGACAGCCGTGCCAGCGCCTCCAACAGCAGGTCCAGGCCGCTCTGCTCCAGGAACTGCACCATCCATCCGCCGTCGCTGCTCTCCAGGCGCTTGCGCAGGCCCGAGTAGTTGACCACAGAGGGCATCTGCAGCAGCCGGATGCACAACTCAGGGTCCGCGCTCTCCAGGTTGGCCTCCGTGGGGTCTGAGTCCTGCGGCCCCAGTTTCTCCTTCAGTGCCGCCCACTTGCGTTGCGCACCTTCCTTCACAGACATCTTGCCGAACTGCAGGAAAGAGAGGAACAGGGCGTCAGCCTGGCCAGGGATGGAAATGACCCACAGATTAAGAGGTAAGAGGCCAGCTTGGCCATAAGTGACATGTAGAGGCATTTCCTGCTGCCTCAGTTTCTCCTTTAGGCTTCCTGCTTATGGGCCGGTGATGGAAGGCTGAGACAGGTACTTGGATCCTGACTCTGTAAGACTCTTTTTGCTCCGTCTGGATTGAATAACAGACAAGAACGTCCTACCATATGCACAAAGACCCTGAGCCTAAGGCTCAGAGAGAGTAGCTAGGATAGAGACCTATGCCTGGACGTGACAAAGCAGCAGGCAGCCATGCTAGCTGAATGCTTTGACATCGTGGTGGTGACGCAACAAAAAAAACAGCATCTCTGGGGCTCCTTTATCGGGTTCCAGGCACTTCCCCGCTGCCCACAGCCTCAGGGGAGGTGGGAGGAGGGGCGAGTCACAGGAGCAGGCTGAGGACTCAGTGTGATGAGATGCCCAGGGCTTAATGGAGTGGGTGGCAGCTTCCCCTGGTCTCAGCTTATCTGTGGGTGGGTGCGCAGAGAGAGACAGAGACAGAGACAGAGAGAGACAGAGAGAGAAAGACACAGAGACAGACAGACAGAGACAGACAGAGAGAGAGACAGACAGACAGACAGAGACAGACAAGGGGGGCAGAACACACAGAACTGGTTCATTAGCACACTCCAATTTAGGAAATGGCTCCTCCCCCGAGGCTGGAGGGGGGGCAGCTGTGGCCTAAAACATTCTTTAAATAATGCCTTTTTTCAAAGCATAACTGCAGACAGACAAACTGCACTCCTGCTGTCTCCTCCATCCACTCAATTCTCCTGCCTGGGTCCAGCTTGCTGTAACGCCGCCCCATCATACCCCTGGGGACAGCGTCAAAGGTCAGGGGCATCCCAGGCTCTCCTGCAACCATGTATGGCCGGGATCTTATATTTAGCATCTGAGAAAGGCAGCATGGAGCCATGGGAGGGAGATGCTGAGGGAAAGAGCTTGGTAGGACAAAACACCAGAGTGTCGCGCACTCACCCCAGGGGCCCAGTCCCGCACCCTCCACTGCCTCAAGACAGGCATTTTACCTGCTGAACAGGTGAAGGGCTGCAGGCAGCACTCGGGGAGGCTGGTCCCATGCCCAGATTCACACTGATGGACCCTGCAAAGTGTTGCTGGAACCCACTGAATGCTGGGGCGTCACTCCGCTTTAGGTTGTATTGGGCTCTCTCAGGGAAGGGAGATCCCAGGTCAAAGAGGTACCCAGAAGACCATAGCTTGGGTAGAGTGAGAGCTCAGGCACTTGGCCAGTGTGGTTCTGGGTCCCTGCTGCCCCGGGTAGGTGTGTGTCTGCCCAGCAGTACTGACTGAGCCAAGCCGGAGCCCCTGCCTAACCCCCCCCCCCCCCCACTTTCAAATGCGGATGGTCAGTAGGTCTCTGTTAGAGGCAGCCTGGTAAGTAGCAGCAGGGATTGGCTTGGAGACCTACTGGCAAATTTCAGCCCAGCCTCTCAGTGCATAGGAGCCTCAATTTCCTCCTCTGCATCTCTGCCTCAGCTCCTGGGAACACCTGAGCCTGCACTGAGGGTAAAAGCCACGTCCAGATAGATCGGCCTGGATCCTGTGCAGCGCCTCACTGGGTGGGGACCCAGGGTCCTACCTTTGATCTATGCTTTCACCAAATCCTAGACCAAGCCCTTTCCTTTCACACCCACCCATCTACTCACCCAGATGCGCAAAACTTTCCGGCTGTCTCTGCCCACCCATTCGGGGCCCTGCCTCCAACTTCTCATCCCTGCAGCCAGCTGCCAGCCTGGATCTGGTCCCTCTTGGGCAGTGTTACACCCCTCGAAGTACGTTCTGGTGGTAGCTTTACCACAGAACAGAGCTGGCCGACTGGTCTCTGCACACTCCCCCAGCTTCTGTGCTGCCCAAAGCGGTGCCTAGAACCGCCTCCCTGCCCCCATTCCTGCCTCCATTGGCCAGAGGCCCTGTCCCCTTGGCACAGGCTGAGTGGCCGGAGTATGAACTCACCCAGACCTGGCTTCTGGCATCCAGAGTCTTCTCTGGCCAGGAGCCCCAGTCCGTCATGCTGACCCACCAATCGTTGTGGGACAACAGGATTACCAGGGCTACCATGTCCCAGGCCTGAGGCCCCCAGAAACAAAGGTCAGGTCCCTGCCTGCCTCTCAACTGCCCTTCTGGCACTGCCCAGTCCTCCTGCGCTGTGTGTGCCCTGTCCCAGGTCTGTGGACTCACTCCCTGATAGGATCCCCTCTGCATCTGTGGGGTGAGCCTCGGAGTCATTCACTGTCCTGGGCAACTTGTGTGTGTGTGGGGTGCATGGGGAAGCTATGGCCCTAAGGCCGAAGTGACGATTGTGTCCACCTGGGAGAACCAGCCTGGCTTGTAACTGAGGAGCAGCCTCCCTGTAGGATGACACTGAGTGTGTACAGGTGACAGCACCCGGCCACTCCACAGTCCAGCAGCTTTGGCCAGGAAGACCAACAGCTGGGACCTCATTAGTAACTGACAGACTTCATCCCCTGTGGTTGTTTCCAACCCAGGACCAACCAGAGAAAGGCAAATCTCCCAAGGAACAGCACGTCCCATTACTGGTTGACTTCCATGAGGCAGGGATCCCTTCTCCCCCGTGGGAACTATAAAGCTCTCCATCTCCTGCCTGCTTTCAAACTTCTGGCAGGAGCTATGGTTGACCCCTTTTATTACAGCAGTCTCTGAACACAGCCTCTGCCTGCCACGGGAGACCTGGGGAACAATATCCAGGAAGGTACTGGAGCCAAGTAAGGCTGGGCGGAACCTCACTCCTGTGTTTACTGTCTCTGTGTCTTAGGGAAATCCACAAACTCTCTCTCATCTTCAAAGTGGGTCGGTTGTAGCAGGATCCACACAGAACTAGAGCCTGCGGTCGGAGTGGACAGTTAGAATACTAGGTTTGGCTGTGCGTGGTGGCGCACACCTTTAATCCCAGCACTCGGGAGGCAGAGGCAGTCGGATCGCTGTGAGTTCAAGGCCAGCCTGGTCTACAAAGTGAGTCCAGGATAGCCAAGGCTACACAGAGAGACCCTGTCTCGAAAAACCAAACCAAACCAAACAAAACAAAACAAAAAGAACACTTGGTTTTGCTTTGCTTCGGGACAGGGCCTCATGTCCTCTAGGCTGGCCTCAAACTCATTATGTAGCTCAGACTTATCCTCAAACTCCTGACCTCTTTATGTGTGCCTCTGAAGTGCTGGGGTTTCAGGTGTGCACCACTACAGCTGGCACGCAGCTGTTTTAATGGCATCTGTGGGTGACTGGCCCTCCCACTCCAGCTCTGGGGCGAAGTGTCCAACTCTGAGCCAGACCTGGTAGAGACTCAAGAGCGGCTGGATATCCTGATTTTGCCCAGGGCGTAGGGGCTGACCTAGCACGTGCACAGCTTTCAAGAGTTTCCCAGTCAGCATCCCGGGGTGGAAGGGCTGGAGGTGCAGCCCAAGCTCTGGCAGATAGGGATCAGGACACGAAGAGTGTCTCAACCCCCTACACAGTTCCCTCAGACCTAACGGGACTGCAGAGGACAGAGCCTTTGCAGACACAGTCCCTAGATCCAGGCGTTCAGGGCAGCTTGTCTTTTACCCATACATGGTTTTTGTTGTTTTTCTTTTTTTCTTAAAAAAAAAAAAAAAAAAAAAAAAAAAAAGACAGTATCACTATGTGGCTATGCCTGGCTGGCCTGTGACTGGCTATACAGTCCAGGCTGGCCTTGAACTCACAGAGTGCTGGGATTAAAGGCGTGCGCCACTGTGCCCAGTTTATACGTGGTCCTTAAGCATCATGTTTTCCTCAGGCCAGGCTATTTAGTACTTAAGGCTTCTCTTGAAGGCAAGGTGTCCCTCAGACGCTGTGGTGACCAGCTCAGATCTGAGCACTGACAGGACTCCCAGTCCTGCAGGCTCAGGGCCACCTCCTGGAAGGGTGGCTCTCAGTCAGAGCCGGCTGCCTCCTCCACAAGCTCTAGGCCAGCCTGGCATGGAGCTGCTGCACCTCCGCCCCACATGCCTGGGCAGCTACTCTGACTCATGGAACTCCAGAGGCTCCCGCCCCTGCCTAGTAATCACACATAAGCTGTATGGGGGTGAAGGACTAATTCCACTTGCCCAGTATGCCATGCAAAGAGGGAAACCAAGGCAGAGACGTTAGCTAGGAAGCGTTGCATGGGTCCCCCCGCCCCAACCCCCCCCCCCCGGTATGAGCCACACGACCCCACACCTCAACTTCCTCATCTCTACATCCAGAAAAGCATGGACTAGAATCCCAGGAGCCAGTGGGCCCTGCAGCCAGCTATACAGGGCCTTGGCCTCTTTGACACCTTGGAGAGTTCAGGCATTCCCTTTGGAGCGGCAGGCCAGGCTTTGCACCTCAGCCCCGGGGAGGTAGGTACAGCCACCTGCACCCAATCCCTCCAGGGAGTGCCAGCACGAGGGAGCCAATGCAGAGGTAAGTGGCTAGAACAGGCACAGGCCAGGTACGGGACCCCTGGAAGGCCTGCTGCCTGGGGGTAGAGAATTACTCGGCCAGCAGCCTAAGGAAGCCTGGGGTGCTTCTGGGCCTAGAGCCAGTGGGGGTTGGGGAAAACACAAAGAAGTGAGCTTGTCTTCCACGGGTGGGTGGGAGGGAGAAACAGCAGAAGCGGGATTCCGGAACTGGGTGGCAGGGGCTGTCACACTGTATTTTTAGATCTTCTAGGAGCCCAAATTTTCCACTGCTTGACAACCCTTGGTTTTGCAGAAGTGCACACATTCCTGGGAGCTTCCTGGGGCTCAAGGACAGCCCCTGTCCTACTCTGACCCCTCTTACCTTTCCTCACATCCAGGCTCAGCTCCTGGCGGGTACGTCATCTTCCTACCAGACTGTGAGGCCCTCAAGGGACCTCAGCTGGCCCGAGGCTCAACTCAGGTAAGACAGCCTATTCGCACAGCACTCCTCAAGGAAGCAAAAGAATCCACGCACCCACTGTCGACATGGAGTGTATATTGTCTGGTGAAGTGGCTGTCCAAGCAGCACTCCAAGCCCGCTTTCGCTTGCCACCATGGCTCAGATTGGGGATGCATAGCCCTGAACTTCCAACTCCCAATTGGTTTCCTACAGTGTGCGAGTAGAGTGAGGTTCCCACTGGGCCACTTTAGGATGTGGCATAGGATGCAGGGCCCCGGGGAGGGAGTGTGCATGAAGGACAGACAGGGCTGTGGACCATCAACTGCGGCTAACACTTGGGCTGTCACCAGGACACCTGCCCGAATGGCAGCAGAACAGCTAACAGGAAATGCCTGCTAGGACTAGGGGATGTCCCTCTACCTCTGCTCCCTGTGAGGAAAGTCTGTACAAAGCAGCTGGTGCTGGCCATCAGTGTGACTGGGACTCTGTGGGCAGGCTGGGGTCGCCTCAGAACGTCCCCCACCCCTACGGGAGGCTCAGTCAGACAAGGTGGAAACAGGAAGGGTGGAGGCGCCCATGCCAGGAAGCGGCTTTCACTTCCACCCGCTCTGGGATGATGTGAGGACTCAAGCTGTCCCGGACTTGCAGTGTCACTAGAGGGGCCCTTTCTCAGCCTGTCTCCCCAGCTGCATAGGGACAAAGGGGATCCTCTGACAGCCTGGCCCCCTCTGATGTTCTTGAAGTTCCGAGGGCGGCGGAGGGCTAGAGTGGCCATGTATGCGGGTAGTTTCTGAGCACAGGGGCCTGGATAGCTCCTCCTGCAGCCAAGCCCCTTCGGTGGGAGGGAGAGGTCCAAGGGAAGCAGATGTGGAGGTCTGGGTTTGCCAGGCTCCACAGGTAGGAAGGCAGGGTTACAATATGGGCTAGTGTGCTGCAGACCCCAGACCCTAACCTCAACTTCCTTCCGTCTGCAGGTTGCATTCAGGACTCTGCCCATGGGGACCCCAGGCTCACCGAGGAATAATTCACCTCCTTGAGTTCCCTTTCTCCAAAGTCAGACATACTTGGAACTTCCTCCCCGAACAGGCCCCATGTGCCCTCCGATCCCCCAGACGTTTTCGGCAAGGCCTCTTCTAACCTGGCAAGGACAGATGCCCCCTCAGGATTCAGGTGGACAGTGTTGTATGCCAGTCTGCCCTCAGAGTCAAGCCTCAGGCCTGTCTGTGACCAGGATGGGAAAGCTGTCCTGTCCATCCACTTGCCGGACCACTGACCCCACCCTCTGCCAGTGTCCAAGCCCAAGCTCCCCTTCCAGGAGCAAAGAGAACAAAGACACATTGAAAGTGGGGGAGGGACAGCACTTGTGTCCTCTAGCACAGCGAGGGGCAGCAGCCACCAGGGCTCGTGGAAAAGACAAGGCTGCTCCCATGTGAGACCGGCTTTACCCCTGACATGCTGGTTCCGTAGACAACCCAGTGGACTTCCTGTTTCTGTCTTCAGGCGCTGACAAGTGTGTTGCTGCCAGCACCGCAGTTAGTTGTCAGAGAAGAAGGCCACTTTAAGCATAACTACGGCACAGGGTCAGCTGTGTCCTGATGGTCTCTATCTCCTGAGCTTAGTGCTCAAGTTTCCATGGCCCCCACTCAGCATTCCTCAGCCACCTGGCCCCAGGGAGGCTGTCAGGCCCAACCGGGCGAGCAAGATCCTCAGCCTGGTTTTGCTTATGTTTTGCTCAGAGTCCTGGCTGGGAAATGAGGGCACCAGGGCTCCTGCAAGATCCAGCTCAGTCTGGACTCGGGTTTTCTTGGCTAGGATGTTCACCTTGGGGCCCTGGACACTCGGCATGGATTTGCTGACCCAGTGCTGTCCGCCCGACAGCCATCGACCTGTGAGCACCACGTACCGACTAGTTATCCTTCATTCGTCTAGGGGTGACCTCCCATCTCCTTCCTATCCCTCTGAGAGAGACAGCCCGTCTCCCGGCAACCTGCTGCAGGACTCTGCAACCCGCCAGCTTCCAGCCCCTACTCCTGTCTATACCCCCACGGCCTGGGCCCTCTGTGTGGGTGTCCCCCGACAGAGAGATGTCTTGTTCTCAGGCCATTTGTGTCTGTATATGAAGTGGGACAGAGGGAGGTGTGTGGCAGGTAACACCCTCCTCCCAGCCTGGGCCAGGCGAGCACAGATGCCTACACTTCTCTGCAGCTGTGCCTGGAGCAGTGGACACAGGGATGATGAGGGAGGGAGTCTGCACATGGAACCCACAGCCTAGGGTTTTAGGAACCGTGGACCAGGCAGGCAGGATACCACAGAGATGCCAGTTTGCCTTACAAAGCTTGGAGGGGGTCAGGTGACTTCCGGGCCTTACCTCCCACCAGCGAGGGCCAACATCCTGCTCAATGCTGGTAAGGACAAAGGTCCTGGCTGAAGATGGTGGATCCTGGGCTAGCCTGGGCTAGCACGTGCTGCTGGTGAGACAGAGCCCATGGGAACACAGTATCCATGTGGATTTGGGATGCTGTATGTCCAGCTCTGGGAACGCGTGGAATGCCGTGACGGCACATGTAGGGGCTACTGCCTATGCTGTCTCTGACACTGCCAAGGCCGCCGATTGGGACCAGCCTGCCCTTCCAAGAGTCCACGTGCCACAGGAGGGAGCCAAGGCTACCTGGCCTCCTCTGTGGACTCTTCCATCCTCTCTTCTGTCCTAGGTCTGTTTCCCATAGAAAGGAAAGCCACAGTAAGGGTGGGACAGGAAAGAGCCTTGGCCACCCTGTCCTCAAACAATGGTGAAGGTTCCTGGGCTTCAGTGCACGCCCTCCGCCCTGGTTGGGTTATAGTCAATTTGACACAAGCTACAATTATCTGGTAAGAGGCTCCTCAGCTGAGGACTGCCTCCCTCAGACGGCCTGTGGGCAAGTCTATAGTGCATTTTCTGGATTACTGATTGATGTGGGTAGGCCCAGCCCATACACGGTGGTCCCACCCCTAGGCAAGTGGTCCTGGGTACCCTAAGAAAGCAGGATGAGCAAGCGCTCCCCGTGGCTTCTGCTTCGGTTCCTGCCTTGAGTTCCTGTCTGATTTCCTTCAGTGATGGAGTGTGACCTGAGAGCTGTAAAGTGAAATAACCCCCTTCCTCCTCCTCGGGCTGTTTTCATGGGTTTTGTTGTTGTTGTTGTTTTGTCTTGCTTGGTTTGTTTTTTTGTTTTGTTTTTGGTCATGGTGTTTTATCACAGCAACAGAAACCTATGACACCTGCCTCAGCCACGCCCTACTCCATCTACTCAAAGGAGCCCAGGCACCAGGGGTCCAGGCAACAAGTCCTAGTAGTGAGTCACTGGAGGAGACGGAGGCTAAAGGGTTAGCTTGCTTTCCACCCGCCCTACTAAAGAGACACAGCAAGGCCTACCTAACCAGGACAAGGCCTTCTGATTCTCTGAACTGCAGTGTCCAGTCCTGAGGCCTTGTCCTGTGGTGAGCACACTTGCTCACTTAGGCAGGCTACCAGGGAGAAGGGCCCATCCTCAGGCCCCATCCTCACGCCTCCATAATAAGGGGTAGGGGAGTAAGAGGGCTTTATGTGGCACATCGCTGCGTGCCACCTCCTGAGGGGGTGATGTGGGTACAAGGAGCGGGTGCCTACAGCACAAGCATCTGACGCGCCTCTTGTCAGAATAGACGGTAGCTCGCACGCTCTGCGGTGAGAGCCAAAGGGCCAGATGGGTCCCGTCAGCCCTTGGCTTGTCTACTCTCAGCTCACAGACTGTGAGGAGCGAGGAGAGGAGGGCTTGGGGACGTGCTTGAGGGACGACGGAGGTGGCCCCTGCAGAGGAGACCCTGCCCAGCCCCTACCCTGTTCCTTATCGGGAGTCACACTTTAGGATAGGGGTGCAGGGAACACAGCCCCCGCTGGCACGTTCCCCCCACCCGGTTCCTGTACAGCTGGGGGTGACGTGCTGGGTGCCGGGCAGGTGGGTAGCTGAGAACAGATCCTACTTTGGCTCAAGGCCCAGGCTGTCAGAACTTCCTCAGCAAGACCTTCCTCATCTGGGTCAGGCTACCAGGGTGAAGGCCACATACCAGGGCCCCGTCCTCACACCTCAATGTCCACATCAGAAGCTCCTAGGCCCATTTCCTTTGTAGTCTCTGGGGCAGCCCTGCAGAGACTCTGAAGCTCACTCTACAAAGAGGCAGGCACACCCTGTTCAACGAAGGACTATGCAGCTATTAGACACTTGCTGTGTGTAAGTCAGACATGTAGGGGAAAGAGCCAGGCAATGTAAACATCAGGACCCATCATCCTTCAGACCACGGGAACCCAGGGACTGCTACAGAGCACGCCACCATACCTGCCCAGAACGGTCCAGCAGCAGCTTGCCTGCACCCACAGGTGGCACCTTCACCCACCCTCTAGCAAGTCCCCTGCCTCCCCCAACGGCTTTCATGAGCCTGAAAACTTTTCGCTCTGTAACGAGCGAGTGCACTTTGATAGAAGGTGAACAAGTCTATTTAAGGTACGTGCTTTCAGGTCCCGACACAGGGAGATGTGTGCAATTAGCGCCGACAGCCATCAGCACCCCCACAAAGTGAGGGGCCTCACCTGAAGGTTAACTCCTTGCTGTTCAGAGGCAGAACCCTTGCTAACAGCCTGCTTGGGTAGGTTTGGTGGCGGTGGTGGTGGGGTAGCCCTTCCTGGTGAAGTTCTGGACTGGAAGTTGGAGAGCGTAGGGTAAGGGCAGGAGGGGAGGGCAGAGCCAGGCAGGGCCAATGCTTCCCTGGTTCTAGGAGGACCCTGCTAGGTCAGCTCCTGAGACAATGGGCGGGGGAAACGGAGAAGACTCAGTCCCCAGCCTAGGAACAAAGACCCATTTTTGCTACAAGGGCGTACAGTGTCTGCTCCCCAAATGACCCTGCTGCCCTGGGCGACACCCCAAGGACATCCAAACGTTTGCTGTATGTCTGAGCCACTGTCCTCACCTTTCAAGTATAGATAAAAGAAACTGAGGCTCAGAGAAGGCAAACCGCCACAGGACGGCCAGTGAGGAGGGACTTGCCAACTTTAGCTTCAGTTTGGGTGTGCCGGCTTTAGAGTGGGTGCACTGACTTGAAGCTCAGACAGGATCAGGGCCATTTGTGACACCGACTCCCTGTGTGTCTAACTTGCCACTGTGTGCTATGGGGCCCTTAGAAGCCTGGACGAACAGGCTCATAGACTCCGCTCCACCCGATGGTCCTCTGGCCAGGCCACCAAGGAAGGCATAAATAAGGGCCACTCGGCTTTCCTGCCAAGATCACCTGCGTGCCCAGTGTCCCTGCCCAGGGTGGGTTTTGACAGATGTTGCCACAAGAAACAAAGCTGTGTCACTCCCCCAGGTCTGCCAATGAGGTGCAAGGGCCCGCGTAATCCCACCTGCACCGGCTTCTCTAGAAGCTAGCACTCAGGGCGGGGCTCGCACTGTGCTGCCCAGAGAGAGGGCGGCCCTCCAGTTGAAGTTTATTTTCTCAACTGTGGCTGATTCATGGTCAGGATGTGGTAGGCGCAGGTCGGGGGAACTCCTCCAGTCCGACCCGGGGCAAACACCCTGTGAGCAGGGGACAGCATCCCCATGCCTGCCCGTAGTCTACAGCCAAAAGCGCGGACCCCACGTTCTTGGCCACTTTGGTGCACACGCGGCAGCCTGCTCCTCAAATCCCAACCGTTTCCCTCACTACCCCCAGACTCAGTTTCCCTCCTTGTTCCAGGCTATCCCGAAGCCGCAGACTTACCGGGTAGGGGCGCAGCCAGAAATGATGCAGAGGGTGTTCTGTCCCGGCGGCGCCGGAGCGTCTAGGGCTGCGGGCGGCGGCCCCGCGGTTGCTTTCCGCACGGTCTAACCGCGCTCGCGGGCCGGGCGGGGCCGGAGGGAGGAAGGGGAGGTGCGGCCCCGCCCTGCGGCGGCCACGTGGGGGGCGGTACTGCCCGGGGTGGGGTGGGGTGGGGTCTCCAAGGAGGCCCTGCCCACCCGGGTCTGGCTCTTCTGCCCGGGGCGGAGAGATGGGAAGGAGGACATTCCAGTATTCCGCTGGAGAACTGCTGGGAGTGGCCCTATTGCCTCTGACCTTACTGTCAGTCCGGTATCTCTAGTACATTCCTGGTCTGCCCCCAATGCTGGCCATCGGGTGGACTCGGAGTTGGTCAAGTTCCCTGCCACCTCTGGTCCCACTCTGCCTCCTACACCGGAGCCCTGCTCTAGGCTTCTGGTCTTGAGTCCTCTCATGCCCCAACCTCATCCTTCTTTCCTGGGAGATGGCTCTTGGCAGTCTCCAGCTCTGTCCTGAGGACCCGCTGAAGTCCTCTCACTGTCCTGCGCCTGGGTAGGGCCCCTATGGAGCGTCAGTTTCTCCAGCTTGAAGTAGCGCCTCTAAAAGGTTTATGAGCATGAGGAAAGATTCTCCGGATCACTTGTGTCTTGAGTCTCCCAAAGCTGAGTGGAGGGCATGTGGCTGGTGGGCAAAGTGAAAGGCTCTGGGTCTCTGTCTAGCCGTGTAGCCATTTCTGTCCTGCACACAATCTAGTGCTTGGGGCCCAGTAGGCTCCCCTACCACATGGGATTAAGCCCACCCTTGGTTGCCTGTAAATGTCGTCTCAGTGTTCTGTGACCCCTGCTTGGCCCATCATCTCAAGGCCTGGAAACCCTGGCTGGGCCCCAAGGCAAGAGCAACCTTTGATAGCTAGCCAGTGTTGGGATGGCCCCTGAGTGCAGGGTGTGCACTGGGGAGCCTGCCAAGGCAGGTGCTGACTGGCTCTTGGACACTGCCCAGCCTAGTCGTGGCCATCCCTATCCTGGGACTCAGCTGTTCTTAGGATGTACAGTCCTTGCGGCCTCTACCTAAGGGGCCCGCTCAGCTCCACTAGCCCTCAGCACGGAGGCCTTCCGCCTACTCTGAGCTGCGGTTCCGGTTACCCAACAGCACCTAAGTCTGGCACCTCTTGGGTAGGGGTCAGAAAGGTGTTTAACTCACCTCTGTCCTGGGCTGCCATTGATCAGAGGGTGTATTTATTTACCCTGAAGGAGGACTGTGACGTCAGTCCCCGCCTGGAGGACCGCTGGCCTCGGGTCTGCCCACCATCCCTCATCTACCTGAGCCTCAGCCTGAGACGTGCGGCGGTGGCTATGCGAGGGAGCTGTGCCATCTTCCCAGGATCCTCTGCGGTAGCCCTGATGGAGGGTGAGGTCCAGTGCCTTCCCTGCTCCCCACGTTGGCCTCTCTTCATGGCTTACTTCCCTGAGTGGGGTGGGCTGGACCCAAGGACCAGGTTGTATCCCAGGTGCCATGGACACTGCTGCAGGCCTACTGGAGCTGCACCTCAGGGTCAGGCCAGGCCACAAGAGGTCAGAGCAGGGTGGAGAGGGCTGAGTAGATAATGGTTAGCTAGGGTCAGGGGTCAGAGGTCAGAGATCTAGCAAAACCTGTGGCCGTGGTTGCTGGAGGCGTGGGGCTTTCTCTTGAACCTCAGCTTGGGCTCTCTGTGGGCAGAGCAGTGAAATTTCAGCCTCAGGAACACCACCTGCCCTGATTACTGATATTGTCCAGCCCTGTCTCATTTTCTTTTTTGTTTTGTTTTGTTTTTGTTTTGAGTTGCTGTACTATATAGCTTAGAAATCTTGATTCTCAGAAATCTCACTATTGTCTCAGCCTTGGAAAGTAATAGGATTACAGACTTGTACCATCATAGTCTCTCTCCCTCCCTCCCTCCCTCTCTCTCTCTCTCTCTCTCTCTCTCTCTCTCTCTCTCTCTCTCATTACCAAAGTGTGGCCTTAGAGTTTTGTTTTTTCTGGCCATACCCAGCACACTGGGCCCCACATGACTCTTTCTAGAAGCTATAGCTATGGGCAGCACACATCCTGGGGTGTGAGTCTGTCCTCACCTCCGCACAGCTCAACACTAGATGCCTACAGACATGCTCTAGCACCCACACCCTGCTGCCAGCATGCCCAGGCGGCAGAGGGCCACACACCTGCCCACACTGAGAGCGTGCCCCGTGGTGACGTGCTGGGGCCACCACCGGAGGAGAGCTCACCACTGCCGCCTCTGGAAGCTGTGGTTGGAACCAGGGAGAAGCAACCTCTGGCACTGCCAGCCTGAGCTTCCCTGGGAGCAAAGCAAGCAGGCGTGGGCGGTCCAAAAGGAGAGGTCTTCAGCCAGTTCCCAGGACACCTGCCATGGTGTGCAAGGCCCAGACAAACAGCAGGTGACCCCAGGGGCGCTTCAGGCAGCAGCTGGGCCTTGGGTTTCATTTCTTCTGTCAGTTTTTTATCCGTTGCCTTTGGAAGCTGTTTCTATTCTCTTTCTTCTGGGTGCCCTGAGATGCCTTCTGACACTGTCATAGAATGAGGTAAGTGCAAACACGTCCACACACCCACTCGTCTACCTACCTGCCTTGAACGGATGCTCTGATAAGGACAAGACTAGTCCACTTATCTTGGCATTAGTGAGAAGGCCTTCGCTGGTTCCCGCCCCAGGCCTACACCCTCAGTATGAGTCTCTGTGCCCTCCCCGGAAGGCCTCCACACCCCTCACAGCAGCCCTTTGCGTTTCCCTAAGTGCTTGCCTGCAGGAGGTAGGCACTGGACAGGGCCCATCCTTGACCAAGGAAGAGGGCAGGTTGTAGCCAGGACCAAGCATCTGCTCTGAAAAGGGCCAGTGGACGGGGTGGCTGGCCAGGGGCCAGGGATAGGCAAGGCCTCTGGCCTCTTCGTTTGGCTATTGCACAACACATCAAGGTTTCTCAGCTCTGCAGACTCTGTGTTTGGGAATATGCCTACTCACTGAGCTCTACCTACAGCCCTGAGATCAATACTGGAAGTACATTTGCTGCCCTCAGCAGACACGAGCATACTGACAAAGTCGAGCTGCCAATGGGCAGGTGGGAATTTTCTCCATCTATTCAAGGCATGATCTTGCATTTTTGTGCCTTGTTTTGTTTTGTTTTTCGAGACAGGGTTTCTCTGTGTAGCCTTGGCCAGCCTAGTCTGAAGGATGATGGGGCTTGATGTTTACATTGCCTCAAACTCACAAGGATCCACCTGCCTCTGCCTCCGGAGTGCTGGGATTAAAGGCATGTGCCAACACAGTTTATTGGTGTTCTTACCATTAACGTGGCCCCAGGCACAAGCTTAAAAGGCCACAGTGTATCTTATGCAGACAACATGCATGGCCCATGTATGATTCTAGTGCTGTGGTCCTGAATCAGTGTTGACGAACAACAACACAGGAAACAGGGTGTCTTGAAGCCATGACCAGAGGCTCACAGCCACCCGCGCTTGTATTTCCCCAGAAGCAAGACTCAGGCTTTGTTAGCCACACCTGGCTGATGGCTCATAACTGAGACACGTCAGTCTTTATTAAGTCAGCGGCTTTATGGAACATAATGACTGATAAAACAATGTAGGCATTTAGCTGGTGTTTGGCTGATGTGTAACTAAACCTCGGTTTATAGCATGGTGAGTTTTCATTCTCATGTCACTCTGGAGCCACCAGCTGGGAAACGTTCTAGACTCCTTAAAGTTTCACTATGTGTTCTCTGCCCCCAGATTGGCACCTCTAAAGATGAGGCCATCTCTCTTCTTGCCTCTTCATTTTCAGGTTTCTTTTTTTTTCTTTTTTTAAAGATTTATTTATTACATATACAGTGTTCTGCCTGCATATAAGCCTGCAGGCCAGAAGAGGGCATTAGATCACATTATAGATGGTTGTGAGCCACCATGTGGTTGCTGGGAATTGAACTCAGGACCTCTGGAAGAGCAGTCAATGTTCTTAACCTCTGAGCCATCTCTCTATCCCCCTTTCTTTCTTTTTTTTTGGGGGGGCAGGGATAGAGTTTTATAGCATGTCCACCCTTGCATGTAATTGCTTCTTTCCACAGAAATCTTTGGTCGTTGTGTATTTTCTTGTATTTCTTTTTATTATTACTATTATTATTATTAAAGATATTTATTTATTATTATGTATACAGTGCTCTGCCTGCACATATACCTAGACACCAGAAGAAGGCACCAGATCACATTATAGATGGTTTTGAGCCACAATGTGGGTGCTTGGAATTGAACTCAGGACCTCTGGAAGAGCAGTCAGTGTTCTTAACCTCTGAGCCACCTCTCCAGACCCCGTTTCTTATATTTCTAACTTGTTCTTTCACACAGATACACACACACACACACACACACACATGTACACACACACACATGTACACATACACACACTCTTACATACCCACAAACGCATGCACAGAGACACACATGCACACACACATGAGCACTACATCTACACCACTCCTGCCCCTTCTTCCCCCTACCATCTCCTCCTGTGTTTCTCCCAAATTCAAGATCTCATCTTTAATTATTATTATTAAATTATTACTATAATTGTTACATGTATATAAACGTATATGTCTATATTCACATGCGTATATATAACCCGAGTCCATTTAAAATATGTTTATTTTATTTTACTTTACATATATGAACACTTTTGCACACATGTATGTCTGTGCACCATGTGCATGGAGTGCTTGCAGAGGCCAGAAGAGGGTGTCAGATCACCTGTTGGAGTTACACGGTCGTGAGCTGCCATGTGGTTGCTGGGAACTGGACCAGGGTACACTGGACCAGCAACCAGTGTTCTTACCTGCTGAGCAGTCTCTCCAGCCATTCAGCTTGGCCTGTATGTACACATGTTCAGGATAGGACACCCTGAATGGGAGCCATCCTGGAGGAGACAGGTCTCAGCTGCCATTGACCACCTAGGGGTAGGATCTTGTGGACTTACTTGTGTCCAAGCTGGCATGTCAACTGGTATTGTCATGATGAGGCAACCATACTGTTCAAAGTTCACATGTCCTTTCCCCATCTAGTCTAGGGCACACATGGAACAGCAGAAGTCCTGGGCTCTAGCTCATCATTGTCCATTGCTTTGAAATATAACATCATTAAACACATCACAGCCTGCACAGCCATTCGACTGCTGGTGGCCAGGAGGGCCGGTGCAGTCAGCCATGAGGATGTATGGTTTACCTATTTAGACATGCTTCCTGCTGTAGGCTAGCCCCTGCTCTTAGGTGGACACCCGTCGTAAGGTTGCAGGCACAGGTGCTCACCTTTGCCTTGGCTAATTTCTATGCACTAATGGTGGCTTCTCACAGCTGGGCTCTGAGATAGACAGATGTGCATGAATCACTAACTGCTTGGTGGCCTGCCTCATCCCAGGGCCCTGGCCGGCCATGGTAGTACTTGAGACCACGTCCAGAGACTCCTGGGCTTTTCTGCTGACCTTCAATGAACCCAAGCCACAATTCTGCCCCTCCATGTCCCTCTCCCGCCCAAGGCCTCTGGTTGGCCCATCAGGGCATTAAACCAAAGACATGCCCGCGGCTTCTTAGATGGCTTGGTGCAATGGAGGTGGGAAGGCCCTCAGGTTTGAAATGTTTTTTTTTGTGGTTGGCTCATCTTTTGCTAAAAGAGGGGTTCTGCAGTTAATGCTGTGAGAAGTCAATGGATATGCAGCCTGAGTACTAGGAATTGGGGAGGGGGCAGGACAGGTGCACAAGACAGAATCCCTTGATGTATCCCATTGAGGCTCCCACCCTTACCTCAACCCTGGCCTCTGCAGGAATGTAGCTTTATTCTTTTTGTTTTGTTTTGTTTTGTTTTTTGAGACAGGGTTTCTCTGTGTAGCCTTGGCTGTCCTGGACTCACTCTGTAGACTAGGCTGACCTCAAACTCACAGTGATCCACCTGCCGCTGGCTCCCAAGTGCTGGGATTAAAGGCGTGCACCACCATGCCTGGCTGTAGCTTTATTCTTACTAGTCTTGGGCTTTTAGACTTTTAGGGGGCGGGGAAAGCAGGAGGAGCTAGAGCTGGAGCAAACAAACGAACAAAATGCAGTAGCACACAGGTTAAGGCTTGGGACGACATCAGTGTAGTTCAAACGATATGAATGGAGCCTTCGTGTCTTCTCTGCTGGTGTTGGCTACAGCTGGCCTCAGCTGGGGCTCCCGGGTCTCGGGAAGCCTTCAGAGGGAGGTCATAGTGCTGACAAATGTCATGCTAAGGTGAAGAGACACTACTGTGGGCTGACTCCCAACAACCTTCCTGATGCACCCCACCATTCCCAACGTGGTCTCCTCACACCTCGTCTCCGTGGCTCCATGAATGTCCCTCCCCACTTGCCATACTGGCCTTCAGGTCTCCTGATCACTACGGACAACCCACTCTGCCCTGCCACACCTGGCTGATGGCCCAGAATCTCTGAGAAGCAGGTCATTAAGCAAACAGTGGGCAGGGTATGTACCCCAGGCTGCAGGATAGGAAGAGACATGTCACGCGGCTACCAGGGGGGTGTCAAGGGGTGCCCCAGTGATTCTGGAGCCCTCCGGCTATGCTGACTCTAATCTTGCACTTGCTTCCTGTCTCAGGTCACCGTGTTTTATTGGACTCTTCGCCTATGAGTTCAAGGTTGACACTCACCTTGTTACAGCAGTACACTCAGAGCTACATTGTGGCCTTTAATCACCAGGGAGCATTTGACCAGTCCTGTTATTCTGCTTACATACCCAGTAAACCCATCAGTCACTCTCTGGGCCTTCAGTTGCGTGTTCAGATGCAGCTATGACTGGAACACTGGAATACATGTGATCTACCTTGCTAGCACGCCAAGCATCCGACCTGACATCAAGTAGAGCGATTCTCAAGTCCCTTTAAGATCCTACTCTGGGGAGCTAGAGAGACAGCTTGGGGCAGGAGTACCTGCTGCTTTGGCAGAGGACTGGGGTACGATTCCCAGCATGTACATGGTGGTTCATACCATTGTTAACTCCAGTTACAAAGGCTCTGACCTCCACAAGCACTAGGCACAAATGTACAGCACACATGTAGGAAAAACACTCACCTGTAAAATAGAATAAGTTAATATAAAATAAAAAATTTTAAATTAAAAGCTAAAAAAAAAAAATCCCACTATGGGCCATTGAGGTGGTTCAGGGGGTAAAGGCAGTTACCACCACACCTGACAAGAGGAACCCATGTGCCGAGAACCTACTCCTGAAAGTTGTTGGTCTGCTAACTCCTTTCACTAATTTTGTCCGTAAGGCAAGCTAACCTTTTCATTTAAATCACAGGTCTAAGTCAGTTACTCAATTACCTGGGACTGATCTTCAGAGCCAACTGCACCCATATAAGCACCTGGCTGTCCCGCACATCTCAGTGAATCTTGGCTCTTCTGACCCTCTTGGACCCTGTGAGCTGAGCATGGAGACCTCTGCTTACAGAGGGACCCCAGGGCCCAGGGGAGGGATGGCCCTGAGCGCTACACCAACTACTTCCCTGGATGCTGAGCCACCCCTGCACACCCCTAACATCTAAACAAAGTGCAGGTAACCCAGGATTTGCTGACTTCCTCTTCAGACTTGGTCCTAGGAGTGCTTGGGGAAAAGGCAAGGGTTGTGTTGCGTGGCTGCTAGTACCCCTGTGTTGAGGTGCTGGCCTGCAGCGACTCTGGCTGCCCCCCTCCCTGGGGACTGGTCTGGTTGCACAACGCACAGCCTGAATTAACTGGGTTCTTACATAACATTTGCCCTCCAGCATTAGACAGGAAGCTGAGGCTGCCCCTCATCCAGCCTGCTCCCCAGCTCCTCCCGCAGACTCCTATGCACCCTCGCACCACACCCACCTGCTTACCCTGAGGTAACAGAGGTAACAGTGGCTTGCCCCTGCTTTCCTCCAGCCACCTCTGAGCTTCACTTTCAGGGGAAAGCATCCTTCGTATCTTAGTTCTCCAGGCAGGGACAAAGAGTTTTCAGACTGAAGGAACCTCTCTTATGCCTGCGATGCAGCTCTCCTATCCTATGTCCCCAGCTCAGGCCCTCTTCCTGGGCCTGCACACATCTGCTCCCTCCCTCTCTCCCTTCCTCCCTCCTTCCCTCCCTCCCTCCCTCCTCTCACAGCCTCCTTGCTGCCTCTCCAGCGGGTGTCTCACTCCTGTTTGTCCACTGATGCTATACTACCTTGGCCTTATTCGCAAACGAAATAGATGTCAAATTCCCATTTCATTCCCTTCGATATCAGGGTTCACAGAGGGGGACAGTGGCTGACCTGATACTTGCTGGGCCTCAGAAAATCTGTGTGCTGAGCCCCAGGGTCCCATGGGTGACATGGGCCAGATGCTAGATGCTATACTGAGCGCTTCCACAGTGGGTTCTTCCTGGGCACACTCTTTCCCCCATCACAATCTGGTTGTGATGGAGCCACTGCTGGGTCCACTGTCTGAGAGTTGAGGAAAGCTATGCCAAGCCCTGTGGGATAGCACCTTCCAGAACTTGTTGCTTCTTTACACGAACTTATCTTTCCAACAGATATGCGCCTCAGAAAGCCCATGCTGGAGCAGGGTGTGAAGGGCTGCTGGGCTCTTCAAGGCCCTCCTCACAAACTCCACCTCCTTCTGTGGGGATGGGACACCCCTGTCCCTTCCCATCTCTGGCAGCAGTTTATAAGGTTTGCCCACTCCAGTGCCTGGCTCAAGGAGTCCGGATGTTTGCTGAGTGAGTCAGCATCTTGTCGGTGCTGCCAACAGAGCCGGAGTCCCCTTACAGCCAGGGGTTGCAGTCAGAGGCACCCTGATCCTTGGCCTCTGCCGCAGAACATAATTCCAGGATGAGTCAAAGTAAAATAAAGCTGGTAAATTTATTGCCAGAGCAGAAAGACAAGAGGCACTTGAGGGCTAGAGAGATGGCTCAGTGGTTAAGAGCACCGCCTGCTCTTCCAGAGGTCCTGAGTTCAATTCCCAGCAACCACATGGTGACTCACAACCATCTATAATGTAATCTGATACCGTCTTCTGCAGATAAAGCACTCATATGCAATAAATAAAATAAATAAATCTTTCTTTTTTTTTTTTTAAAGAGGCACTTGAAGAGAGCCGAATATAGATATAAGGAAAAGACGGCATCCGCGTGCCTCAGTGGCCGCCTCGTGGTCCAGAATTTATCTGCTGCTAAAAGTTTAGATGTTTGGAAATGCATGTGCTGGTCTAGCTTTAAAAAATTATTTATTTAAGTTATATGTGTGTGGGGCAGAGTAGGATGTGTGTGTGCTCAGAGGCCAGGAGCATGGCTCCCCTAGAGCTACAGTTACAGGCTGTTGTGAGCCCCCCATTGTGCCTCAGGGGTCTGAACTGATCTTCACTTTCACAGCCCCTCTGTTTTTCCTAGAAGAATTCACACTAATTTGTTTGTGTATATGCCTGCATGTACACACATGCACACGAGCAAGCACACGTGCCACGGTGCATGTGCAGAGGCCAGAGGACGAGCCAGCTGTGCCCTTCCTTCAGGGTCCTCGGGACTGAACTCAGCCTATCAGTCTCGGCAGCAAGCTCTTCACCTGCTCAGCTTGAAGGCCTGTATTCCTTTTCCTTCTCCACTGAATTCTGTCCTTCAAGAGATTTTCTTTTCTTTTTTGAAAAGATTTATTTATTTATTATGTATACAATGCACATCAGATCACATTATAGATGGTTGTGAGCCACCATGTGGTTGCTGGGAGTTGAACTCATGACCTCTGGAAGAGCAGTCACTGCTCTTAACCACTGAGCCATCTCTCCAGAGATTTTCTTGAGACAGTGGGCTTGCCACTGGAGAAGGGGATGCTGGGAGCGATAAAACCTAAGAGCGGAAGAGACCCCACTTACATAGGACACGAGGACACTAGACTAGTTCCTCGGCCACTTTAACAGTCTGTAATGTTTCTCTAAGGGCAGGGCTGGTCTGCTGCAGGTGACCTGCTCAATTGTAAACATCCCTGTGTCTTAGCCAGTAAGGTGTGAGGATAGGAATTAAAGCAAGGGGGACGACATGTCTCCTCTATCCTGTCTAAAGTGTTGGGTATCCTTGGCAAAGGGGTCTGCTGGGGTAGTCTGTAGTCAGTGAGGCCAAAGAGTGTATCTTCAGTAGTTTCCCCCACCTCACTGTCTTTTACTTTTCTTCCCTGGATTTGTGTCTGTGCAGCCCCATTCAACTGGATAATGGGGTGTGTGTGTGTGTGTGTGTGTGTGTGTGTGTGAGAGAGAGAGAGAGAGAGAGAGAGAGAGAGAGAGAGAGAGAGAGAGAGAGAGAGAGAGAGCGCACACAAGGGGACACGGGAGGTGTTCCAGGGCTCCACCGTGTACTTGAGCAGCACTGACTCAGTTAGCGGAGCTGAGGGCCCTTTCTGTGTTGGTGAAGGATGGCTGTCTCCTTTTCTGGAAGCTGCTGACTCAGGGTCTGAGTCATCTCCCAACCTCCTGCTGCAGCCACACTTGTGGCTTGCTGGATCATGGGGTAGGGCAAGCACACACTGACCTGTGAGGCACCACCCTGGGCTGGCCTGCAAAAGCTCCTGCCCTAGGCTTTGGACTGCTTAGGGAGTTCTCAGAGGCAGGCAGTGCCCCATTTTTCATGTGTCTAGTAGGCCTTCCCTATCCCTAATGATACGCTTGGCCTCAGGCAAGTACCCTACGGTGCTGGGAGTTACGGCCTCTTAGGCCTTGGAGCATGGTGACAGAAACCCAGCCTCTAGCCTCCAGAGGCTGACAGAGAGCCACCTAGAGATGTGTGTCGAGTCCTTCAGGCTCTGCCCAGCTGTGGCCAAGGAAAATGGCCAAGATGCCAAGGCCAGGTAGAGACAGGAAGAGTGGACAGGAGCCCAGCTAAAGACTTGGCCGAAGTCCAGTGCTGGGGGTGGCTGGAACTCTTCAGACAGAGATCACGGAAGGCACACGCCAAGGGCTGAATCGGTGGGAAAGGGCAGAAGCAAGGGAAAAGCCCTGCTTTGTGGCCTGCTGATGAGAGACTGAAGGCAGACAGAGTTAGGAAGCAGAGCTGGGGGGCTGTGAAGTGAGAGATAGAGTAAGAGTTTCAGGGTTAGCACAAAAGGAGAGAGAACGGCTGGCCTGAGAGATGGGAGACGGGTCACCAGTTCTTAACTGGTGTAAAGGGAGCACAGGCCTACTGAGGCTCAAGGGTACTCTGCGGGCAACACTGTGGTTCGACCACTGAGGTGAGGTGAGGTAAGGGCGGTAGTGTTACCTACTGCGCTGTCTTCCCTTGGGATCTCAGTCCTCCCTGCTTAGCTGCTAACCCCTGGAGCACACTTAAAATAGCTGAGGTCCCTGGGGAGCGGCCTACGCCCCACCCAGGCAGCCCTTGTCAGGCCTGGTTCTGAAAAGACAGATGTTGAGGATGCAGCACAGCTGGCTTTGTAGTCCACTCTCGCCCACCTGGTCATGGGTGCTGACTGCCCAAGTCCAGAACAGGAGCAGGCGCTTCCTCCACCCTGCCCTGCTCAGCAGGTCCTCAACATGCAGTGACGGGCACTGGTCTCAAGGATGGCTCCACCCAGCAGATATGGCCACCACTCTGGACAGGTGAACTCGAGGTCCTGGTAGCTAAGGGCTCGCTCAAAGGTGGAACCACTTCTGGTTTTCACTGATCTGGGCTTTGGTGGCACAAGCCCTGTTGTAAGACTCAGGTCCTAAGGAATAAGGACAGCAGAGTATCTTGTTATTCCTGACTTACGAGTGGGGAAACTGAGGCTGAAGATGGCTTGGATGGCAGGGAGGAGACCTTGGAGTTGATATAACTTGTGTGTGCCCAGCTGGATAAAAGCCTCAAGTGTAGCTGTTGGGGAACTTCCTTGGAGTTGGGGCATGAGAGGGGCCACAGCTCAAAACCAGGGTGGTGACAGGAATCCAACTGGGCTTCTACGTGCCTCTAGGCAGAAGGCCTGTTAGCCGGGCCTTTGGGCAGGGCCTTGATACAGGCCTGCTGCAAGTGGATTTCATGGAGCTGGGGTGGGTACCACAGGCTGAGTACCACAGGCTCAGTGCCTCGGCCTGGGCTCTAAGGTCCTGCCACCTTCTGCCCTTGGCCGAGGGAAGGGACCATGGACCAGTTTCTGCAGTTGTTTTCCAGAGCTGTCTGGGTAGGATGCGAGGCAGGAGATGAAGAGGAAGGTTCTCCTTCCAAGACTGGGGTCGAGGCTGCCTGCATTCCACACTGGCCCCACCTCTTGCTTCTGAAAACTTCCAGTGCTTTCCGGTTTCCCTTGTGGCTTCTGGAAAGCTCCTCCCCAACCCCGCCTTTCTGGGCCTGACTGTTCTTTTTCACTCAGCTCTCTGCCTGAATTGGGGTGGTCACCTGAAGCTCCACCTCAGGTCTGTTTTTCTATGTGACTACTTCAAGGCAACCCAACAGGAGGGCTGGTGGCACCTCTTCGGGGACTCCTTTTCTCCCGGGCTGAGGTCCTGGAAGGGACTTTCAGTGGGGCTTCACACATGGAATTGATAGAGGCCAGTTCTGGGGAGGCCCCTGGGGAGGAGAGCCAGCTAGGGAGGCGGGAGTGCAGACAGGCTGGTTTGGGGGCTGAGGAGAAGCTGCCTGGCTGAGTCATGCTCCGGAAAATGAAGGAAGAGGAGTTTCCACCAGCTGTCTCCACAGGAAGAGAAGGCAGGGGGCGGGGAGGGGAAGGAGGGAGGATTAAGGAGGGCCAGGAAGCTCCGGAACTACTGGATAAGATGCCTCCCCCCACCCCCACTCCGCAGCTCCCCTTCTAGCTCCCATATCCCTCACCACAACCTAAGCCAAGGGGCAGGGGTTCCCGATTCTGTGCAGAGAAACCCCAGGATTCTCACCTAAGGGACTCTGGGGAAGTCCCTGGGGCTCTCTGGGACTGCCCGGGGCCCATCTCCTTCAAGGTGTCCAGAATCTCTATGAGTCTCCTGAATTCAGCACATTCCCGTTGTCACCCTCCCCTGCAACACCTGCAAACCCAGCTGTCCTCTCTCCCTAGAGGCACGCTTGTCTCAGTGCTCCAGCCGGTGCGCCCTGTCTCTGCCGACTGGAGCCCCCCATCCTGTGGGCTGCAGAGGTCCTTTTACAGAGTGGGGCTGGGTGTCTTCTGGCTCCGCCCCCAGCATCCCTCCAACCATAAATACAGCCTTTGTCCGTGTGAGAACCCGCCTTACTGTTGACCCGTTAAGAGTACTCCAGGCCAGGTGCGTGGAGTTGCTGTAATCCTAGCACACGGAAGGCTGAGACATTAGCATTGCCGTGAGCGGGAAGTCAGCCTGGATTCACATTGTGAGTTGAAGCACAGAGAACATCGGTGTTGAAGATTTACACAGGGCCAGCTGAGTGGCACTTCATGACTGCAGGAAACTGGATTGTTGCTGGTCCACAGGCAAACTGTCTTCAGCTATTTTAGTCCCCTTACACAGCCTTTTATCATCTACCTCTGTGTCTGGCCTAATCCCTGTGTGACTATCAGGTAAAACCTTTGGAATGTATCAACAGCCAGCAAACTGAAAGCTAAGAATGTCATCAGAGCCTCTGAAGCCTGCAGCCCAGGTTGCTTCACCATTGTAGTTGCCTGTCCACCTGCCCACCTGCCCACCTGCCCACCTGCCCACCTGCCCATCTGCCCATCTGCCCACCTGCTCATCTGCCCACCTGCCCATCTGCCCACCTGCTCATCTGCCCACCTGCCCATCTGCCCACCTGCCCATCTGCCCACCTGCCCATCTGCCCACCTGCCCATCTGCCCACCTGCCCACCTGCCCACCTGCCCACCTGCTCATCTGCCCACCTGCCCACCTGCCCATCTGCCCACCTGCCCACCTGCCCACCTGCCCATCTGCCCACCTGCCCACCTGCCCATCTGCCCACCTGCCCATCTGCCCATCTGCCCACCTTCCCACCTGCCCATCTGCCCACCTGTCCACCTGCCCATCTGCCCACCTGTCCACCTGCCCATCTGCCCACCTGCCCACCTGCGCACCTGTCCACCTGTCCACCTGCCCACCTGCTCATCTGCCCATCTGCCCACCTGCCCATCTGCCCACCTGCCTATCTGCCCACCTGCCCATCTGCCCACCTGTCCACCTGCCCATCTGCCCACCTGCCCATCTGCCCACCTCTACTGTATTACTTTATTGGGCTTGTTTGCTTGAACTCACTATATAAATAGACCAGGCTGGCCTGGAACTCACAGAAATCTGCCTGCCTCTGCCTCCCAAGTGTTGGGATTAAAGGCGTGTGCCACTATGCCCCAATAAGAAATTTGCTCAAAGTTACTCAGCTGGTAATGGGCAACCCAAGAAAACACACACACACACACACACACACACACACACACACACACACACACCCCATATGCAGGCATGCACACACACACCAGCTTTATTATTTTTAAATTTTTATTATTTTATGTGTATGTGTATGAGTGTTTTGTTGCATGTCTGTCTGTCCACTACATGTAATGTCTGCTGCCCGAGGAAGCCAGAAGAGGGCATTGGATCCCCTGGATTGACATTACAGACAGTTGTGAGCTGCTCTGTGGTGCTGGGAATTGTCCCTGGGTCCTCTGGAAGAAGAGCTATTACTCTTAACCACCGAGCCGTCTCTCTACCTTCCAGGTTATTATTTAGAAAAACCAAGCTGGGCGGTGGTGGGCACGCCTTTAAGCCCAGCACTCGGGAGGCAGAGGCAGGCGGATCTCTGTGAGTTCGAGGCCAGCCTGGTCTACAAAGTGAGTCCAGGACCCTGGTTGATTGAAGTCATTGGTGGTACAGAAAGCATAATATGGAGAGTAGTTGCCACGCCTTTTCCAGAGAGAGGAGAGAGCTGGGCATAACAGGAACACAGGGTGGGACCGCATAGATGCTGTGCGGGGAGAAAAACACCCAAGCGCAGCTCATTTGCATTTAAGTGGAGGGAACTGCTGAATTCCAGATAAATTTTTTTAAAATTTTTTTTTAAAAGATTTTATTATTTTATATATGCGTGCTCTATCTGCATGTACACCTGCAGGCCAGAAGAGGGCATCAGATCCCATTATAGATGGTTGTGAGCCACCATGTGGTTGCTGGGAATTGAACTCATGACCTTTGGAAGAGCAGACAGTGCTCTTATCCACTGAGCTATCTCTCCAGCCCCCAGATAAATATTTTATCAGAAACAAAGACACTACTAGCCTGTCAGTAGCAGCCAGGACACAGCTCAGCACAGCCACCAGCAGCCATGTCCCCCTGTAAAGCTGGACCCTTGGCTCAGCACAGAGTTCCAGGGCAAGGTGCAGGGGCCTAAGCTAGTGATTCATTAAGTATTTAAATGGAGCATCACTCAGGAAACAGCAGTGCACAATCCCAAGGCATGGTGGGAGTTTCCATAGAGGTCTGCAGAGAGAGATACCGGGCTGTACCCTAGCCTGTGGAGTTCCAAGTTACATTTCTCAGAGGGTGTTATTTACAACAATGTTTAAAGTGAAGGAAAGCTTAGACTTCAAGGAAAGTTTAAGTTTAAATAAAACACACGAGCCGGCTTATTTCTCTTGTTTCAAAGATTTTCTTGTGTAAATGCCACTCTTGGGTGGTTTATGAGGCCACTGTTTAGACTTGGGAGGAGTGCGGAAATAATAAAACGGGATTACAAGTGCTCTGGCCTTCAGCAAGAACAGCTTTTTTGTCGTTGTTCTTGTGTGTTTCAGCAGCCAGGCTGCTGGGCGGGAAATGAACGTGTAAGCTCCAAGTGGAGTGAAGCGGTGGGGTGTGGGGGGCGGGGAGGGGAGAGTGGGCGGGGAGGGGTCGGAGGAGCTCGGGGCTCTGGAACCCCAGCCAGGTGGCAACGCAGGTGACTTGGGCAGGTCAGTGGCTGGTTCCTCCTGGAACTCTAAAACCGACAGAGGCAGGGGCAGGAGCCCGGTTATGTCCAGGAGGACAGAAAACGGCTGCTTCCAGAATAGCCAGCAGAAGCCGTGGCCCACGCCCTTAATCCCAGCACTCGGGAGGCAGGCAGATCGATGTGAGTTCGAGGCCACCTGGTCTACAAAGCAAGTTCAGGACAGCCAGGACTACAAGAGACACCCTGTCTCGAAAAAACAAACAAACAAACAAACAAACAACAGCCAGCAGTTTGTCCTGCAGATGGACGTTAAAGTGGGCGGAACTGCACTCGAAAGATGGCAGCCGGGAACTGGGCCAGCGGAAGCTCACGTCCGGCCAGGTAGCTGCCAGATGCTTTTGGAGGCCTTCAGAGAAGAGGGGAGCTCTTCCTTCCTCAGAATAAATGACGAGCCTCAGATAGTCATGGTGAAATAGATGATGCTGGCCCCTTTATTTTGTGTGAAACAGGGAATTATAAAACTTGGGCAGGGGGGCTGGAGAGATGGCTCAGTGGTTAAGAGCACTACCTGCTCTTCCAGAGGACCCAGGTTCAATTCCCAGCACCCGCATGGCAGCTCACAACTGTCTTTGACTCCAAGATCTGACACACTCACACAAGCACACATAAATTAAATAAGATATTTTTTTTAACAAAAACCTTACATGCCATATAGGCCCTGCTGGGATCCCTTACTGACATCTCTAGCTCTCACAGCAACACCGTGAGTATGGTGTTAGCAAAAAACAAAAAACAAACAAACAAAAAACTTGGGCAGAGGAAGGGGTTGTGAGGGTGAATGTGTTTGATTGGAGGGGCCTACAGTTGCTAGGGATACTTGATTTACATACACTGACACAATCCTATGATACAAGAGGGAACACAGTACTTAACTGTCCTATAGGTGCCTCCCGTGTCCCCCCCCCCAAGCCTCTCCCCCCCAACCAGGTTACAGTTAAAGGTCATTGGTTGAAAGCCAAGACACTGAGACATCTTGTTAGCATAGGGTGGGTAGCTCCAGGAATCCCCAGGTGCTTTTTTTTATCAGGAAAAGGTTGGGTTTGTAATCTTACTGAGGGCTAATTGATTCTCCTTAGAGGTTCTGGGGTTCCCCAGATCAGGCAAAGAGGGAACCCTGCTGAGAAAAGGGATCTGTTGTTTTGTACAGAGCTCAGAGGCTATCCGGGAACCCCAGACTTAGTTTATGCAGCCAGGGCTGCATTGAAGCCAGGGCTTTGTGCATGCTAGGCAAGCTCTCTATCAATTTAGCTGCATCCTCAGTCCTGATTTAAAAGAATTTATTATGTATATATAAACTGGGCATGGTGGCACACACCTTTAATTCCGGCAGTGCTCAGCTTGCTGTTTCCTCTTTACTCAGGCTGGGGCCAGCCCATCTGGTAGAGCTGCCCATGTTCAGGTGGGTCTCCGTTTAGTTAAATCTCTTAGAAAACTCCATCACCAACATATTCAGAGGTGTGTGGTATTGCCACTGGGTGAGAATAAGACCGCTACCTCCATTTTTGAGCCAAATTTGAAGCAAGATTTATTTTTTTTCACTTTTTAAAAAATTATTTTTCTTTTTACATATACATTTATATTATTACACATATATACAGTAAACTACCTACAGCAAGAAGAACCACAAAACAAGCAGGAATTATATAAATGTTACATTAATAGTGTTTTGACTGTATTTGACAACCTTGGAGAAAACATTGTTTCTATCTTACCGCATCTAAAATTCTGAATGTAAATCAATATATATCATATCTCATTGTTATCAACTTAAAACATCTATCTAGACCTAAAAACATCTTAACCCCTAAACAACTAAGCTTAATTGTAAAATTAAACTATCTGGTCTTCAACTCCATCAGAGACTTGAGAAGGAATAAAACTTAATTACCTGAGTAAACCAGAAGTGTGGGTGAGCAGCTTCCAAAATGAGAAAATGACAGGGACAGTTTGCTGCTTGAGTAGTCACCCAAAACTCTCTATAATGTTGGAGCACCATCTTCAGCCTTCTGGCCCAGTGTATCTGACAGACGTATTTGTGAGGCAGGAGCTATTGAGGACTCACTTATCCTGTCTTGGCAGACTTTTGCCGTCAACTCTGCCCACATCTAAACTTGCCCATTTTTAGAAGAATTCTGTCTGTGGCAGAAACAAGGACATTTTGTCCCGTGGCTTGTTTGCCACATTTGAAGCCATCTCCATAAGGAAATTCTTTGATGCTCATCATCTTCTTTGAGGTAGGCTGGGTGTTGTCTTATTGTCAAAGAATTTTTAAAGTAATAAAAACATCTTTAAGTGTCATATTCTGTAGGTCTCTGAGGTTTTTGAAGACCTTATCTATTTTACCTTATCTTTCTATAGAATCATATCTATCTGTTAAACCTGGGATGTATAGTCTTGTGATAAAAAGAGACTAGTAATTGACATGACCATGATTTGATCAACTAACAATTAACATGTATTACTTAATTATCCTAAGCAGCCTGCAATAGCACTTTCAAGGTATTGGAAGTATAGTTGAGTTGTTGAAGCAAGCGTTATTAAAGAGTGACCAGGATGTGGCACTGGAGAGATGGCTCAGAGGTTAAGAGCACTGTCTGCTCTTCCAGAGTTCCTGAGTTCAATTCCCAGCAACCACATGGTGGCTCACAACCATCTGTAATGAGATCTGAGGCCCATTTCTGGCCTGCAGGCAGAACACTGTATATGTAATAAATAAATAAATCTTAAAAAGCCGGGTGTGGTGGCGCATGCCTTTAATCCCAGCACTTGGGAGGCAGAGGCAGGTGGACCTCTGTGAGTTCGTGTCGGTGCCGCACCCGTCCAGCAGGAAAGAGACACAGACAACCAGGATCCTTCTTCAAGCAGTTTACTCGGGAGGTTTCAGGAAGTGACTGCCCCCGCACCCCAGGATAGCAGTTATATAGCAAACAGCAAAACCAAACACAGTCCGCCACGTAGCCGTACTCTATTGGCGGACGCCAAGCAGGTCCAAATAAGGCAGTTGTTTACTACCAAGCTTTGCAGGAACAGGAACAGGAAGAGGCGCCATCTTCTAGGTGCGGCACTGCTCCGAACGGCTCCCAACAAGTTCGAGGCCAACCTGGTCTACAAAGAGAGTCCAGGACAGGACAGCCAAGGCTACACAGAGAAACCCTGTCTCGAAAAAAACAAAACAAATAAATCTTAAAAAAAAAAAAAAAAAAGAGTGACCAGGATGATGGACACTGGCCAGGCGCATACCTCAGATTACATTAGTCAGAGGCCGATAAGGCTATGTACTTCCTGTCTTTGTCCAGTGGGGGGCAAGCGTACAACTTGACACACTTCCTGCCTATGCACCTCCTGCCTGTACATCCTGTGCAGCTGGGGCAACCACTCATCTTTTGTAGATCTCTTAAGCACAGTAATGTAAACTTAAGACATAACCTTAGCCATCACATGTTTCTGTGGTGATTCTAAATCCCAACAGGTTGACAGTCAAGACAGATCACCACACAAGGTGAGAGGCCTCAGTCCCTTTTTACATCTCCGTACACTTTCCAGACTTTTTATGTTGCCTTGGTTTCTAAAAATGTCTCACTCGTGTGAGTAAATTGCTCTGAAGAGCACTGAGGAGCACCCCTGTTTGTTCGTGCAGCCACGTATGGCCTGAGGAGTGCCCCTGTTCGTGCAGCCACGTATGGCCTGCCCTCTGATTCTGGTGCTGGACTGGGTGCTAGCCCCTTCCTGGGTGGGAATACCTGGAGCTCATAGCTCTGTTTGTGGGGTTTTTTTGTTTTTTGTTATTTATTTATTTATTTAGTTTTTTTGTTTTTTGTTTTTTGTTTTTTTTTGGTTTTTCAAGACAAGGTTTCTCTGTGTAGCCGTGGCCATCCTGGACTCACTTTGTAGACCAGGCTGGCCTCGAACTCACAGCGATCCGCCTGCCTCTGCCTCCTGAGTGCTAGGATTAAAGGTGTGTGCCACCATGCCTGGTTTGAGAGGTTTTTTTTTTTTTTTTTATGCTCTGAACAATAGTTTCTGGTACATTGCTTTGCACATAGACATAAGTAAATGCCTCTGACTTTATTTTTCTTTTACTGAAAATAGATTTTTTTTTTATACAGTATAGTCTGATTATGGTTGCCCCTTACTTTATTTTTAAAGATTTATTTATTTATTTATTTATTTATTTATTTATTTATTTATTATGTATACAATGTTCTGCCTGCATACACACCCACAGGCCAGAAGAGGGCATCACATGACATTACAGATGGTTGTGAACCACCATGTGGCTGCTGGGAATTGAACTCAGGACCTTTGAAAGAGCAGGTGGTGCTCTTAACCACTGAGCCATCTGTCCAGCCCCTTTATTTTTTGGTTTTTCAAGACAGTGTTTCTCTGTGTACCCTTGGCTGTCCTAGACTCACTTTATAGACTAGGCTGGCCTCCAACTCACAGAGATCCACCTGCCTCTGCCTCCCGAGTGCTGCCACCATGTGTGCACCACCATGCCTGGCTGCCCCTGACTTTATATTTAGGGATGTCAAGGGAATTTTACTGATTAAAAAGCCTCTACATAACAGCTGCTGTTCTGCACAGCGTATAGTCAGCTACTGGGGCACCTCTTTTGTCCTTTCTTGTGAACCCCAGTCTTGCTCTGGTTTGCCAGTTTGGGGAAAGATTTCGCAGGCGTCATCCCGGAGCCTCATGGCTGAGGCTGTGTTGGCCATAGTATGGTAACCTCCTGCTGCCGAAGGCCTCAAGGGACAGTACCATGCCACAGTGGAGCATTGACCTAGAGCTATGCTTTCCTCACAGCTCAGCTCTTCTGCAGCATGAACCTGATGAATGCTGGGAATATGGCTGACTGGCCTGAAACTGTTATTCCTCAAGCTTCAGTGTCATCTTGAGGTTACCTGACTCTGAGGACAGCGACCTTGTGCCAAGACAGTGTCTAGCATGCAGCAAGTGGTGGTGGAGAGAGCCGTTACATTCTGGGGATGTAAGGATACAAGGACACAAAGCCTTTCTTTCTGAGCTACTGGCTGAAATCTGGCCTGCTCTCAGGTCACCGGGAACCTGCAAAGTGGCTGGACAGCATCTGTGACCAGCCTCTGTCCCAGGGCAGCAGACAGCTTGTCTGGAGCCAGGCAGGGCCAAGACTCAGACACCAAAGGGTCTTGCCATCTGGATGCAGCTGGGCATTAGGACCGCTCCCTGGAGAGGGAGCCTCCACGAACTTATCCTGGGCTACATGAGATCCTGTCTCAGAACAAAACAAAATAACAATAAAAGCAAGCAGGACACGGTGGCACATACCTTTAACTCCAAGCACTTAGGAGGCAAAGGTGGGTGGGCTCTTAGTGAGCTCAAGGCCAACCTGCTCTACAGACTTAGAGACCAGTGAGGGATACCCAGTGAAACCCTTTCTCAAACCAAACCAACAACAAAACACAACCAACCAACCAAACAAACAAACAAAAAACAAAAAAAAAAAAACAAGTTTCCTGGTTAAGGCCCTATGCCTGGAACAGAGGAGCCAAGTATTTAAAGAAAGCACGGAGACAGACTAGCCATACTGCGCAACTGGCAAAGACGCTTGCTCTTAAGTTTGATGAGCCCAGCTCAGTGTCTGGGATCCACATGTAGATGGAAAGAAACAACTCCTGCAATTCATCCTCTGATCTCCACATACAAGCTGTGGCACTAAAGTACACACACACACACACACACACACACACACACACACACACACACACACCACGTTAAATAAATAAATGAACAAATAAAATGGAATAAAGTAAGCATGAAGAAATGGAATCCAGGGAGAGATAAAGAAGGACAGCGTGTCCGTGTCCCTGAGAAGAAAGCCAAACAGTAGAGAAAGAAGGGGGAACACCAGGTCTGACGTAGCTGAAATAAATGTCACCAACCATGAGGGGTGCAGGAGGGACATAGCTGAAAACAAGGCTTGGCCAGGAGGGCAGGAAGTAGATGAAGCAAAGACAGCCACTGTGGAGGCTGAGCTGGCCAAGCCCTGGGAAGGACGGAGCCTGAGGGAGGTGGTGGTGCGTAGGGAACCAGAAGGTAGCAAACTGACAGGGCTCAGCAGGGACAGCACAGGGAGGGCAGACCTGACACAGCTTGTGCTTCTGTTTTTTTTTTTTTTGGTTTTTTGAGACAGGGTTTCTCTGTGTAACCTTGGCTGTCTTGGACCCGCTTTGTAGACCAGGCTGGCCTCGAACTCACAGCGCTCCACCTGCCCCTGCCTCCCAAGTGCTGGGATTATAGGCGTGCGCCACCACGCCCGGCCCTTCTGACTCAACATTCTAAGAGCTTCCAAATCAACACCCGATCCCCACAGGGAACAGAGGTCAGCTAGAGAGAGGAATGCGTCAAGCAATGCATGTTTCAGGGAACTAAGAAAAGCAGGTGAGCCTAGAGTAAGCCTTCAGAGAAGCCGCTGTTCAGTGCTAGGGTGGAGGAAGACAGCGTTTGTGCACAGCTGCCCTCACAAGCCTGCCTGTGGGGAGCCTCGGATCAGGCAGTTGGATGCTCCTGGGTTTAGGTTGTAGTGGTTCCAGGAGATGGAGGGGCCTGACAGAGCGGAGGAGCAAACTCTGACCTAGTGTCCTAAGCTAGTGTCTCTAGAGTTCCTTCGGCTAGGCTTGAATGGAAAGCCAGTGTGCTGTTTCAGCACTCCTGGTCTAATGCAAGCAAGGGCAGGCCTGTGAGACCCCCACAGAGCTGGGAGAGCATCCTAGCAGAACACATATCTTCTCGCCTGACTATGCTGCCTTGAGGCTTTGTTCTTGTACTTAGACATTTGGCCTTTGAGACCTGGGCTGAGTCTTGATTAATCTATTACTGAGAAAGGTCACTTATTATTCTATAATAAATTGGACTTTTTATTACTTCGGTAATTGTATTTCAAATAACTGATTTTCTGTGTCATTTTGGGTGCATTTATCTTTCTGCATTTACAAACCTTATTCTAAAAGTGATACTGGAATTTTAGGGCAAAAGTCATGACTCTGGTCCACTGTTACATGACTTAGACAAATCTTTTCACTGCTCTGTGCCTCAGTTTCCCCACCTGGAAATGATGGAAAGTTTCATGACCAGGAGGGAACAGAGCACTCGAGGCAAGCAGGAAAGTCAGCTCAGGACAATTTAATCAGTGCTGGTTCAAACTTCCAGAGTCTGACACCAGGACAGTTTATTTTAGACAAAGGTACAGCACAATTCCAAGGGGACGTTTTCCTGGTAACAGATATCCCAATCCCATGTGCACAATAAAGACCTTACTACACAGAAACTCTATTGCAAAGCACCTGAGGCTTCTGCCATGAAGATGGGTCCTCTAGTTTAAGGCCCTGGGACAGGGCTGTGGTCCCTGACAGAGACCGTGTAGAGCCCACCAGGCTATACAGTAAATGTGATACCTCCACTAAGGACGTGTTCTATTGACTAAGAAACCAAAGATAACTCAGATAAGCATTCTGGGGGATTTGGGTGAGGCCTGGTTACCAGGTCATTAACAACATCCACTCCCAGCCCTCTGAGAGGAAAACAGGCCTACACTCCTTCCTTGAAGAGATGAGGCTAGGAGATCGATGGTGCTGGTTTCCCTAGTGTGTGTACAAGGACTTCAAGGCCGCTACAGAAAAGGGAAGTCCCATTCTATACCAGTGCTGGGGAGCTCAAGTGACCGCCCGCCCAGTGTGCAGACCAGCACCCGACACAAGGTCGCTGCTGGACACACAAGTGATTTATTGTGTTCTCTCCCACAGGGAAAGAAAACAGAAACTCTGAGATTTCAACGGGAAGTGATTCACCAATGCTGAGATCCGTAAGACCCAGTTAAGCCATTTTTGCAAAGAAAGCAAATTTAAGATGATTTAAAATTTAAATAGATTTAAAATGAGAGGGGAGTCCAGGTGTGGTAGCATACACTTCCTAGCCCTTGTGAGGCAGAGGCAGGAGGAGCTCTGTGAATTTAAGGCCAGACTTGTCTACATAGAGTTCCAGGCCAGCCAGAGTTACTTAGTAAGACCGTATGTGTGTGTGTGTGTGTGTGTGTGTGCGTGCGTATATACTGAGATATAATACGAATATATATATTCATATTACATCTCAGTTGTTATCCCATCCCTTGTATCCTCCCATTCCTCCCTCCCGCCCATTTTCCCCTTACTCCCCTCCCCTAGTAAGACCAAAGGGTCTTACTAAATAAACAGATAAAGAGAAAATAAATAAGGTGAAGAGCAATGGAGGAAGACACCTGAAATTACCCTCTGGTGAAGATAAACACACATGATCAAACACACACACACACACACACACACACACACACACACACACACACACA